>JAODKL010000041.1:17071933-17085221 GCA_026780765.1 Petrocephalus schoutedeni
AGGAATATTCCAAAGCCATAATTCCTGCAAATACTTAGCGTCAGTTTGTGTAAAATTACTTTTGTGAACATTTCTGCAATGGTAACTAAAGCTGCTTTTTCAAGCAAAATAATAAACTTTAAACATTTGCAAAATAACTTTTCCTTGCGGTTGAGGCTCCACCACACATTTTTGCTTTTTGGAATGTGAGTATGCATTTTGTCCGAATGTAACCCAATGTACCGCTCGCCTAAAATTAGTCTGAAGGGGTAAACATAGCTGCCAGATGAGGGGATTTTGTGCCCTGGGATACCAACTCCTGTTGGTTCAGTAAAGCTAAGCATTGTGTGAAGGGAGAAAATACTACAACAGGCTTCAGGTTTGAAACTCAATCAAGCTGAAAACATTCAGATGCTACTTTCAAGTGTCTGAGACAAAAAGGATAAATGAAAGAGTAGCCATTCAAATAAAATTCCATTACTGCACTAAGATCAGTCTCACTATAGAGCAGTGTTTCTCAACCTGGTCCTTGGAGACCCCCAAATCATGGTCTTGGGGTCCCCAATGACCGGTTTCAGACACACTGCTCTAGAGGGCTGATATCTTAAAGGGCCTTTATTTTTCTGCTAGATGTGACGTACCAAAGTACACGACTGTTCCACAGCCAGGACAGCGTGACCTCTGCTGCTCTGCAAAAGTCTGTATGCAGGTAGGGGAAACTGGGGGAGGAAAAGGTAGCAAAGACAGCATGTTAAAAAATGAAAACCTTCTGTATATACATATCTTACCATCATCTTAAGGCACGTGCGAGATTAGCCAAAGTAAAACTAAATCGCTAACTACGAGTTTTATAAAGCAGAACTTAACAGAACCGAAAATTCCACATTTCGACAGTCTCTACACACTTTCAATTTTAAGATTCCATACTTTTCCAGAGAAGGGGTGGGGGGGGTGATTGGCAACACCCCCCCCCCAGGTGGTGATGTCCTGGCCCATCTTGCCCTTGCCAGGATACTCTACTGGCTGCATCTAGACGACAATGCTTTTGCCCTCCAGATTAAACTATTAAACCAAATTAAACTGCCACCTACCCACTTTAAATACTTTTGCCTTCTGTTCACATTTGGGACGCTTTAGCCAATCAGTTACAATATTTGGGATTGGCAAGCCAAGAAAGTGAAAATTAGCATTTTCCCATTGTGAGCATTGTAAATTGCAAGGAAGCCTACTTAAATAATTCTTGTTGGAGATTAACAAATTGTGTACCACAGACACACCCCCACTCCCTGGTTTGGGACTCTTCAGTGTGTCAGTGCACAATCTGGCACTGACATCCAACTCAGATTGGTGTTTTCATCAAAAACTAATAAGAAAATTCAGATTATTCAGATTATTATACACAGTAGGGCAATTTGTCAAAAGGCTCTAAACACCGAAAAATTGCCTTTTCTTCTATACTTATCCATATTTCGAAAATGCCAAAATCAAAATCCCATAAAGCCATATACATTTCCATCCGCATGTTTAAGATGAACATTGCAGTATCATTTGCTGGAATCACATGTGCCAGTATCTAAGCAATGGGAGGCAGGCTATTAAAATTCCTCACCCCCAGCAGCAGCTGGTGAGAAAGTCTCATGGCAGACTCCCGAGAGGCTTGCAGGGACATCGGACTCATGCCAATAGCCGCACAGGAATCCCAGGCACCCAGATAAGATGCACTTCAAGTGCCTCAATTAGCTTCCAGGAAACAGAGCTGGCCAAATGACGACATACCCTATGCACCCACTTATCCATTTTAAACTGATGTTGGTGATGTCACAACCTAAGATCCTGTGAATCTGTCCAAGACCCACATCATGTAATGTTGGCAGTGAGAGATCAGCGAAGCAGCACCAAGTGGGTCCAAGTGGTGAACGAGCCGACGTAATCCCTTATGCTCTGCTACTGAAAATGGCTGATGCAATCATCCAATGCGTTCATCTCCATTACTGTACTCAGTGATACCCAGAGATATTATCAAAGATTGGAATTGGAACCGATCCAGGCTGTTTTTTGTCATAATTATTGGCATTGACTACTACGGCCTGATCCAAAGCATAATCTTTTGACTGCTTAATTTGTCAAACGCAGAGATTGTAAGGTTCTGTAACATGCTGTAGTAAGTCTGAAGCAACGACTTGAAACTATAAACTATCAAGATGTCAGCCATCTGGAAATACTTAAAATTGGAAGCTTAAAGTAGCCTAACAGTTTCCCAGCAATGTTTGTAATGCCATCCTTTTGAGAGGAGTCAGCAACAGCACCTCATTTAATAAAACTAATTCATGCACTTCATAAAAATCATCGGGAAGAATGCACCAACACCTAATGTAAGTGTATGTATATTTAAAATATTAAAATATTAAAGGATATTAAAGGCAGATTTAAATATTGAATGGACTGAATCAGGGCAGCAAAGAAATTGATCAGGATATCCCTAATTGTGGTATGGGTTAAAGCGTCATGGCAGAGTAGTAAAAGCTGACTAGTTGACTAGTCTGTGCCACCCCTAAACTGCAGTAGTTATGACATTCAGCTCTGGTGTGGTTAAGTTTGAACGTCAATAAAGTCTAAACATTGCCTGCAATATAAATCAAAATTAACACATTGGCTGATACTGACACGGTAACCAATATATTTTGCATCTATAATATCGGCTGCTGACACCGCCTCCGATGCAGAGAACAGATTCCTCTCAATGCAACACTTTTCATTGGACAGTTCAGCAACGCACGCTCATACCTTTCCTTTCAGGTCTGCTCGTGGGGGCGGAGCTCCAGGGAGTGAGGGGAGAGATGTCAGAGGGGCTGTCCACTGATTGGTCCAGTGGGGTGGTTGGAGGGGTGTCGTAAATGTAAGACCCCGCCCCACCAATGTTGACACCTGCCAAAAGGCAGTAGAGGAGGACTCGATGCTTAGTATTATACGTCATGTCCGACCGAGAGGAACCACGGTGTTACAAGAACGTCCTGGCAGCTTTACGGCCACAGGTTCAAGGCTCGGGCCACCTCCCTGGCACTTGTTCAGAAGTGTATGTTAAGCTAACAGCATGGGCAGTTAAATCTGCTGTTAATACAGTGTTTCTCAACCCTGTCCTCGGGGGCCACCAGACAGACCACGTTTTTGGCCCTACCGGGAGCTGGGAGGGAGCAAAAACGTGAACCATCTGGGGTCCCTGACGACCATGCTGAGAAACACTCAGCAGCCCCGCTGAAGTGGAGAACTTCTGTGAAGTGCAAACTGATTTGCCAGAGAGGAAATACCACACTTAACAGGGTCATCCAAACTGGGTGGGTTGCTTTCACACAAATTAAATTACATCCTCTCCTCTAGAAACAGAACATTTGGGGTAGGTATTCACACTTGGGCAGCTGTGCTTTATGGACTGACAGATTTGCAAGACACTTTAAGTGTATTTTGTCCAACTAGAAAAGTACTGCAGAAAAAGCCCCACCTTTGGGCCCAAAGAGTATTGCGTAGCATGGTTTGTGACAGTAGGGGGTTCCGTCGTGCTGCAGGAAGAAAAAAAATTACATGCATCACAAAAACAACAAGTAAGTGAAATCATTACATACACACCTTCTTATACAATAGACAGGGTACAGACTGCTATCCAAGTGACCCATTAATTAATGAGAAAACAACTTAGTTAAGAGTAGGGGAGTAATGACACAATCTACTCAAGATTCAGGTCGACAGACAATTCAGGTCTCAAGGGTCAAGGCATGCACACTAATTTCAACAAAATAAGACTGAAAAGGTGTGCACATATACAAAAAAATTTCAGACCATTTCTTTTTTGCTTGCAGTTTTTTCCTTACTCTGCAGACTCCAGTGAAAAATGCAAAAAATAGAACCTCAAAAGAAAACTGAGATTACCCCTATTGCGCCCTCTTACATTGATGCTAATAAATAATTTCGCGCCACAGTGCATTGTTACATCCCTACTCAAGAGGATCATTTCAGGGGAGATGGTGAGATGTAGAGACACAAATACTTCTATTTAAAGACCACAGAGCTGCATATTAGGAGATAATCACGGAGATGCAGGCAATCATCTCTGATCTTTTATCACGGTTAGGGTCAGTTAAAGATGATGCCTTTAAAATCCTGAAACATCGGCTGATGAACCCATAATGCGAACTCATTCCTGCTGTGTTCCGCCCCAATCAAGAAAAACAAAAAAAAATTCCCGTCAGATGTCGACAGCTTCCTCCTTTACAAAATATACTAAGTAATGGGAATCAAGGTTCCCAAATGACAAAAAATGCTGTGCTAAACAACCAATGACCACTTCCTACCTAAATGCAGAAATATTTATTACTTCATAGCCTAGTCCATTCAGCTCACAACGAACATTAGAGCTAGACTGCATTAATATTAAAAGCTCATAGAGATACACCACATGTTTATTTCTAGGCAACAGTCCAGTGGCCTGTCAAGTATCAGGTCTTTACAGCTGTACATGAGGGGAGTGGGTGAAAAATATGGCCTTAAAATTCCACAAATGCAAAACATTTGCAATGCAAAACAAACTCAAAACAGGAAAAACATTTTCAAGGCAATCTGTTCAGAGGGTCATTCTTTTTTGACCAAATCTAACCAGTTGGCTGAATTATTGCTATGAAGATGAAATACAAACAGGCAACAAGAATGGCTGTCCCCAGCAAAAAAAAAAAAAACAATAACCTGAAATTAAAACCAGCAGAGCCATTACTCACACAAAATCTCCTCATAGTGATAGGAATGTCATCAACACTGACGGCATAAGCACTAGCAAATTAGTTTAATAGGTGATCACTCAAGCTACAGGAGATGTGAAAGCCCACAACATTCCAAGACATCCACACTGCCCAAATTCCAAGGAGTCTGAGCCACTAAATGCAACGGAGAAATGCCACAGTCAGAAGCAGACCACAGCATTACACCCAAATTCCAGTCCACCCAGTGGGTTACAACATGGAGGACTGTATGATTATAACTTGATTGTATGATTATGACTTAAGGCACTAAGACATGAAGCATTCACTCAAGTCAACATGCAGACATAGGAGGGCGATCAAGTAACACAATACTGATGCTTCTCGTGTGGCTCATCAAAGTAACTGTCTACAATGATAAAAAAAAATCCAGCAAAACACGACATTGGGCATAAGGAATGCCACATATCAAGCCCAGGACTTATTACTTCAGAAAAAAATTACACTCCACACTATAATCAGTCACCATCCAGCAGTACTCAGATGGCTCAGTACAATTTCTAATATGTCAATGGAAATGGTCCCGTGTTGCCAGAAGGAGAGGTGTGAACATGGGCGTATTCCATTCCAGAGGGTGCGAATTTCATAGGGGATTATGGAGGCTCTCCCAGAATGTGACATTTACACTCCTCACTACAAGCAGGCCAGTCTACGGATCAGATCACACGCACTAATACCGGCGGCTCATTTTTTTGACATTGTCACAAATTGACCAATTATACCAACATTAATACTTTACATCCATGTCAACAACGAGGCCAAATCCACTTACGTTAATTGCTTACACCAGGAGTGAAGGAGGGGGGCCAAAGCACACGGGCTTTTAGGTATATTTAGGGGGGTTAAGCGAGCGGGAAAGGGCAGCCCCACGGCACCGGCCCGGGCAACATGCTGACCCTCACGGGCACGCCTTACCTCGGCGTGTCCCCCGGCGGAAAGCGTCTTGTTACAGCGCTCACATTTCAGGCAGAAGCGATGCCAGTTTTTCCCCAAAGAGCTCACCTTCTCAGCTAAGGATGGAGAAAACGACAGCAACATGTGGATGGCAGAGAAAAGGCCAGCGAGGAGAAAGTCAGCGAAGTCGCGCTGGGTTTGTCCCCCACGCTGGTGCGGGGCGGCAGGGTGTAAAATAACAACCGACCCCCGGTTCTGCCCCAGTCAGGTGTCACGGAAAAGCCGCATTAGCCAGCATACCCACGGACGGGGTATAAAACAGCACAGCGCGACGTTAGGCTGCCGCCCGTAAAGGATGCCGAGAGGCGGCAGATCACAGGGGGACGGCGCCGGAGCTTATATTTACAAGGGAAACGGGGGAAGAACGACGAACACAAGCGGGGAAATAAAACACTCTGGCGCCGCCGAATTAATTCAGACTTAATGAACTTCAATGAACATATATAACAAAAGTGAAGTGGACCAATACAAGCTGGGTTACAACGGCAAAAAGTTGAGACATATACCGGTTCGTACGTCAGGACCAAACCCACCACGGACACACGGGTAAGTTACTACCAAATACCTAAATAAAAGAAAAAGTACAGAATAAAATTAGCAAGAAAAAAATAATAGGGTTTAAATAATGGTTAAATAATAGAAACTGCTGACTAAAACAAACCAAAAAAAAAAGAAACTCACCGAAGAACACCGGCTTCTCGCATCGAGGGCACTTCGAAGCCATCCTCGCGCACAGCCGCACGCGCAGGTCCCGCGAGCCGCGGCGCGCCGCCGTTCGACTACGAGAGAAGCGGGCCGTGTCCCCGCCCCCGAGGCGACGCCGGTATTCCCATTGGCTGGTGGGCGCGTCTGTGCCCCTGTCTGATTGGTGGGCCACAAAAACCGCAGCGGCTGCCCCCCACTGATAGGTACGGATTACTACAATTCGAATTATCCGTGTGTGTGAGATATGCGCATACCTGTACCGTGATGTAAACATAATGTTAAGTGTTACTAATGAGTTATTTGTTTTGTGACACTGTAAGTTTGTTTTAATCAATAGCTAACACATTGCAGACGCAATCAGAGACGCTGTAAAGCAGGGGTACATTAGGGCGATTCCAAGGGCCCCTGAGTGACTGCGGCCCTTAACATAATCCGACTGATCTGGGTTGGGGGGGGGGTATAATATGCTTTCACGGGGCCCATAATCTTTAGCGACACCACTGGACACAATGTTTAGTAAGAAATGTATACATATGTTTGTCTTCTGGCCTTAAAGAGACTACCCTGCATCACAAAAGTACCTAACCACTATTCTCCATCCTTCAAACGGCGTAGGACCTTAAGCACTCGGTGTTTAGCAGAGGTGGGAAATTGCTCAGTTTTCACACTTCAGTAAAAGTACAGATACCACACCAAAATGTTACTAAGGTAAACGTCATCCAATGAAATACTACTCAAGTAAAAAGAGTACCCCATATTCAAATCTATGGATCTCACAAAAGGCAACCTATCCTTTTAATTTCACCCTGGACAGGTTTTAATGCAGCATTTCAAAGATTCAAGGTTTTTGTCACGCGCAAGGACAAGGCATACAATTAAACTATAACCTGCAGTGAAATTATATGTGCAACACAGTTTAAATAAAGTGCGAGGTGCATGAATGAGGAGCAAATGTTAAATTATAACTGATTCGATTAAGTATTTAGTAACCTGATGGCTTGAGGGTAGAAGCTCGTTCTCAGCGTCTCAATTCTGAAAGACGGCAGAAGCGCTTACCAGACCGCAGCCTGCCAAAAATGGAGACCTAGTTGTTTTAAAGATTTATTAAAGATAAATAATTTGGCTTTCAGTTCAACCTTGTAGCCAGCATTTCCGACAGCCCCCGACAACTTCTCCTACTTTATGAGGCGGTACGTGGTGAAAAAGGTTTGTGACCCGCCGCTTTAGATCGTCTGCGCCATAATTTAAAATCATAATTAAATCGGCCGACCCATAGATCGTTTGCCATAGAGACTCAAACAGCCGATAAAAACACCGTTAACCTGCAGCACCCGCCACTGGCCCCTTTTGACTTGACAATAAGAAGTTCCCTAAATGCGGCCGCGGGAATATCATTTAGCGCGTCTTCTGACGGCCGGTAGGTGACGCTGCAGGTCCGCGAGACGGCGGCCCCTTCCACGCGCTCTTTCGCATTTTCTCACGTGACCCTCTGACTTTTGATTATTTTTTCTGCAACGGACTTTAATTAAATCAGAAAGTAACGAAGTACGATTCCCGATTATAATGCTTAAATAGAAGTAGTTCTTTAAAAATACTTAAATACAATTTCGGAAAAAAATACTAGGCCTACTCTTTTTCAAAAAGACAATTTATTCCGTTATTTGCACCTGTGATATATATGGATAATTTATATCTTTAACTAAAGATAACTGCACACCAAAACTGCTACAAGTGATCCTCCAGCACTTTATTCCCCATGTTCTACCTACCTATGCTTGTCTGTGCTGGCATGATTTATCTTAGACTCCTGTCGTTATTATCTTGTATTTACTTAGCACCATGATCTACAGGAAGCAGACCATAAGAATTTTTGTAGTATATAGACACAACTAAAAAAAAACTTGAAAAACTTAAAACCATTCTGCTTTACATCTCTCCGCTATAAAAGGACATGCCACAGGCGAGTCTTGCTGCATCCAGGCTCTATCAGCTGATTTCAGATGCTATGGATGCTCACTTTATCACACTTTGGGAAAAAACTGATTGCCGGCCGTTTTCACACTACAAATCAGTTTTAAACAATGTCTGAATGGATATTGGGTAATCCATACACAATACACAATTCTACCTGTAATAGTGCAATATTTGCTAATAAACAAAGTACTGTGTCAGCAGTAAAGATGTCAGTACATTTCCACACAGTAGTTGCTCTCTGGGTGTGGAGTTCACATGTTCATGTACTCTATTTCCGAAGACATGTTGTTTAGGTGAACTGGTGGCCTGCAATTGCCAGGCATTCTGCCTGGGGTGTCCCCTTTCTTGTGCCCTGTGCTGCTTGGGATAGGTTCTAGGCAGTGAACGTGAATCATAGATAAATACATAAATAACAAGAATGTGTGTAATACAGTGCATGTGGCACAAGCAAAGCTCAAGTCTGGCTTGTAAACATAGAAGTTTTGTAATTTAGTGAAGGTGCAGCAATAAAGTAATGGCCAATGGGAGCTGGGTCAGCAACCTCCAAGCTGGGTGCTATTGGAGAGAGAATAATTACATGTATTCTGCGCCCTCTGGTGGCAGAGTGTGGCTCAGCGGGCTGAGCCTCTGTGCCTGTGATCAGATGGTCAGTGGTTCATGCCCACCTTCAGTAGAATAATCACATGTCCATGGGCCCTGGAGCGAGCCCGCTAACCCCCAGCTCTATGGGTGCTACGGCGGGTGGCTGCCCTTCACTGCAAAGCTCACTCCACATACATTTGTGTCATGGAAAGCAAGATGGGGTGAGCAGAAAGAGGATTTCCCTACATGAATCATTACATGTATCATTATATTTATCTAAATTGTTCTCTGGGTAATGGGAATATCTTGCTGAGAAAACTTTAGGAGAAATGGACATGTTATATCACTGTATTCTCCCGTTCTGTCAAAGATCAGCAATGAACAGGTGAAATATTTAAGCAGTAATTATACTTTGGGAGCTATGGGTAGCATTGTTGTATCACGGCTCTGGGGTTTGCTAGTGTCTTCCCATAGATCTACAGTACAGACTAAATTGGCATTTTGAAATTGTGCACAATTTCTAGGGTTACTGTAGACATACAGTATATTCCCCATAACTTAATAGAAATCTTCGCATCACGTGCCCCCCCTAGCGACCATTGCAAGAAATCACATAACGCTCGATTGCTCTGCTTTCGACTCATAAGGCCTGCCTGTGTGCGCATGCGCCGTTTAATATGGCAGTTCAGGCTGAATTGTCATGTTCGGATACTTTTCCTTCTCATTTAAACCCTTTGCACCTTATTGCGGGCAGGACACAGTTTAGCCGCCTGCTGCAGAGAAGCGATGAGTCCGCATACGTGCTGGTGTTTTCGCGCAAGCGCCAGTCTCTGTCTAGCCCCGACATGTTTTTCTGTGTGCACTTAACGGCGGAGGGAGAGGAGCCGGGCTCCGAGGCGGCTGTCAGCGGCGACGCGCCTTTAAAGCTGCACACAAGCGCCCTGTTCCATAGGCATTACGGTCTGCAGCACGGCGCAAAGGGCAGCGTGCGGTTAATATCGCCGATCGGACTTGACAGAATAGTGATCGGCGCCCGGAGCCGGCAGAGCTTCCGATGGGCGACGTCGGACGCCTTCTCTAACGGGCTGCTCGTGCTGGCGTCCTGTCAGAAGCATGCCATCCTGGCCAGACAGGGCGACGCTCTGCTGGTGCCCTACCACCCCCTGTTCGGGGACGACGTGGCTCAGGTGCACCAGCAGCTCTCCGACCTGTTTGTGCTGCAGTGCACGCCTGTCGCCCAGGGGCTTGTGACTGTCAGCACCAGCGTGGTGGTGGCCGATTGCAGGGACGCGGTGCACGGTGGCGAGGCTGCGCCCGGGGGCGCCGGCCGGGCTCTGGGCGCCCTGTACGCCTCCGATTTCGCGCATTACGCCGGCAGCCTGGACAGCAGAAGCTCCCTTCTGCAAAAGAGCCAGCTGATGAACACGGACTTTTCTGCGGTGCTGCAGGCGCTGGAGTGTCGCTTCGAAGTCAGGGTGGTCGACATCTGCGGCCTGTGGAAGCGGGGCAGGCTGCGAGTGGCCGAGGGGCAGCGGGCCGAGGTCGACGTGGACGGTGTCGTCTTCGTAGGCAGGAACCTGCTGCTGAAGCTGGGGCTGTTCAACCACGAGTGGGTGATCGGCTCCGCCTTAAGCCCGTCGTCCGAGAAAACGAAGCAAAGTCCTGGCAGAGCCGAGGAGAGGCCCCCCCGGAGGGATGGGGCCAGGAGCCGGGCCAACGGGGCTCACCTCGCCTCCGTCGTGGCCGCCGACTTGGGGAAGTCCGCCGATGTGGATCTGCAGGAGAACGTGGCTTTCGTCTCTCCCGTGCTGTGGTTTAACCTGTCCGGTGGAGAGCCGGTGCCCAGCAGCAGCAGGATGCTGAAGATAAAGGTGGGCCACGCAAAAGCGGCAGAACTTACTTACGATGCAAGTTAACTCTAAAAACGCGGAAACCCTATCCTGTAGCCCTTGAAAAATCATATTTAATCTCTTCAGATAGGATATTGATCCTAGCGATCTCGGCCACCTTAGACAGGCACTGCTCTCCCACACCATAGGTCTGATGTTCAGGTGCATGCAGGCATTTATTAAATGCCATTTTTGATCTGTTTTGTAGTAGATTTAACTGTCTTTGTCAGATGTTTAGGGTATGTAGTACAGGTGATTGGTTCCTTTTTAGGGGAGAGAGTTTGCATGGAGCAGGGTTGGGGAATCTGATCCATGGAGGGCCGGTGTGGGTGTGGGTTTTGGGGCTGACCTCTTCATCAGGCAGTGACCGTGGGTCCCCAGGACTGGAGCTGAGAGCCACTGCTTTATATTGGCCGATGGAGAGGTCACTCCAAAAAAATCCCACAGCCACACCGGCCCTCCATTGATCTCGTTCCTCACTTCGGCAGAGTCAGGGAAATTGCAACAGGTGAGTAATTCCCGATATACCCTTTTATCAATGAAATAGCTGAAGTATAATATGTAAAATGAATTGTGTCTTTAATATGCATAAAGCTTATATTCAGTATATATGTACTTTATTTTTTTCTGATGTATATTAGTCATTTTCTATTATAAGTAAGATCATTGACAGATCAGAGAACAAAATCTTTGTTTAATCTGACTTCTGCCTTTTGGGGGTAATGATGATTCCAGCAGCACGTTTTCTGTAGGAATAAATGCAATAAGGTGTAATTCAGGGCTCTCCTTGAATATACTTGGGGCCTATATTTTGCCCTTACGGTGCCTTGCAGCGATGCAGCGAGCCGGCGCCGGACGGGGCCACGCAGCTTTCGGAGAGCCGCTCCCGCACCGCCTGTCCGCCCTTCGCCCTGGAGCTCCACATCCAGCCCGTCATTTCTCCCCAGTACCACTGCAGCGGGCCTTTCGACGGCATCCTCGCCGAGCACTTCACCACACCCAGGTCGCCGCGCCGACCCCATATAGCCGCGAAGCGGCTCCTGGCCCCGCCCCTCAGCGAGGCTCCTGGCCTCGCCCCGTAGCGCGGCTCCTGGCCCCGCCCCTTAGCGCGGCTCCTGGCCCCGCCCCTCAGCGAGGCTCCTGCCCCCGTCCCTCAGCGCGGCTCCTGACCCCGCCTCTCACCGCTCTGCCTTTCCGCTCCAGGCTGGTGCAGGAGGGCGACCTGCTGTGCGTCCCCACCGAGGGCCGAGCGGAGGTGCTGGAGACGAGCTCCGAGAGCTTCACGGGGTAATGCGCAACTGGAGCTTCGTTTAGCACCAGTGCACCAAACCTAAGCCCAAAAGGGTGTTTTTAGCCTACCATTGCAATGCAATGTTGAATATATTCCCTGGCAACCAGTTTTCTATTGTGATCTTATATGCTTTGCTTATATATGCTTCATAAAGCCAGATCTGTCATGCACAAGTGCCTTTTCCCTTGGTGTGCATAAATATCATTTTGTTTATTATTGTTAATCTTTTGCAGTTGGCCCGTGCTCTACTTCAGGGTGAAGAAAGTCTGTTGCAGCAGTGGCGAGACGGGAGTCAGGAGCCCGGCTGCATATTTAGCCGACACAGTGCACACGTCTCTGTACATGGTAAGGTCTGGCTGCTCAGTAATGTCCCGGTAACCAAAGGCACTGTCCTACCTTACTCCATAATTAAGCTCACCTCTAACCAGCATACTGTACAGCACTGCCCGAGCCTGGCTGTCTAAGCGGGTTGAGAGTCTCTTGAGGGATCTCAGCTGTAGCAGCTGCCTGAGGTCTTTACCTTGGGGCTGGACTTTTATGGATTCACTGCTTGTTGTTTTGTAAGGGCGGCTCTCTGAACAGCCCGGTTCCGAGTTCCTCGCTGGGTGACGTTCCTTCCTACTGGACGAGCCTCTCTCCTCCTGGCCTCACCGACGCCGTGGATCAGCTGACCACCATTATGCAGCCATACCTCTATGACAGGTTAGCGTGTTGCCTAGGATGATGTTTCCCAGCCTCTCTCCTGCCACGGCACACGTCGGGTCATTTTTCCAGGGCACGGCATTTGATTAACACATACTACTAACCGGATCGTACCTCCAATGTGAAATTTCCGGTTCTGGGTCAAGTACGTTTTCTGAAATTTCACTTTTCAAAAATATGTCCACGATCTTGTCTTGTACTGCAGGGCAGTTTGTAAATTGTCAGCCAAATATATGCGATTGGGCTTCAGTTGTCTTATTCTCAGTCTCGTTTGATTATGTGACGTTTAAAGCCTAATGGACTGTTAAATGCATAAATGTCACTTATACAGAAAGCCTTTTCTTCTTCTAAGCCACGTAAAGTGCGTTTATAATTTAACTATATTAGTACATAAGCTTATTTTATTTAGG
>JAODKL010000041.1:17137510-17148857 GCA_026780765.1 Petrocephalus schoutedeni
AGTAAACAGGTGCTTCGGGAGGGGGGGGGGGGGGACGAGGGAGGCGATGGTTGAGGCGAAATGATGAGGAAGATCGAGAACAAAAGAGAGTAGCTTGGAACTGTGCACGTTACTCTGCAGGTGTGAGGGTAGAGCCCCTCCGCACAAACCAACGGGGGTCCTGCACACACCTCCTTCACTGATTAAACTGGCCTGACATTCTGCTTCTGTCCAACCACTTTTTCCTACAGCTAGGTAACAGTAAAGTGTTAGTCATCTGCAAAATGATTAAATTATTTTTTTTCAATGTCCATGATGAATATTTTCCAGTACTGGTGGATCTTATCCAAAAAGTGCCAACGACTGTCTGAAGAAATTCTGTTTAACCAGACTCAACGATCCAAAATGACTTTAGGAGCAACCAAAATTTTATCTGTGAAATATGTGTGTTTCCCTACTTTTTCCCTATCTTTTCAGGTCCCCATTGGGATAACCAAATTTGTATAGAACTCTGTGAATACAATCAAAAAATTTTAAATGCGAAAAGTCTTGTATTTTGGTTGGTTACTTATGGATATGGTTAGGGCTGGGTAGGGGTTAAGGGTGTCGTGATTCGGATTAGGGTTTTTCCCATAGAAATGAATGGAAGGTCCCCATTTAGATAGGTACGCGAGTCTGTGTGTGTGTGTGTGTATGTAGGATGCCCATGTACTTCCTGTTAGTTTTTATCGAGAGAGAGAGAGGGCAGATTGTCACGGCCTCCCATCCGGTCCTTCTGTGTGCCACGCCCCTCGCTGCCCTCGTGTGGAATTCTAGCGTCTGCCCCAGCCGTGTCTTGTTATTTGTTCATTAGTGTTGTGTATATTAGTCCGCGTTAAGTCTGTTTCCCCAGTCCGGTCATTAAAGTCTCGTGTGTGTTTCCCCGCACGTTCTATTTTTGGAGTCTTTCTTGCACCGCCTGTTCGCCCGTTCCCCGCAGACGTCACACAGATGGAGCTGAACAGTGTGAAGTTTTCCCAATGGCTGGGGTGCCAATCCTGCCACCAAAGCTGAACTATAAAAAAGTAAATGATTTATTTACGGAATTATGAACTTACGAATTACTGCATTATGATTGGTAGAGGTACTTATGCAATGGAACAAATAAGTTGTTTTCAATCCCGGGTTAAAACTCATGTCTGATTTTAAAAATTAATAATTAAAATAATGAAATTTACAAACCTGTTGATGCTTTCCCATACGGTGCGTGTAGGCAGTGTTTATGGTGAAACAGCCAATCAGAAAATCGTACAGAATTAATACAAATACAACACAGCAGGTTAATTGATTGAATATAGCTTTGCTGGATTTTTAAGATGTTTTGCCAGAGAACGGAATGAAGGTTTTTAAAGTACCTCCTAAGATGGAGGAACTATATTTTTCTACTCCTGAGCAGTTTTAAGCTATATATAGTACAGTAGTGCTGTACTGGGTCATCTAATTAAAGCCTAAAGAGGCCCAGTTCTTTGGTTTAAATGTAGCCTATCCTTTTGGAAAGCTAGCAGAAGACTCCCTTCCAACATGAAGTCTGGCCCGATTCCCCCCCCCCCCCCCCCCCCATACAGACACAGAGGCTTTCCAATTTAAGGCAGCCTCTCTAGAGATAATCGTGCATGTATTAACATCCAATAGGAACACGCATTGTACCCTGTTTTTGCTTATTCTAAGAGTCTTTTGCTGGCAGACAACACATACCCAGGCTGGAATTCAGGAGCATCCATATAAAATACCTCTATACAAGCACCCAGTCTATTTCCTCTTATTGCTGGCCAGACTGTGTACAGAATAATCAAATGATGTTTCATGCTAATTCTTTATTCTAGTAAAAGCTTTGTTCCAGTAAGATTAATAAAAGCCATTTTTGAAAGGATTCCGAAGGCAAAACAGGCAATACCTATTTATGCTAAGTGATTCATTTGCATAGTCTGTTTTTTTAAGAAAAAAAAAAAGCCTTCTTGTGATCAAAGGTTAATTCAAAACTGTTGCAACTCCAATGATTTATCTTGGCTTTTTTGCACGCGCTAAAGGCCGTTTAAAGTGCTTCCGTTGCATAGTGACTAAAATGTTTTTTGTTAGGCACAAGTGAGACACTGTATAGAAGCCAATGCAGTTAAGGCCAAGAAGACGTATGGATTAGATCTTATTTTGTTAGAGACTGAGTAAGTACTAAGAGACTGAGTAAGTAGCCAGACCTCGTGGGCTCCTAGTAGCTATGCTTTCTGGTGAAAAGAGAGTTTAACCCAGATAAAGCAGCACGGAGGTCCTGCAGTCGAGGAGGTTGGTCTCCGATGTTCCCCATAAAGGTCGACTGCGAACCCTATTCGCCGCATGGCCGTTTCTGCCGATTCTTCACACTCATCTAGCAGCCCTGGGGGGCGGGCCACATGTGCCACTCAGATACTGGCTTCTGCTTCAGCCATTCCTGCTGGCCGGCAGCAGGGCCCAGACGGCCTGCTCTGTCCAGTGGACCACGCTGATCGCACTCTTACCGCGAAGGTCACGCAAGACCGCAGCGGCAAGCCTTTTAATTGTGCATTTCCCTATATAATCAGGGCTGCAGAAGGAAGGGGTTCTAATTTTAGAAAATGAGAATGAAAAGACAATTACTCATGGCCTGTCAATACTGCACGGAGGGGGTATTGGTGCTCACTGTTAGAAAGCAGGGCTTAATCAGCTAATGGTATAAATAGAATAATTTAAATAACAATATGTTTTAGTCCTATTTTATTTATTATGGAGTAGCATAAAAAACAATCACGAGTGCCATTTTCTGCACAGTGATTAGTAGATAAAGGTAATGTTTAAATAAAATTAGAATTAAAATCGTAATTAGTGTAGCATGTGGTGGAACAGATTGTGGATACCAGCACAACGGTCACCTTAGAATAACACGAGGCTTAAATAGGTCTCCTAGAAATAGGGGAGCGGGAAGTTGGGTATCTGCTCTGTTTAAAGCTGAGAGCGTTTGTTAGTGAAATCCGGCGTCGGCCGATAAGCAGGTAACAGCACAGTGCACCTGCACTTACTATTAAGCATGATATACCCCAGCAAAGGGAACAAAATGCCTGGAAATAAAAGCAGTGCTCATTAGCATATTGCACCATTTTCCTTCAGCCGTCAGCATGAAACCACAGAGCGAGGTAGACGTGCAGCTGGGCTGACAGCCACCTGATTTATTTATGCTTCGTCCACTTTAACGAATCCCATTAAAAGCGGTTAACACTTAAACACTTGAGAGTGAACCCATTAGTTATAAACAATCGTGTGTAAATACAATTTACACGTTTTTTAGTAGTCAGCTAGTCGTTCGGAGAATTCTGTTTCACCGTATTTCTGTAAATGAGAATTTTTATAATTGATACTTTATTGATCCCCGTGGGGAAATTCTCTTCTCACCTCCCCCGACCTTGTGCTCTGTGAGAGCGAGCTTGGCCGTGAAGGGCAGCCAGCTTATGTGGCGCCCAGGGAGCTGGGGGTTAAGGGCCTCGCTTAAGGGCCCACGGACGTGCTGAGGGTTAACCTGCCGAGCCACGCTCTGGCTCTGAGTCGGCCTGTGGGGTGGCTGCCCATCACTACCCAGTCCCTTCTTCAGATCTGCTCCAGTTCGTGTCAATTCCCTGGATGGTGCTTGTGGGCTGCAAATTTTCCCAGCATGCCGTCCCCGGGCTGCGCTTTGGGCCCTCTGGGACGTCCGTCTCCGTTTTCCCGGGAAACACACATTGCCTGGCATTTGAGCTTTGGAACGTTTGCTTGCTGAGAGACTGAACGTCCTGCCAGGCTCCAGTCTCTTGGCAGACTGAATCAATACCTCTTGCAGTCTATCGCTCTCCTTTACATCATCCGTTGCTCCGTCGCCTCTAACAGCGCCGAGTGGCATCCCCACTGCACGACGCTGCCGCACTGCACTCCACTGGAGGCGCGCATGAGCGCTGCATGGACGCTTTGTTTCTATACAAACCACTTGGTCTCAGACTGTAACGCCATGGCCAGATGTGGGCGACACACTCAATGCGCCTTCAGAGGGCTCTTTAAGAGGGAGGCCTTAAAGGTCATTGCGATCAGGGCCATGCCGAGACTTTTTGAGGGACAGGTGCACAATGGTGAAGGGTATTGGCTTGGTGAAGTAAGAAACGCAAAATGGGCACCCTGTGCCTTTAAGGGGGGGGGGGCTTTTAACACTTTGGGCAAAAGGGCCGGGTCCTCAGGTATCCTCAGCATCCCCTCCCATGCACATGTGTGATTAAGATTGGGATTCCCCTTGGATATTTAAACACTTGGATATCATTTTACAGCTTTTCTTTTCGGCTTAATGACTTTATTTCCAAATTCATTAGTTTACATCTGCGGGGTTGCAGAATCTCGCGCTTTCAGACTCGACCGCTCATGCAAGAAATCTTACGGCAAATCTATATTATTCCATTATAAACCGAAAATTAGCTACATCAAAAGCGTTGGGGTAGTGTGCAAACCCTACAGACTATTTGCAAGGCAATAAAAGTATATGCATGTAAATGCGTGTGTATGCATGTGCAGACTAGTCCTGAATTGAAAATCTCAAGGTCGCCAGCTGACCAAAGTTGACAATCCTGCATTTATATTATCCATAATCAGAAATGTGAAAAAAATCCCCAAATGAGTATAAACGCTTTATGCTGTCTGACAAACCACAGATAGTACAAATATTAACATGATTCACCCCTCTACTGCATGACCGCCACACTTTTTGCTCGCACTGTTTACTTGCAGTGGACACACTGTATGGTGTGATATTTACACACATGACCTTCAGTGCATGTAAAAAGGTGCAATATACAAACAGCAAGACAAAAGAGTATCATGACTGTACAGACGGTTAGGGATCTTCAGGAATCTTCTGGGCAAAATATGAACTGATCTTACAAACAGCTTACAGCAAAGATAAAGGGATGATGCTGATTCTGAGAGTTCCAGGTACATCTGGGGCATCCAGCCAAAAAGCACAAATCATAATACCATGGTGAGAGCATTCCCTAGTATGTTCAAAACATTTGTCTATGCTACTGTATAAATATCATACTGTATATCATACTGTCTTCCCTGTAGCATTATTGTAGACTATGTATGTAGTGAATCACATGTTCATACAGAGATAGTCGCTATTTTGCCGTCAACATTCAACATATTTATGAAGTCCAAAAACAATATGAAGGTTATTTTTGACAAACGGATGATGAATTACCTTTTGGTTAGTGGCCTTTGGGTAAGCATTACCACCTGGGTCACATTCATGTATTGGAATTGCCTTCACTGCAACTGCATATAAACTTTACATTCCTGTACTGGAATTGCCTACACTGCAACTGCATATAAACTTTACAACAGCATATGTACATACATGTATAACCAAATGGTTAAAACATGGCTCTGGTAAAACCTCATTATTATGCCCTACAGATACAGAAGACAGTAACTGCATTGCCACTGAAAGTGAGAAAAAGGGCTTATTTTTTGACTGTCTACCTGTACAGTATGTGCAGTACATAGATAAATGATGATACTCTCTTCAAAACTGAGCATAGTTGAATTCAGGTATTTTTTGACACGTTAAATCAGCCTGGGAAATCTGTTTTTGATAAAAGACGCAGTTACTGAGCTTTGCCTTTGAGCTGTATACTCACTGGCAGTATTAACTAATAGCTAGTAATATTCTTTTACATTTACTTTGAAATAAACTTAAAAATTGCATTGAATACACAGTTTTTCCAAGCACTGAATACTTTTGTATTTACTTTTGTTTTTTTTTACTTTTTTAGCAGAGTAAGTATGTTTGGATACTTTCACACTGTTCACAGTGAAGTTATTGTCCATATTCCCCATATTTACTAACTAAAAATGTAATGCAAAAGCACCTTACCTTACATATGTTTTAAACTGTTTGCTGCAATTCTACAAACAAAACAATAAAATCACCACATGGCAAGTACGAAAACAATATATTATAAAGATTACATCTTTATTACTTCTGTGCTTACAGTAAGTACAATTTTCAATGCAAGAAATATGACTACAGCACGTGCATAAATCATGTACTGCTGTGAATATACATGGATACATGACAATTTTCAAATATATTTACTATTCTTTTTTTTTAAATAGTTGCTCTTCAAAATGCACATATTTGGTAAGGAAAAGGCAAGAAAAAATATTTGGTGATACAATAAGGAAAAGATGAGAGGTTAAGTTAGCAGATGTACTGTACGTCTTTGCACATTAGGCATGGATGGATTTGGGGACTGAAAGCCAAAGATATTGTTACTCTTCTTCATTAACTATATTGCTTGCTACATGATACCTTCGAAACATACAAAGTTCAGTTAAACAGTACAGGCTTGCTGGTCCCCTTCCTCGATATCCGCTTTACATTTCTAAAGTACAATACATTCAAGAAATAAATACAGGCACATAAAATGTCTCGAATGCCTTAGAATGCATTAACAGTGACTTCATAAAATCAGGAGTGTAATTGTCTATGCGGTTTTTCTAATTTGGCAAATCGTCAAAGTACTTTTAACGTGACAGCTTAGAGTGACATCCCTCAATTCTGGTCCTGGCGGGCCAGCCTGCACTTCAATTTGCAGATATTCATTCTCAAACACCATATTCAGCTCACTAGCTAGCTGTCAGGTTTAGGTGTGTCTGAGGGGGAAATCTGTGAACTCTGTTGCAGACTGGCCCTCCAGAACCGGAATTGGGGAACCCTGATTTAGTGCATAGCCAAAGTCTCTCGTTTTTAGCAGTAAACTTTATATTGACACTTTTTTAAGTGTTATTAATTATTACTTATTACTGTCATTATGCGCTTTCATACTCATTTGCTTGAAAATCTGCGTACTGGACAGTCCACGTGCCTCCAGATATGACAGCAGGTACAAGGCAATATTGCACGCAAGTGGACGTGTCGGCGTTATTCGTGTTTATTGCGTCCTGATGCAGGGGAGGCTGAGTCGATGACGTTCCCCGATGCCTTGAGTTTCATTTCAGGCCAGGTCACATGGTCATCATTTCCTAGATATATATTTTTTTCCATGTGGGTATTTTTTTTATCATAGATTGCTGCAACTAAAAACCCACTGGCTGTAAATGTTGTGCGCTGTGGTTTGTCAACAATGACAATTATTTACATGCCAAAATGACTCAAGTAATTCTCTTGGAACTTTGTTACATCATGGACAATTGCACTGTCACGTGACTGAGCCAGCCGCCACAAGTAGTCGCAGTAAAAGAGAAACACGTGATTGAGGTGCAGATTGCTACAAGCGAAAAGTAACCCAACACCCTCATGGCTCCAATTCTGAGGTTTATTTTATGTCTTGTTTTAAATATGTAAAAGTGCTCTGAAATGTTATCTACACATGGATTTCCTGAGCAAACAAATCATTTCAATAATACACAGTTCTGGCTGATTATGGCATAAAGCAGTCATTTAATTTATTATTATTTTCATTCCTTTTTCAGACATGCAAGAAAGAGAAAAGTCCTCACAATCCAAACACTCCCTCAGAGTCAATGCAGTCTCTCCACACTGCAAAACTGGACTTCCCATCACCAAAGACTGACTTTATGGTGGCAAATTCTTTTGTGTGATCATTAATATCAATAACTTTGATATAAAGCCTCACGCCTTGCAACGTGGCTGTTCCTTTACTCCACAGAACCACACTTGACAATCACATATCTCTTCCTTTCACTTTTAAGTGCTAGGAGACTATGCTACCGTTACCGTCTTTATAATACAATTTATACAGCTTTACTAAAGCATTTCAGCTCAGGTAGGTGAGGTACAAACAGCAGTGCCCCCCGGGAACTGCCACCCGCAGGCCTTTCTCTAACCACTACGCCCCCTGCTGGCCTCCAAACACAGTATACATTTTACCGGATTTGTTTGATGCTATGATATATAAAAATAGAAAAGAGTAAATAGCTTGTGAATGTTTCCCCAGATATAAAAGTAAAATTATTAAGGCCAATAAAACAGAAATACAGTGAGCATGATTATGATTTCACCACAGTCTGAATGTTAAGTAGACCTTCCTGGTATGTTACTTAGCTGCCAAACTGATTCATTTTGGACACTGAAAGTCAAATTGAGTGTTAGGGCCTGGATGTATTGCAAACTGCTTGACAGAGCATTCTAACAAGCTAATTGTTAAATTCTGATAAAAATACAATGTATGAAATAGATTTTTGCAATTGTACAATATCTTTCTAATACTCAGTGCTGTACAATGTCAAACTCATCATAAATACATAAAATAAAATATATAATACAAGTATAATCAAAAATAATCATATAACATACTAGAATAAAAAGTAAGGTCATCATGATCTGATGAGAAACAAGGAATGTAAACAATGTTTTGATCTTTTATGGACTATGGAAAAGTTCAACATTAAAATGGATTAAAAGAAAGGATGTCAGTAGACAAGAAGAAGAATCAGTAGTCAGCATCAGGAAAGGCAAGATTATAAGGACTACAAGACACATTCACACTTCATCCATCCATCCATCCATCCATCCATTCAGTCATTCATCATTTATCCTGGACAGAGTGACGGGAAAACCCATCCATCACAAATGATTTTCTAATTTTTTGGTGGATTTTTTTGGAAGACATTTAAAAACAGCAGTGTGGTGAACCAAAGGATCAACCCAAATGGTCTTTAAAATTTCAGGAAATTTCAGTCACTTATTATCAGTAATAATTTAAGGTTGGGGGGAAAATAGTGGCAACCCTTTAGTTTATTACTTAAATACTGAATTGTGATGTGAAATGATCATTTTTGTGCAGAAAAACACATCAACATCAATTTCATTATTTCCACTGAAAAGGTGACACACATATTTATTAACTGGCTGGGGAGTCTGAGATCAGCAAAAGTATGGCTCTTCCATGCATGTCAAAAGTGATCCTGAGTGTTTGCTGTTTAATTATAATTTTTGACTGAAAAACCAAATGACTCCCCACATTGCCAATTCATTTTATGGCAGAACTGAAAAAGCTATTTCTGAAATTCTGGCCATTCAGTTCATTCATGTGCGTTTTGACTTGACACTCTGCACAGGCTCTATCGCTTACATGAAGGTGGGAACGGACACATGATCCAGTGTTTTCCCAGAATGCAACAGGTGACCGCTACCCTGTAATAGAGCCGGGGTCCAGGAACAGCTCCTTTATACTCAGTCGCTGTAGAGAGGGGAAGGATATGTGATCCAGTGTTTTCCCAGAATGCAGCGGGTGCACTCTACCCTGTTAGAGAGCCAGGACTCTTGGCCAGCTCTTGTGTACTCTTACACTTGCTGGGAAGAGCATTAGGGGAAAGTGTCGTCTTTGTCTGATTCCGGAGACCCCGGCTGCGACACTTCAAAGCTGTGCTCGGGGGATGCCGCGCCTTTCCTCGATCTGAGTATCCGCAGCATTTCCGCCAGCTGGCTCTCGAGGGCGGCCATCCGGTTACTGAGGGCGCTGATGTCTTCCTTGAGTTCGTGCTTGAGCTCGAGGAAGGAGGCTTGGATGGTGTGTTCTGGGATGGGGCAGAAGGCGTGCTTGACCCCCGGCTGGACGGGACTGCGGTCCTGGGGGCTCCGCACTTCCCCCGCATTGTCTAAGCGCAGGTCGCTTTTGGTGATGCCGCTGTCGCACGAGTCCGTCTTCTTCAGGGAGGCCTCTTCCTGGGACTTAGTTCTATCCGGAAGCGTCTCCAGAGACTCAGCTTTGGACACCTTTCCCCAGTTCTCCCCCCTCACCACTGCCTCCTTAAACCTGCCCCACCCTTTCCCCTTGGCAGGCTCTGCGGACTTCCTGCCGCCGGAGACGAGGGAGGGGTTTAGCGCCGGGGGCTGCGTCTTGGCGCAGTCGGGGGGCTCGGAGTCGGGGACCGTGGAGGGAGGGGAGGAGACGGGCGTGATGGGGCTCTCGGTCACAGTGACCAGGCTAGTGGTGGCGACCGCGCCGTGGTCGTCGGCCTTGAGGACGTGCAGCGTGCCGCTCTCCAGGTCGGCCTCCTCTTTGGCCGCCTGCTCCGCCGCCAGCCGCGCCTCCTTCTGCTGCCGGAACCGCTGGAACAGCCTCCGCACGGGGTGGTCAGGCGGCAGGTTCAGGGGCGCCTCGTTCTTCCGCCGCAGTTGCTCCTCCTCCTCGCGCTTGACGTCGCTGATCTTCCGGAAAATCATCTGCAACGACACGGCGGAGACACTGAGGGCACGGGTTTGCATTTATCGGAAACCGCCTGATGTTAAACATGCAGCAGGGCCGCCGGGGGAGAATCACGGAGAGCGTTTACGCAAATGGCTGCAAGGCTAACAGGACCAACATGGCAGTTTAGTCTAGCTAGCTGAGGCTGGCCAGATAATGTCAGGGAGGACTATGATGAGCTACGTCAGGTTTTACAAACAGCTTTAAAGCTGAAAGGCTCCTATGCTCGGCTACATAGTTCAGTTCTTCAGCGCTTTGGTTTGCTTCCTTGCTTGAAAGACCCATCCAGCTATGTCAAAATAACATCAGTGATATACGCATGATTATCGGAGACTGGCCAATCAGCACACAGCAAGAACTCAGTGCTTAAGAGAAATCCAGGTAGTTTTCTTTGAAACGGTAGCCTGCAAATCCTGTCTTAGCTCGTGTCCTCCCTGACATGGGTTATGTGGTCACCCTCAGCTAGATGTCCCATTTTCAGTAAGTTTGTACGGTGGGACATACAGTACCATCCCTCACAAGGCTGTTAATGATTACAGAGCAGTCAAGAACCAGCCAGTCAAGCCAGCAGTAGTGCAAACTCCAGTCAAACACCAGCCAGTCAAACCAGCAGTAGTGCAAACTCCAGTCAAACACCAGCCAGTAAAACCAGCAGTAGTACAAACTGCAGTGAAGCACCAGCCAGTAAAACCAGCAGTAGTACAAACTGCAGTGAAGCACCAGCCAGTAAAACCAGCAGTAGTACAAACTGCAGTGAAGCACCAGCCAGTAAAACCAGCAGTAGTGCAAATTCCAGTCAAACACCAGCCAGTCAAACCAGCAGTAGTGCAAACTGCAGTCAAGTACCAGCCAGTAAAACCAGCAGTAGTGCAAACTCCAGTCAAACACCAGCCAGTAAAACCAGCAGTAATGCTAATTCCAGTAAAACATCAGCCAGTAAAACCAGCAGTAGTGCAAACTCCAGTCAAACACTGTCCAGTAAAACCAGCAGTAGTGCAAATTCCAGTCAAACAGCAGCCAGTACATAAGAACATAAGAACATAAGAAATTTACAAACGAGAGGAGGCCATTCGGCCCATCAAGCTCGTTTGGGGAGA
>JAODKL010000041.1:17218066-17247523 GCA_026780765.1 Petrocephalus schoutedeni
TAATCACGACTATTTGGGTCATTACTGAGATCACGATTATCTAACACAACTACTATCTGACTTTGGAGAGATCATGCGTTTATTAAACATAAAAAGGGGTTATTAACAATTAATTTCCTTGAACTCTAAATATAATTCAACTGAGAAATAAATTTGTCTTTGGGAGCTCTGGATTTAAAACAAGACAAGAGCATCATCGTGCAATGGAATGCGGAACAATCATTTTATCTCAGTAAGCAATCAATATTTTATCTTTATTTAGAGAATTGTAGGAAGCCATAATCACAATAGAAATTAAAATTCAATCAATTGCCAAGCCCAAACCAAAACTAATTCAAGCTTAATGTCACTGCCCGAATAATCATCCTATACAAAATTTCAGTATGTTTTCATTGACGTCTCCCACGATGACTTAATATATATAAACAAACGAGCATTCTTAATCTCACATCTGCCAAGGAGCCACACAACACTGACGAGCCTGTAAACAAGCGGCCCAGTAAGCAGCATCAAAACATCGTCCCCTTTTCCACTCGGGCCCTAGAGACGGTGCGGTTGGAGAAACGCACTGCTACTATCTGGAAGGGCTCCAGAGAAAGCCTATCGACATGGCGGGGGAGGTCGAATGAGACAGACAACGGGGCGGGATAGTCTGAGCGATATTACGGCGATAGATGAGATAGACGAATGGACGCGTCCCTACCTCAGCCAGGCGCGAATGTCTGTGCACATTCTCGCCCCGGTGGACGGCGGGGGCCAGCTGCTGGAGGACCCCCCGGCTGCTGGTCAGGGCCCGGGTGAGACGGGCCAGCTTTCCCCAGCCTTAGCAGAAACAAAGCGCCATATTAACTTGGAAGCTTGAACATGTATGGCTGCGCAGTGCGAAAAATCTGTGTGCTGAGCTCAGGATAAAGGAAACAGCTCAGGATAAAGAGAATCTGACACACAAAGTAACAAATGTTAATATCCCAGCCAGAAGTATCCCTAATAATTTAATGAACAAGCAATATTAATGCAATGAAAGGGCAATAGTGAGTACGGAGCCATACTGGTGTCCCTGATGTTCTGTTTACTCAGGGTATACTGAAACACAGCAAAGCAAACTGGCTTAATTCATTTACATGTACACTGTTTTCTATCAGCTGTTGTAGAATGGAAATTTATAATTAAACTCAGCCAAAAGGTATTTCATGTTGCATTTTCGTAATGCTTGTTTAGATACTGATGAACAATGCATCACACACAGCTCACTGGTAATTCCTTTTTCCAGGCCCATCGTGCGTTAGCATCCCAGACCAACCTTTAGATGAATCATCCTCGATGGGCTGCTTGAAGGCTGTGATGTCACTGAAGGTGCACAGAAATAATACCACCTTGTCCTGCTCGTCCTTTATGGGGGCAATTTTGACGAAGAACCACACTGGCATCCCTAGAGAATAGTGATGTTGTGATTATTCAGTCCATAAAAGTAGCAAAAGTTGAAATTACATTTAAATTATAGTTAAATTATGTTTAATAATGTTGTGGGTATGAAATCATCCTCATTTCTGTTTCTTTAGGAGTTGGTGACTTACGGTTCTTCTTGTACATAAGAATCTCGAATGAATTCGTTTCATAGTTTTCAAAGGTCTGTTGGACTTTCTCGCACGTTTCCTTGTCCGAGAGTTCCCCATACATAAAGCTGGAAAACATGTAAAGGAGAGATAACAGGCAAGGGGCATGTACTGATACAGTCTGTCGCCACGCACCACCACATGACAAACTACGTCAGGGATGAGGACCTGAGTGCAGCTATGCAGTGGGTGGCACCTCAGCACCACACTAGGTGGAATGGAGCGGAACAGTATGAAGTGTTTCCCAGCGGCTAGAGAGCCAATCCTGAAGTTGGAAGACTCACAGGGCTGGATGTAGGTTAACGTCATACCCAGGATTATGCCATTGCAGGTTAAGGGCTTTGCTCAAGGGCCCAATGGCATTCACAGGATTCGAACCAGCAACCGTCTAATTGCTGGCACAAATCCCTAGCCTGAGATCCACCACTCGGCCAGAGACAACAGAACATGTTTAAAAAAAAAACACAAATTCTCATCGCACATATCTCCAAGATACGTTCTTCAGGCAACATTTACAGAAAGAAGCGTATGTCATGAATGCAATACAAAGACATACTGTACAGTATGAAAAAGCAGAAAATGTTATTTCTGTTAATAGTTTTATAGGATATTTTTATAGGATTTATAGGTTTCATATAGCATTGTTTCTTCTGGGCGAGTATTTATATAGCACCACCTGCAACTACATATCAAGACAGTAACTGAGGATGCCTCATAAACAATATTCAGCACAGCGTAGAAATTTCATAATAGCATGACAGCAGGGGTCTCCTTACAGTATCTCTGTTCTTCTACAAAATCACATGTGCAGCTGTTCTATACCTCTCTTCTACAGCTGTTCTGCCTCATGTATTTTTCACGAATACTGAAGTCTTCTCATTATCTTCTTCCACCCCACTTTCTGCATTGTTACCTCCCAAACTTCAGACTTCAGAAGCGGTGGTCTGCTTAATGCGGCGTTAAGCGCGACTGCTCGTCTTCAATGTCCGGGCCATAATTTCTCTGTCTATATGCCTCTCCATGCGTCGGCTGGATGACCTACATCCATCTCCGTTAATGACCTGCTGCTGTGAACGTCTTCGCTTCCTCTTTGTTCTCCCAAGCCTTGGAACAATCTGCCCACTCCTGAGCTCATCTGCACCTCCTGCGGTTATGTCCCTGTTCCTCTCACAGTCCTTCGGTTTATTATCCGATAATCACGCACCGTGTGCAGGCTGCAGACGAGCGTAAAACTTTTGCAGAAAATATAAAAAATAAAGCGAGGAATGTGAAAGATGCAGCTGTTTTATAGAACTTATCTATGAAAGCTATTCTAAAGGGAAATTTCCAATATTAGGTTCCAGTGTGTGATTTTTCTGACTTCTTTCCCATGCTAATTAATTTGCATATTTGAATGTTACCAAATGACTGTGATTTTTTGTTATATTTTTAGTGTACATCCAGTCCACACCTTAACAACACGTGCTCATTATACCTACACATACCCAGTGACAGTTAATAAAACACAGGAACATTTTATTTATTTTAATTCATGCTTTTTTTTGCAGTTTAATTTCCATGGCTCACGTTTGCTAAGTGTTTCTATTAAACTAAATCACAACAATGGCAACCATTAATTTATGCAATTCTTATACCTATATGACAGCTACGATGGCAACAGTTTATAGGTGCCTCATACCGTGTTGCGATTATGGTGTCACAACAGGCTTTGGCTGTAACCTGTTTGTTTTAAAGGATTAAAACCATCTGAAGGATTAAGTGATAACACGTCATTTCCCCCAGGAAATGTCCATATTTTCCCATTCATTTGCTCCACAGTTTACTTTACTTAACTTAGACACTATGAATGTACAAATCTGCCACAAACCCTCTGTGACTAAATTGAGATCTTGCAGGCACAGGGCACTGGCACAATCTCTTGAAGCGTTACTGGATATTTTACTGAAACCAAGACAGAAAAACAAACACAGCAAGAAAACAAGGCAAAAAAGAACAAGTAGGAGACTGTCAGAATGGCAGCAATGTCTACCCCCCCTGCCCCGTCTAACCGCATCTGCTCCAGCACACCCCCTAACCAGTACACTCTCTAGAATGACTGGATGGATCAGCTGGAAATGTGAAAGTCAATCAACATGTTTCAAGTCCTGGTCATGACAATGCAACACTGAAACCACACCAATTCATTCATTGCATATTCCACTTACATGTTCATTTGCAGAATCTTCCCCCAATCGATGGTTAACTGTATTTTTTGTCTTATTATGTTCCTTAAATGCCTTTAATGCCCCTTAAAATGTCTTTTAAAATGTCATTTATATTATTTGTATTCTTTACATGTCTAAACAGTTCTTTTATAATTCTTATATTCTTTTTCTTCTTTTTTTTTGATCTTATATTCTTTTTATTACTTTATTATTTGCAATATGACCAACATATTCCATGTCTTTAGAGAAAGAACCGTAATAAAAATACCGGAGCATACAGTACCTAGAACATTATCATATTACCGTCAAACTTACCCAACACTCTTTCTGTACCTCTCCAAAACTCCTTATGAAAAGCCCAACTTTAACTTACTTGTTTCAATGTAATCAGGTTCACCAGATCTGCGCCTGTTCTTTGATGTACCACCATGGAGTGAGACTAGAGGCTTGGTGACATGATAACATTTCCCCATGATTCCGGACTACTATCGATAAAATTCGCCAAATATTCTGAAAATCAACTCACACTCTATAGATTTGAAAACCTGTACAACCTTCCTGGGAAGATCCACAGAATACGTTCAGATGTACTATGCTCGCAAGATGGCTTTTGCAGCCTCCCTTTCTGCCTTCTGCTTCCACCAAGCATTGCTGCTTCAGTTTTGGGGCAGTTTGCGTCCGGTGTATCAGGTGTGACTCCTCAGGTGTATATTTTGTTGCATATAATGCTTTAGCAAAGTGGTAATCACGTCTATAAAAGATCAAATACAGTACAAAGAGTAATAATAAGAAGAAACTGAGTTATCTACAAGGCCAAGTGTCATCTGCGGTCACCCTTTCCACTAAGCAGCGCAGCTTCAGAGTGATTGGGTTGAAAAGGTCCAGATCTACACTCACAGAATATGTCCGCACAGTTTGGAAAAGATCTGACAGATAAATTACCATGCAGACAAGACAAAGTGTCTGAGCTGCCCTTCACTTTGCTATCACTAGATGGCGCAGCTTTGGTTTTGGTGCGATTTGCCTCAAAGTTTGTTCACTTCCGGATCT
Source organism: Petrocephalus schoutedeni (assembly GCA_026780765.1). Taxonomy (NCBI): domain Eukaryota; kingdom Metazoa; phylum Chordata; class Actinopteri; order Osteoglossiformes; family Mormyridae; genus Petrocephalus; species Petrocephalus schoutedeni. Next base: position 17,222,934 of record JAODKL010000041.1, read on the forward strand.
TCACCCGTACACTGTGTCTGTAGAGTTTGAAAAAGCGCTGTCAGATATTTACAAAGTCACTGTGCCCACAACCACGCATCTTCTACACACTCCATTTCCTTCCTTTGCTGCCACACAGCACTGCTGCTTTATTTTTGGGCCAATACATTGCAAAATGAAATCAGGTGTGGATCTTCCTCCACACAATGTTTCACCCCAATTCCTCATCCACAGACTCAACCAACTGTGAACCTAAAAGAGAAATTAAAAAAATTCTAAGTACCAAAGCACACTAAGCACTAAGCTGAATCCATGCAAATTAAGTGAGAATCCTCATTATTTATTCAGTTCTATATGTACTACAATGTTGCGTCTGTACTGGACATGTACAGATTTGTATCCTCTCATTATCTATTTAAATCTTGTCATTATTATTCCCTAAACAATACAGTATAATAAATGCATACATAGTTTTTACAGTGTATTAGATATTATAAGTAATCCAGAGATAAATTAAAGCATACAGGAGGATGTCTATAGGTTATAAGGAAATACTATGCCATTTTATATAAGGGACTTGAGCATCCACAGATTTTAGTGTACGAGAAGGGTCCTCGAACCAATCCCTTGTGAATGCCGAGGGATGACTGTAGTAATATCCATCAAATACTTTTTGACTTATCACATTCACAAGGCCAAATGTCATTTGCAGTCACCCTTCCCTCTGCTGCCATTGTGCTGCTCTGCTTCAGTTTTGTCATATAACTTTTGTTTTGTCCCTGTCATAGCCCTAACAAGACACACCTGTTACTCGTTTACCCCTCATCTTGCCTTACTGTACTGTACATTTCTGACCCTTATATAGAAATCACTCCCAGCTGCCTCTCGTTAGCTCCTTGCTATTCTCTTGTTCTTAAGTACCTGTTTGCCTCATCATGGCCAGTCCGGTCATTAACACTGAACCTTCTTCTTGCCTGTGCCCTCCCTTGTTCCAGTTGTCCTGTTTTGATCCCTCATGGTCCTGTTCATTTCCAGTTTCTGTTCATTGAGTTCAATAAACCCCCTTTTGCCACAATGGCTGCCCTCGGGTCCTTCATCCTGACACATTTTGGTGCAATTTGTCTCAAAATTGAATAAACTCCAGTTTATCACCCCTGCAATGCCTCTGCAAAGTTTGAAAAAGATCAGTCAAATACGTTTTGAGCTATAGTCTTAACAAGAAAGTGTCCACGGCGGCGAATTTCCACATCCGGGGAATACAATAAAACAAGATATAGCCAAAGTAACCTGCACGGACTCTTCAGACTCACATGAAGAACCCCTAGGAGACTCAACAGTGTATTGCCCAGAATGAAATAAGAGTCAAGTAAGGTCAATCCCCTAGGGACGCAGAAGGAGAGAGAGCCAAAGACTGAGTGGACGTGAGCATGAAATGCTTTTTAAATACTATATCACACTCCAAATATTAACACGAGGTGAATTCCAGCACAGACTGCCTCGTTGATGAAGACTGATTATTGTAATGTGGCGTCTATATCCCAAGATTAGCAATCACTCCCTGGTTTCATCTGTTCTTTTTGAGCAGACGGATGTTTTCTGTTTTCGTAACCTTCAGTTATAAATCATTCCATTTTAAATAATCTGAGTTACCAAAACCTGAAATCAAACTGTTCATTGTAAAAAAACCTCTTGAAATAATCTGTCAATAAAAATAATGGATATCTCCAGCTGAAGTCTGGCATTGACATGTTGTGTTGACATATCCACTGAGTCACTCCAAATATATTTTCATTCTTTTATATCGATTATGATTTTCCCTGTAGAATCAGGGCAATTTTGCGCAGGCAGGAAAAATGTTATATCGGCATTTCTCAAAAAAAAAACAGGTTGCTTCCCTGTGGAACAGTTATACTAAAAATCAGCACATGGTATCACAGGGCTGGACTAATTCCAACCAGGGGTGAATCTAAGGGGTGGCGGAGGGGGGGGGGTCCCCCAAGTAAATACATTGCCACCCCTGTTACCACCCCACATCAAAATAATAAATAGGAAATATCCATTATTTTATTTTATAAGCGGAATCATAGGATAGACATAGTGTGGTCCGCCCACCCCCAAAAATGTCCCCTTATGGCCTCCCAAATTTCTGGCTTACTAAAGGCACTGTTATGTTTGTTATATTTAGAGACTTATCTCGCAGTTCTATGAAAATAAAATCTTAAAATGGCGGCCTGATAGATGTGTTCAAACTTTTACTCCAGGTATTACTCCATACAGGTATCTAATGCTGTGTTATTGTCCATGTATTGAATGGAGCTGGGGTGGGCAATCTTATCTGCAAAGAACAGCGTATACGCAGGTTTTTGGGATGACCTTTAGGTCAGCTGTTCAAACCCAGGTGTGACAATGACTTCAGCCAATCAGTCCTCAAATTAGTAATCTAATTAGACAGTTGCAGCGAAAACCTGCATACACAACAGCCCTTTCTGGATAAGATTGCCCGTCCCTGGTATGGAGGGATTGATAACATTGATACAGCAAACCAGAATACAAATAAAACTGCATATTCTTTACATTTTTAAAGCTGAATTCAGAAACATTTAAACCTGTTCTGACTGTAGTTTTAGCTCTAGCTCCGGCCGTCTTTAGTGAAATGAAGGACTCTCTGTAAATTGGAGAGTCAGGGTTATTACAGATGTAGAAGCACACGTCCAGCTGCATCAGACCAAAAGACAGTGGATATTTTTAATAGAGTTTGCAGCAATCAGTGATACATCAAAGCATTACATTTTAACATAATTCGTGCAAAGACGGTAAACGAGAAAGGCTAAGTGCCATTGACATCGTGCATTTACATAGCCTGCTGCAATATTCCTTTTATTCTGAGAAAGAGAGGGGGGGGATCTGGACAGGGGGTGGGGGGGGAGGTGAAACTCTTAAAGCCTGAGCGCTCCCTCCAGCTTGACGGGGCAGGAAATGGAGAGCCCTTCTCACAAGAAGCAGATGGCTGTGTTTCCATGTCACACTGCCCCTCACCATGTTTATCAAATAATAAACGACTTATAAAAGGCACAGAGGGCTGAAACAGGTCCCAGTCTTCCTCTGTGTTTTGCTCTTTCAAGAATGACTCAAATATGTATTTGAACTGGCTTTTTCCTTTGAGGAAACACTGTCATTTTTAAACTCGAGTCCTGTTAGAGTCTGAGGGTGTATTCACATTAGGTACCGTACCTAAGCATTTTTGACCCCCAAAGTCCAGTTGGTTCGACTAGATTGATCATGATATGCTGAGTCGTGCTAGGGTCTGCTTGAAGAGGCTGCTTGGTTCAGGTTCACCATGGAACACAGACATCACCTCAATGATACGACTGGCCGTTTAATAAACATGGTGGTAATGGGATCGCTTTGCTCTCTGGCACAGGTACAGTGCTTGCTGTAAATTTAGGCTGATGACAGTATCCAGGAACAACTGGATGCAACACACAAAAATGGCAAGATATTTGGTAAAATAGGGGACCGTCTTTGTAAAAATCTTCTTATACATGCAGTGCAATTAAATGAAAATCACTGTGATGTATACTCAATAAATCTACGAGGGACATTAAAAAAATTACCACTTTTTTTAACTCTAAACAAATTACATCACTACAATTACATTACAGTCACATGACGTGCTCAGACACAATTCATCCTGCCTTCACCAAAATATAGAAGTGCGGAAACTTTTTAAATGTCCCTCGTATAAGAAGGCAGTGTGCCATCGCGCCCAAAACTACTCTAAATATGCCACAAAGTAAGGACATTAATGGTACTTTTCTTTCTGTTTCCTTCAACGCAAAAAGTCGCACAGTGATGATGTAAGCGTGCTTGGGCCCGGATTGTTAAGTGCAATGTGAGCACAGACCAGCGGGGGGAGTGGGGAGGGGGGATAATCAGGCTTGAGCATGGAACAGAGCAACTGGGCCAAATGTGAGTACGTCCTGAACTGACGTAAAGCGGGCTGGGGACAGGCCAGCGGTGGCGACTACCTGCAGGTGCTGCTCTTCTGCATGACCTCGGCCCGGTGGTAGCCAGACAGCTTGCAGAAGCCATCGTTGCTGTACACGATGGGCCAGTCCACAATCTGGGCATTCCCCAGAACAAAGTTGGTGTCTGTAGAAAGGACATGAAAAAGGAATTATTTCATTTGTTTCAAAACAAAAACACCACAGGCAACATTTTACTATAAAACTGCGGCAATTACACCATACAGGAGTAACAGCAAGGAAAATTTCTGCCAAAAGGGTTGACTTTATTTATGACCATCTATCAAATGACTCTAGTAAGATAGGCAGAGGTAGACGGTTCAGGTGCAGAAAACACAAATCCAGACCAAGATTTTGTCTCGACCAACCGAGTCACAGTCAGAGAGTACTCAACTGGTTGGTCGAAACAAAGTCTTGGTCTGGATTTTTACTTTCTGGACCAGAACTATCCACCTCTGAAGATAAGGTATGCATGTGACCTTTGAGGTATGAACCTGCTATAGGGCTTTTATACTAAAGGCTGTATTAACAAATGAGAAACTCAGAGGACGTGAACAGGTGGGAGGTACCCATGTGCGTCCACATTTCAGTTTCTGATTGATTAATATGCAGATGATGTGCAATATACATATTTTTCTAACAAAGTATGCAAAATCCCAGAAGGAAACCATGCAAATTTATACACAGGACATGGGATGGTGATTCATCAAGGTTATGAGCGGCTATGTCACGTAGTGGAGAAGGCAGATGGGCCTTTCGGCTGGCTCTATGGAAGGCACTTCCAAGCTGAACATGAAAAATACTAGCAGAGGATTCTGGCCGGTGACAAGATCCATACAACAAATGTGGTGTCTCCACCAAAACGAGTCGAGCAGCATGGCTGGAACCCCCAGCTATCATTACCCAGGACTAAAAGACCCTTCAATGCATTTTATGACCATTAGTAATTTCTGCTTTATAAATATTATTTTCAAGAGTAATTTAGAAGTGATTGCCTTTTATAAATGGCTCAGACAAAATTAATAATTGCTCCATATTGGCAAATTTCTGATAGACTCTAAAACGCTTTTAGAAAAGGTTAATAATGCAGTTCGGGGTGAAGTCTTCTTCACCCTCATTATTTTACCAGTTTCCCTTTTTCTGGCATGAATTTCATGGAAGGATCGTAGCATTTTCTCAGCTGGCTTCCAAACAACATATTGCTGAACTCACAGTAAGCGGCTTAGGACTTGAACATAGTCTGGGCATGAAAAAGGGATGCTATTCTATTTCTGCCTGTTTAAATGACTACAAAATGCCATATTTATTGCAAATGTCAATCTTTAGTAATAGCTTACTAAATGCTATCTCAAAAGTTATGCATAGTAAAACTATTCACTGCTGCATTACCACACTGCAAACAATTATATTTATCACTAAGTTATACAGCAAGTTCATGTTATTTAAACAAAGCTATCCATAGAAACTTCCTTAGCCTATATTTCACTTTGCCAGTTTGCCAAACTATAAATGTACAGAAGCGTATACCCTAAAGGACCCCAAAGCCGCAACCATCTTATTGCTGTCACCCAGAGATGAATGCCAAACCAGCAGCAGCACCTCGGAGAGACTCAGTGTGTTAAACTTTAGATCCAAAGACAGTAGGTGAGGCTATCTCAGCGGATATCCAGAGCCGCAGCTGTTATTTTAAAGCCATTTTAAAAAAGGTCATTTAAACCAAACAGCAGAAATGATTAGATAGATAGATAGATAGATAGATAGATCGAAAGATAGATAGATAGATTGATAGATAGATAGATAGATAGATAGCCCAAAGTATGTGAATTTGCGTGACTGAATGAATGAACAAACTAATGCCTTTATTGTCGTTGCACAAGGTGCAACTGAGTTGGAAGACTATCCTTGTCGATGCAAGAAAGATGCCCTGCCATCCTATCCAGGGTGTCTCCTGCCCAGTGACTTTGTTTTTCCTTGCCACTGTTGCCTCTGGCTTGCTCACTGGGGGCTTTGGGTAGAGATAATGTAAAGCACTTTGAGACAACATAATGTTGTTCAAATGTACTATACAAACAAAACTGAATCGAAATGAATAGTGCATTATGCTTCATGGAACAGACTCTTTGCTCACTGCAACCCCATACTGCATAAGCAGTTATGATATAATTTAAATTATATCCCGGGTTACAATGGTCCGTGTTATGATATTTCGACTTCACAATGGGTGTTCCCATCGTATATTTATTCATTAAATTACATGACATATTCAACACTTCATTATATAATAAGCTTTATGTTAATGATTTAGCCCAACATGTTCTAAGCATGTTTAAGATAGGCTAGGCTAGGCTAACCTATGATGTTTGTTAGGTTAGGTGTGCTATATTAAATTGCATTTTCGCCTTACTGTACAACAGGTTTATCGGAATGTAACCCCATCATAACCTGGGGGCCAGCTATATATATAGATATATATATATCTGTCACATGCATAGACACCTGTACTCATTGATATTATCAAAATTGAACCAACTGAAATATACACAAAATACAAAAATGTGCATTTCTTCATTTTAAGAAAGCAGGGTCAGACAGTTACAGAAGCAACTGTGTGTCTACAGCATTTAACAAAGGCCCAAGAGTGAAATCTCTCTATTAACAATGCAGAGGTAGATAGTTCAGGTCCAGGAAGTAATCCAGACAAACATTTTGTTTCAACCAATCAGTTGAGCATAAAGAGTCACAGTCACAGAGTACTCAACTTTTTTGGGTGAAACAAAATCTTGACCTGGATTTTTACTTTCAGGACCAGAAATATCCACCTCTGCAACCATCTGATCACGAACACACAGCATCCTAACCCAATGAGCTGCACACCACCACTGCAAACGCCAAAATGCAGGGGCAGGCCGCTTCATGTCAACTTTACTTTGCTGCCCAAAATGGGAAGGAGACCATAACAAGCAGTTGTAACAGATCCAGAAAAGAACAAAAGCTGTGCTTGTGGCTGTGCTTGTGATTTAAAATATACCATAAGCTTGGGTACCACTGCTTACTGCCCGTCTCATGTCCAGAAATCAAGCGGATCCTGTGATCCTGTTTCATGCATAAAGGCACGTTATTATACGGTTACATTAAGAAGACCAATCGCAGTCGCTGTAGTCCTGCTGCAGTGCAAACGCAGATGTTGCCCCTGTGCATTTTACATGTTCCCATTCTGGCTGCACTAGGTGCTCATTGATGTCCCACAATTTATCTGAGAAGCAGAGCAGTATGTGTCAGGTCATTTTTGGCCAACCATTTCAGTGCATGGCATGGTAAGGAAAACTGCTTATGGGTCCAGGTGGAAGCTGTGATTCATCAAAGTGTTGATATTTTTTTCCAGACGGCCATGTAGGTGCTTGAGAATTTATGCAGAATTTAGGCGCAACTTTCTTAACTGACAAGAATGTTTAGGGTAAAAGGAGATTCTCCATCTGTATATTACAATAATAATAATATCTATTAGGAATATAAACAAATACAATATTTTTTTAAATATCCATTTTTTCAATAAGAAAATGTCCTACTCATACCAAATATACAAGGATCTTTTTTTTTTTTGAGCGCACTATCACTAAGATATAGCTTTCAGTGTCAAACACTTACAGACAAAAAATTATCCAAGAACCAAGATGTGTCATAAAGAGTCAAACATTTACTTAAAGGAACTGATTATCCTCCAGAGGCTGCAAGCATCGACTGTTTGTATGAGACAGTATGAGTAAACTACTCCAATGTTTATTGGCATAAGTCTAAAGCAAATATGCTTTTTCAGCCCTAGGTGTCAGACAGTACCAGACCACAAACACATTTAAATAAACAGCTGTCACCAATTGGTTTCGGTAAATAACTGCATTATTTACAGTCAAATAATGTCTTTTGCTCAACATAGTACAATAACAGGTGTGTTCATAACTGTATTTTTAGATGTCTGTAAAAAATTCTCAACACAACGGAAATTAAATAAAATAGTACAAACTATTGCATTTTTCCTTGAAATCATGGATAACTATTCCAAGAATCTCTTCAGTACATTAAAATACCAGAACAAGACAGGCAGTTCAAATAACCCAATAAACCCCCCAAAAAAACATCCGACTGCATAAAAACAAGCATAAATATGTAATTTAGATTTAGCACAACCACGTCTTTGAGGGGAAAGTTCATGTAGAGATACGGTGAGACCTTCTCTTTGAAAACGGTTTAAAAAATTCTCAGATCACAGGTGATTTGTGTATTATACATCCTCTTAATGCTCCATCTGTACGTATTTGGTAAATGAAAAACATCGTGGCTGGTTAATATGAAGTTTACCTGCTATCAATCTGTGACTTATTCAGACCTATTCATGTACATCTCTTATTAATGGTCCAGTAATCCTTAAAATAACAACCAGGAAATATTACAGAAATTAGACAACGATGCGCGCGGGACTTTTTACACACATTACGAGCACGTTTTACGAAATGTAAAGTAATGGCATGGGAAAAACAGAAAAAAATATGCAAATGTGTAAGGAACACTTATCGTTAATAAACCACATGGCGAAATTGGTTGTTTTGAAAATAGTATCAAGAATACCAGTGACATCACCTAGTGCTCACCGTGCCAGGTAACTGTAATTGTATAATATTAAAGTTAACAGTACGACACCATTAACAATCATACACATTCCCTGCAGTGTGGGCAACTCTCCGTAACAATTTTGTTCAATGCATCGAAGAGAAACATTTTAATGTGAGAATCGTATTATTAAAATGTTTTATGGCACATTATATTGCAATAGATTTAATCTGCATTTTCTATTTCCTACCATTCATTAGGTTTGTGCAGATGAGCATGCATGCCACACTATATTATCAATCACAGCTGTAATGATGTATATTTTACGGTGGATGCTTGTAAGGTATGTGTTCATTCTTACCGTTTGATCGTCTTACAATGTTCTCTAGAAAAGTGTTCTGGGGGGCCACCAGTCCTCTCCGTCCTCCTGCCATCCCGAGCGGGTCATTCAGTACGTGTGGAAAGTGTTGGGATTATCCGGATGGTGCCTGAAAGTCTCCGCAGGGCGCTGCAGCCAGCCCGCTGTCTGCATGGTCTCCGCTCGGAGTTCCACTGCGATGTGCGCCTCTCGCCCCGGAGATCCCGCATCAGCCCCGGACCCAACTCCCCCTGCCGAAGCAAAGTGGAAGCAGGCGAAGGCCGGTCCGTCCCATCATTTTTCTGGTTGGGTGGCGAACGGGATCCGAAAGCCTGCTGATCGCACATGTACGGCGCTTGGTGTCCATCAGCTGGCAGAAAGCATGAAGTGCAAGCAAAAAGAAAATGGAACAAACCGCCTATATTTACCAACAATATAATGCCAAATATGATTTATGCGGCCAAATGGTATTTATTTATTTATGGGTGGGGGAAATAAACAAAAATGCAATGTATGCGAATACCCGAACAAGTGTAGGTAAAATCGCACCCATTTCTTAGATTTATAATACTTTGGTTATACGCTATTAGTTGGCACAAATTCAAAGTGCTGGCCCGGTCGGGAATGAGCGCGGGTGACGTCACCACACCGAAAGTCACGTGAGCCGTGTCGCGCGGTGCTTCTCTTCTGCGGAGCCCAGAAGGGCAACGTTTTTGGAGTTAATAAAAGCCGAAGCTTTGGTGGGAAAAAAAAGCAAAACACCAAAATTCACCCTTTGCAATATATTGGCCTTAAATGACTTGACGACAAAAACGTGAATGGTTTATTTAGCTTAGATTTAAATCCGACACACAATATGTGGCAAGACATTAGGGTACTTTCCTGTTATCCTTATCCAGATTCAAAAGAGGCACGTATGAATAGGGGGCGCATGGTGGCGCAATGGTTAGCGCTGATCCTTAGGACCAAGGTTCGAGTTTCTGCCCGGGTTATACCTGTGTGGAATTTGCATATGGGGTTTCCTGGGTCTTCCAGTCCTGCGTACAGAAAATGGATCTATGGACGCTGTCAACAATATCTCTCTGATTAGCCTATAAAAAGGACACCATCGTTCCAAGTCCCTGAAAAATACAAATATTTCTTAACTAGTTGGATTGCAAACAAGAAATCGTATTTAATAGAACCAGTACTACATTATATTATACAATATTATACAACCTCCATATGTAAACCTGATCATTACCATGGGCAAATTCTGTATTTAAATATGCTAACATCATGCAACTATCATTTTGTTATTCTTATTTTAATCTAAGCATTGTAAATACTAATGTCTGAATGATTTGTTATGACAGTCGCAGTATTTAAAGATTATGCATATTTATCAATCATTCGTTTTCAGATTTTGATTCGGTAAAATAGTTCTAAATCTTGTTTTAAATAATGATTAGGCAAATCTGGATTTTACCCTAAATTATATCATATCATATATCATACAAATACATATAGATGGCCGGTTCCCATTGATTATACTAAACAAATTTAAGATATTGTACTTGATAGTGCTTTTTTGCATAATACTTATATCTGGGTGATATTAAGCATTACCCTACCCGAAACCGCTGCCAATATTTCAGACACAAAAGCAAAAAGAAATCATAATAAATGTTTTTTTTTTTAAGTATACTAAGCTCCATGCGTGTGTGTGTGTGTGTGTGTGTACAGTCTTATGCAAAAGTTTGGGCACCCATTGATAAATAACAGATTTTGGTGATTTTGTAATTGAAAATATGTTAACCGAATCTCTCTAGGAAATGGGAAAAAATACACAATACTTTCAGCAAACATTGATGCATAGAACAAAAATAAAAAAATTAAAAATAAAAACATTATTATGGCACTGTGCAAAAGTTTCAAAAAAGTTTTAAAAATAATCAGTACTTAGTAACACCTCCTCTGGCAGATATCACAGCTTGCAAACACTTTTTATAGCGAGCTAAAAGTCTTTCAATTCTTATACTAGGGATTTTCTCTCATTTTTCCTTGCAAAAGTCTTCTAGTTCTGTATATATATATATGTATATATATATATATATATATATATATATATATAGAGAGAGAGAGAGAGAGAGAGAGATAGAAAGAGAGAGAGAGAGAGATACAGTATCTCACAGAAATGAGTACACCCCTCACATTTTTGTAAATATTTTATTATATCATTTCATGGGACAACACTGAAGATATGACACTTTGATACAATATAATGTAGTCAGTGTACAGCTTGTATAACAGTCTAAGTTTGCTGTCCCCTCAAAATAACTAAACACACAGCCATTAATGTCTAAACCGGTGGTGACAAAAGTGAGTACACCCCTAACACCCCTCCCCGGTGTCATGTGACTCGTTAGTGTTACAAGGTCTCAGGTGTGAGTGGGGAGCAGGCGTGTTAAACTTGGCGTTATCGCTCTCACACTCTCTCATACTGGTCACGGGAAGTTCAACATGGCACCTCATGGCATAGAACTCTCTGAGGATCTGAAAAAAAAGAATTGCTGCTCTACATGAAGATGGCGTAGGCTGTAAGAAGACTGCCCACACCCTGAAACTGAGCTGCAGCACGGCGGCCAAGACCATACCGCGGCTTAACAGGACAGGCTCCACTCAGAAGTGCACGCGCTCAGCATCACATCCAAAGGTTGTCTTTTGGAAATAGACATGAGTGCTGCCAGCATTGCTGCAGAGGTTGGGGGTGGGGGGTCGGCTTGTCAGTGCTCAGACCACATGCCGCACACTGCATCAAATTGGCCTGCATGGCTGTCGTCCCAGAAGGAAGCCTCTTCTAAAGATGATGCACAAGAAAGCCCGCAAACAGTTTGCTGAAGACAAGCAGACTACGGACATGGATTACTGGAACCATGCACTGTGGTCTGATGAGACCAAGATAAACTTATTTGGTTCAGATGGTGGCAAGCGTGTGTGGCGGCGACCGGGTGAGGCTACAGTCAAGCCTGTTGGGGGGAGGGACATGGTTTGGGGCCGCATGAGTGCTGCCGGCACTGGGGAGCTACAGTTCATTGGGGAAACCAATGAGGAAACCATGAATGCCAACATGTACTGTGACATACTGAAGCAGAGCATGATCCCCTCCCGTCGGAAACTGGGCCGCAGGGCAGTATTCCAACATGATAAAAACCCCAAACACACCTCCCAGACGACCACTGCCCTGCTAAAGACACCGAGGGAAAAGGCGCTGGACTGGCTAAGCATGTCTCCACACCTAAACCATATTGAGCATCTGTGGGGCATCCTCAAACGGAGGATCTCTGACATCCACCAGCTCCGTGATGTCGTCATGGAGAAGCAGAAGAGGATTCCAGTGGCAACCTGTGAAGCTCTAGTGAACTCCATGCCCAAGAGAGTTAAGGCAGTGCTGGAAAAAAATGGTGGCCACACAAAATATTGACACTTTGGGCACAATTTGGACATTTTCACTTAGGGGTGTACTCACTTTTGTTGCCAGCAGTTTAAACATTAATGGCTGTGTGTTTAGTTATTTTGAGGGGACAGCAAATTTACACTGTTATACAAGCTGTACACTGACTACATTATATTCTATCAAAGTGTCATATCTTCAGTGTTGTCCCATGAAATGATATAATAAAATATTTACTAAAATATGAGGGGTGTACTTACTTTTGTGAGATACTATGTATATATTATTATTATTATTATTATTATTATCATTGTTGTTGTCATCATTATTATTATTATCATCACCGGGACAGCCAGCCAGCTGTCTACCGGCAATTGATCTGTCATAATTTGGCAACTGTTTCCTGCTGGTTTCCGAGAGAAGCACGTTGCCTCCATCTGCTGGTAGAAAAATTGCCATTGATTATGTATAATACCTATATATAACAACAGAAGCAGAGTATTCTGTCATTACAAACTGTATAGACTGATAAATTACTAATAAACTACCTAAGCATTGACGTTTCCTAGCAGAACATTTGGATACATTACTTGTTTGATCAAAATAATATACGGGGATTAACGCGTATATTCATAGATACGGGGTGTTCGCATGACTTACAATCTCCCCGTTTAATAAGACTATTATATTTAAAGTTATTTAAAGGCTGAGTGACTGTATAGTAAGTTTGTCAGCGAAAAACTACTGTCTTAACATTTAAATAAAAAAAATCTTCAATTTCTCTATTCCTACTAACAGTAAAATTGTTGTTAAAGGCAGTATACATTTCTATTTTTATTTATTTGATTAATCACAAAATTCGTCGTCCAGTCTTGAAAAGTATTTTCTATTTCAACCGGCTTAAGCTCAGGCCGTAGTTCAACCGTTCAACCGGACAATTCCTTCCGCTGAAGAAAATAGGGCCTATAACAGTCGATAGATTTAGACGTATATATTGGTTTAAAACTTTCTTCATAAAACGGTTCCCATTTAAAGGTTTAGTAATCATACAGAAAAATGTGACATGATTCCAAAAGACAATAATAGATTTAGATGATGGTGGATTAATACTTAACATTTGCACAGTGACACTACTGCGCAGCGCAGAACTAGGGTTGGTACAAAACAGCTCGGTTAGGGAGAAGTACATTGAACGCTTGAATTTTTTTTTTATTTGAATAAGAAAAACAAATAAATATTTATAAATGCCTGGGATGATGGAAAAGGGTTCAGAATATCTTGGGAAAGGGCGATCAAACGGAACGAAAAGCCCATCCAACGCTTCGAATGGACATTTTTCGGACGATAGTGGCAGCGACGAAGAGCATGGTATAGCCTCGAACTGTGTCTTGTTACTGTAGTTACTCATTATTTGTTTAAAATATATATACTTTGTTGGAATAGTTTTTGCATTGTTTTCTATTTATTTTTCTAGACGTTGGAATGCGAGTGGGGTCGGAATATCAAGCGACTATCCCCGATTTCGATCCTGGTAAAGTATTATCGACTATATCAACCATCTTGCTAGCAGGGCAGTACCTGACGCTAGCAAGTGGTAGCCTCGATCGCGGTGTTTAAACCTCAACATTTAATGGTATTTTTTTTTATAGAAAAAAATTGTACATAATTACACCTATCGACGGCATATCTGAAAGTTTAGAATGTAAAAGTTTTTTCGAGCGCTATTATAATTGTTAATTGTACATTTACCGACTTTGCTGAAGCTGCCCTCCTTGCTTATTGGCTAGTTGTAGGGTCTTCTCCAGACATTAAAATCCTCTCGATTAATGGATTTTTAATGTGTGTGCATTTAATCGCGTCGAAGTAGCTGGCACTGAAACGATGTCTGCGTAGGCGAGCCCTCGATCGGCCTCCCCGGTGCCCCTGACTGCGCTGCACGAATGCATGCAATGCAGCCTTCCCACCCAACTCGTTTCTTCTTCTTCCTGGCCGCAATCAAACTATCTCTTGGCATTTTCCCTTAAAACGACTCGTACGGCGGCTCGATCCGCGAAGTTTTGACAGGCGATGTCACTCGCATCTGGCCGCTTTCTGGCCAGAGGCTGAACTACAGAAGCGTGTCGCCCGCGAAGCGCTAACGGGGCGGCCGACTTGGCTGCTCAGTCGCCGCGCCTCCGCGACATTTTGAAGGCGGTTCAGCTGACCTCCAGTAACGAGTCAGATGGAGGAACTGCAACCTTTTCGTCTTCACCTTGGGGCGGTGTGAGACCCTGATGCCGCGGACTGCAGTTAAACTTAAGCGTGTGCAGAGATTCCGCGGGTGCGGCGATGAATCTCTCTCTAAACTTTTAAATTTAACGTCGAGTATGCTGCAGTCTCATCATGTATACATAGACAAACTACTTGCTTTTATGAGTATGCATTCACGGTGGTATGTTTTAAACATGCTTTCTGAGTATATGTTTCTAACATTTTAATGAATATTTTTACTTTAAAATATTGATTTATTATTATTTTATTGCGTCATTCATACGGTATTTCATCAACTGAAAATATATCAAAGGTTTAAACACGTTACTGGAGAAATTGCAGGGACCCCCATCTTTATTGCTGTTTTTGCGTATTTGTAATTTTTGTGATGTTAATTTTGAGATGAAAAGCAGCCAGTCCTAAATAGTTTTTGCTTTAGTTTTGGGCTTCATAACTTATACTTTCCATAAATAGATCTATAAAGTATGTTAGGGAAGAGTTGTCAATATTTATGATGATTTCTCCATTCTTATAGGGTATAATTATTTTTATATTTTCTTTTTTTTTAAGGATCTACGAAGTACAGTGAGAAGGACAGTGGGGGAATGCTTGTGTGGTCTCCATACCATACGATTGTTGATACTAAATGTAAGATTCATATTTGCGCTTATTATTTATATAGCTATTTTGCAGCTTTCTGCTTCGTCTATGCTAACGGTGTTTCCTCTTCACAGTGGATGAATACATTGCCATTGCAAAAGAAAAACATGGATACAACGTTGAGCAGGTTGGTCTTTTATCTGTCGACAGTCAGTCTCCTGAAAATAATAGGTGGGCAGAAGCAGAAATATTGACATGCAAGTGTAGAGAACACAGTGTTCATGCACAATTTTATTGGTAGTAAAGCTTTATTGCGTAATGAAACCCTCACCATTGACTCTCTGGTGCCCCCTACAGGCTCTGGGTATGCTGTTCTGGCACAAGCATAACATAGAGAAGTCACTGGCTGACCTGCCCAACTTCACTCCCTTCCCTGATGAATGGACCGTGGAGGACAAAGTCTTATTTGAGCAGGCCTTTAGTTTTCATGGCAAAAGCTTTCACAGGATTCAACAAATGGTAACTAGTCACCTAAAATCTATTGTGCATCACTTTTGAAACATGATGTGTTGGTGTTACGTTAACTACCCTCATTTGTACTTACCCTCAGCCCTGTGCAAATTACTTTCATTACAGTGGAGACCAGTGTGATTCATTTCATACTTTTTTTCTCTAATTGAAATCAATGGCATTGTCATACTCTTAACTTAGGACTTCCTATTTTTAATAACGCACCTATTATTTTCTTTTGCTAGCTGCCGGATAAGTCTATTTCCAGTTTGGTGAAGTACTACTATTCGTGGAAAAAGACCCGTTCCAGGACGAGTCTGATGGACAGACAAGCGAGGAAACTGGCAAACCGGAGTAATCAGGATGAAAGGTGATACACCAGCGCCTGGCCCCCGCGAGAAACTCTCACGCCTAACTTCCGCAAGAAGTAATCAATTGTTCTCCATATTAGCGATGAAGAGATGGAGGAGGCGAATCCTATTGAAGCAAACGACAGTGATTATGATCCAACCAAGGAGACTAAAAAAGAGGTGACGCTCCTCAAAAACTGTATTCAGTTTTAAATTAATCACAGTCAGGAATTTAAAAGAACACGTCTTGCAATTTCGGTAGGACTTTCCAGCCGGTTTTTGCCTTATGTCAGTTCAATCTCGGGAAGATATCTGGAGATCTGTGTTGCTGTTTTTCTGCTGCTCATTCATGCATGTGCGTGCTGTCCCTCTCCAAAGACTCATTCCGAGCCACCCACCCCTACCACCAAGATCGGGTTGGGCAGAAGAGAGCACCAGACTCTTCAGCACCGCCACCACTCACAGCGCTCCAAGTGCCGCCCACCCAAGGGCATGTACCTCACTCAGGAGGACGTGGTGGCCGTCTCCTGTAGCTCCACGGCTGCCAACACCGTCCTCAGGCAGCTGGATATGGAACTGGTGTCCTTAAAGCGACAGGTATCACTTTCTTACCGTTCTGGTGCAGGCATCTCACTCGGGTTTGCACCAGTCACATCTCGGTGCTGACCACATGCTCGTCAGAGTGAATGCCTTCTAGTCATGTGTGTGGTGACCTCTAAAAAGTTAGTTCTGGACATGGCTTTAAATACTATGTCAGGAAGAGGTATTTAATATACTTCTTTTTTTTGACTTGCGCTTTTATTTTTCTGATGTTTCATTGTTTTAGCATTAATGTGTTGCCATACCGGATCTTTCTCATGTTATGCCTCGTGTTTTTTTTTCTTTTTTTTTTTTCTCCAGGTCCAAAATGCGAAACAGCTGAACAGCATTCTGAAACAGAAGATGGAGTCTGGTATAGATGATTTTAGATTGCCCGAGGTAATGATGCCCACCTGCTCTTGTGGATTTTATTCTGAAACTATGAATGCAAAGTCACTCTAAATAACGAATGGTGGATTAACTGCATAAAACTTCGGAGCAAATGTACTAATGTAATGTACTAATATGTACTGAGTAATAATATCAGTGTACTAATATGTACTATCTACTAATAATATCAGTGTACTAATATGTACTATCTACTAATAATATCAGTGTACTAATATGTACTATCTACTAATATTATCAGTGTACTAATATGTGTATCTTTCATGTAGTGCAACCAGAAAATTAATGCACGCTGGACAACAGATGAACAGCTTCTTGCCGTTCAAGGTAATTGTCGCTTTTCTGTTAGCCGATAGCTAAAATAAATATGTGATGTCTGTAGTTATCATAAGGGGGATTTGCAGTTCATGCTTCCGGGAAAGCAGTTCTGAATATTCCTATGTTCTTTGGTCCCCAGGTGTCCGGAAATACGGGAAAGACTTCCAAGCTATCGCCGACGTTATTGGTAATAAAACCGTAGGGCAGGTAAAGAACTTCTTCGTCAACTACCGTCGTCGATTTAACTTGGAGGAGGTGCTGCAGGAGTGGGAGGCGGAGCAGGGAACGCGCGCCCCCAACGGCGACGCCGCCACCTCAGGAGAGGAGGGCAAAAACAGCTCCAACACTCCCACGTCAGGGAAGAGTACGGATGAAGAGGAAGAGGAGGTGGTGGACCGTTCTTCTTATCCTTAAAACTCTTGTGAATTATCAGCCATAGATGGTTTTTAGCTGATATCATATGGTTTTGAGTCAACTATATATTAGACTCTGTTCTTATAAATTGTAATATATTTAGGCTACATTATACTTTTGAATTTTATTTTGTCTTTTTTTTTGATGCAGGGAGTGTATTCCTCGTCCATGTGGCAGTTGTTACTTGTTTTTGATTTGAAGCAACCTATAATTCTGATTTATTATTATTATTATTATTATTATTATTATTACTATTATTATTATTTTAATCACACATTTTTAACCTCATCCCCCACCATTCCTTTACGTTACAATGGCAGAATTCGGTTTACAGTACCATGATTTGCAGAGCTCATTTGTTGTTTGCTGAGTTATATATGTGTTGCAGTCATATTTGGCAAATTGTACACATTTTTGGTTTTGTTTTTGTTTTGTTTGTTTCTTTGATCTGCATTTCAAGAAGATGGTAGCAAGCAGCTTGGCTATGAGTGTAAACGCCTTGAATTGTTAATGGCTTCCAACGACATCCTTTTGGGTGCCATAACTTTATGTAGATCAGTTTTTAAAAACTATGCGCTACCAGGTAGACCAAAAAAAAATGTAACAGTTGGAACGGTGCGTTGTGCCAAAATAAAATAAACTATATTAAACGACCTCGATCCTGTTAGTTTCTGTTATATTCTGATGAAGCCACAATCTGGCAAAACGTTTGTTTAACTCCAGGCTTCTCGTGCCTCAGTGTTATTAATAAATTCTTGATTTATTTCTAACAATTTCTATTGCTTTATTGAGTGTGAACCGATTTCTCAAATTTTCCCATAGCAGCAAAAGCTGGTTTAGCTTAATACGAAAGGTTACGGTTACAGTAATCTTTTCTTTTTTTCCACCCCATTATCTGACGTTTGGCAGCGTTGTTTAAGCGTTTGTTTAACCCACTGCTTGATGTTGACGTGAGTTAATCGGTCAGGTGGTCCGGTGGGAAGCAAATGCGAACTAACCGAGTGTCTCCTTCAGGGCCAGATGACCCCAGCGTCAGGCCCGTCTCCCGTGGCCCAGGCCTCGTTGGCCCCGCCCCCCGCCACCAGCACGGCGTCCCTCAACCAACCGCCGCCCCTTCTGCGGCCCGGCCTGCCCAGCACCCCCGCCCTGCACCGCCAGCCTCCTCCTCTCCAGCAGCAGGCCCGATTCCTCCGGCCGGCTCTCAACCAACCGCCCCCCCTCATCCGGCCCTCCAATCCCATGCCCCCCCGCCTCAACCCCCGACCCTCCTTGGCGTCTGTTGCCGGCCAGCAGCCCCCGACCCTAATTGGCATCCAGACGGAGACGCAGTCATCCTCCTTGCACTGAGAACGTGTTGTTTACAAATGAACCCCCCCCCCAAAAAAGGCTACATTGTTTGGTGTCACTAATGTTTGTTGTAAGCAGGTCAAGTTTTTTGTACATAAGTACAGTCTTAGCGTTTATTACGTAAACTATGTAACCCAGTACATGTTAATTGTGGTTTTGTGTTTGTTTCCAAGCTGTTTAATTATAGATCATTATGTGTGACTGATAACATGACAGCAGTTGAAATAATGTCCCTCAGTCACCCCCGGGGGGGACATTGGTGATGCCCATTGTTATGTGACTGCCAAAAGAGAATGCCAAAATATTTACAAAGAATCAGAAGCTTAAAATCTGAAGCTAGTGGTAGTTTCTAAATCAGTTTTGTTTGTCAATATTATCCTGTTCTGTGTGTTTTCTGCAATCCGTTTTTTTTTCCTTTTGTTATCTTAGTTTTGTTCAAATTTCATTAAGCACATTTGTTCCGTCTTGTATGTAAATACTCAGTTATTTATTTTTATACCTGGTGCTATGGACTTCTGACTAATTTGTGAACAATGGTTGCCATAAAAGTGCTCTTAATTAGTGAGAAGCATTTTTTAACATAATTTTATAATTCTGTTTAGCTTATTACAGAAATCAAGATATGATTATGGATTTTTTTTTCGTTGTTGAAACAAATCTGGTGGCTTTGTAAACTGATCAGTTTACTTTTTTTTTTATCTTTTCCACTTTTAATGTGAACGAAAATAGTATGTGCATTTCATTTGGATCCTTTTGATTTTTGATGTAATCCATGCGATTATCCCAATTAATTGGTGACCACCACTGACACACTGAGGTAATTTAAAGTAGTTTTATTTATTTTATTTTTAGGCTTTTGAGTGTGAACGGTAAAGCAGAATTTAACTCAGTAGGCTTACCCGACCTTCCTAAAGCCTGTTACCGCTGTCGTAACGTATCTTCCCCGCATGGCGCCGAAAATACCGTGGTGTTGATGGAAACACGGTGGAGGACTGGCGATCGGGCCCTGCCTGCGGCAATGGGTCTTCTTTTAATACAGAACTGTACTTTATTAGGACAGACACCTGGCTACAGTCTCAGGTGAATATTTATTCTTCGTTGCTTTAAAAAAAAAGATCTTGTGGGTTAGCGTATGGTACTTATTGCATTAATGTCCTGTTGAAACACTGAACATGTATGTAACCTTCAACCTGCAGGCTGCTGGGACTCTTAACAGTACAGTACACGCCATCTTGCCTTAACTATACTGCATGACATTGAAAACATATCCTTCTCGTCTTATTAATTAGTAAATGTGAACTGCATGCTTAGGTGGAATAAGGCAGATGTAGCTTTTCCAGATGATTGTCTTATATGCCAATCTATTGAAAGTTAGCCCCCTTGTGTACATTTTGATCCTCATCTTTCTTTGAGCCGTTCCTTACAATGTTATTAAAGTACTGCATTCATTGTGCTTGTGCAGTTACTGGGTTTGGACTGTTGACTGTTGACTCTTTTTTAACGAAGCTTTGTTTTATATAGTGTTACAGTAGATCGGACGTCGAGTCCGACTAATTTTGCCATTCGTCAATGAAACCTAGGAAATATTGAAATCAGTCGATCAAATAATGGAGATGAAAGACATTGTCAGCATTAAAACGCGTAAGGCAATCTGCATTACATTTTATGTTTTTAGGGGTCTTTCATATTTGTGTTAATATGTTGAAACGCTGGCGTTTATTGTACCACACTCCAGATGTCTGTAATTGGATAATATACGGTATGATTTTGTCAGATAATATATAAATATTTAAAAGTGTCGTTTACGTAAGTAGATTGTGGTTCAGTTTGAAAGATAAAGGTTTATTAAACAGACCAATTAGGCCCTAAGAATAAAATGCAATTTCCGAAGAGGTAACTGTATAGTGGACGTGCATTTGAAGCCATGTAAGCTGCAGTATTGGCAAATCCTCCGTTATCTGCATGTATTAACATGTCGTGCTTTAATATTTCCAATTGTGGTTCTGTTCTTCTCATGCAACTTGTGGCAAAGAAACATTAAATTCGGGAGTAATTTGTGCCGCCGGTTTGCTGTATTATTTATCCCGCTCCGTTTATTCGTTTGTTTTCTTATTATGCTGGTTTTTTGCTCTTCTTTGTAGCCGATATGAATATAATCGGCCAAAAGGTTGCAGTTAACACTTTCCCACACTTGTCAGTACAGGTCGGAAATGCTTAACCATAAACCCAAAAAAGGGCCCTCGAGGTGATGGGGTTCACATTCATCTCGGTTATGGTACAGTAGGTGCTGCTTTTCAGCTGCTGGAAATCTGCGTATACTTTTTTTGCTTTGTATCACTTTATTGTGGGGAGGCAAACAGACATTTTATAGCCCACTGACCAGGGAAGGAGTTTCCCGATAACAAGCGATCTTGGTGAATAACGAGCTACTTAGTGTTACGGAGCTTTCAGGCAGCCCAGCCCAGTATAGCTGACACACAGACTCGGTTTTATATTGGAGCAACTGGAATTATTTTGTTTCAACATTGTGTATTTGCCGGTGTTTTTGCAAGATCCTCATTTTTCTTACAAAATAAAAAGCGTATAAATTCAACATCATAATCACCTAGCTAAATAAAAATCTCGCATCAACCCATCATTTTATTCGTTGTTTTTGTTTAGAAAATGATCGTTTATTTTTCTTGGCGTTCTGGCGTTACACTATATCATTTTAATTATTCGCCATGCCACATTGGCGTAATTTATTACTTTAAGTTGAGGGGAAATTGCATATTTAATATCGGATGAAGGAGGAGGCACGGTACAGGCTGATTAATCACTTTTTCCGTTGTATCATAGTGAATGTAACATTTGTACCATAGCATTATTCCATTTTGCTTACATGCACTCATATTTAAAATAACCCCGGGTCCTGACCCCATTCTTTCGCGCCGTTATTTCTTTTTGACACATTTTTCCGCGGCAAGTAACGGCGCAGTGTTTGTATTACGGGTAATGCACTTCTATTTGTGATGTATAGCATATATTAACCAAGCATGCTTTTCAATATAACTGTCTGTATGATGTAACAGAGCGCATGTTTGAGCGATTCGTGCTGACTGGTGGTCCCTTGAAGTAAGTCGGCTTCGTTAGGGTGCGATCGTAACTCAGCCGCGTCCTATTCTCGCCGCTTTTGCGCATTCTTCGCTTTCGCGCTGCGGACTTCCTCGCTTTTTCCGCTCCATCCGTACACTGGCCGGCGCTTCTGACAGCCGTGCGGCGCTCCCGTGCCCCGGTGTCCGCAGCCCCCCCTGCCCGCGGGATATGCGCAGGAGACCGGGTCGCAGCTTTCGCGTCGCAGGACTTACATTTCGGTAAAACGAGGTACGTTCACTGCGATCTGCGGCTGTAACTCGTTTTACGGGGCCGTCGCGCACTGGAAAAAACGAAAGTAAAGTTTGTTTTACTTAATCAGGTATTATCTCGAACCCTTGTCCTCGGATACGTTTTTTTTTTCATTAAAGTGTTACATGCCTGCTGACGTTAAGGAGTTTTTCAAAATTTTAAATAGGATTTTTGAAATTATAACGCAGTGTAGTAGAACGACGCTCTGAGATATGGTCTTGTAACCGCGGGGATTTCCCAGTAGCCTTAAACTGCAGACGCTTTGTGTGTGTGTGTGTGTGGGGGGGAGTATATATAACTATATCTCTAAATGCCTTTGGCAATACACAGGATTTATTGAAGTGCAGTATAAGATACATTTATTTTCGTATTTAATACAACACCCGCAAATGCAACCATCATCTGTTTGAAAGCGCATATTTTGTTTAACTAAAATCGGGCAAAACCTGCAAGCTGGAATTGTCATATTTACGGTGACGCTGCGCAGATCCAGTTTGTTGGCGTTTGCAGCTTCGATTCGTGGCCTTTGCAATGGCCCGAATAAATGCGATGCAACGCAGTCTTATTTGTATAGCGCATTTTCACGACATTGTATTATCTCGATGCGCTTTACATAATCTCTGCCACATAAATATGGGCAGGACTGGGCAGCGTGCCTGTGAAAATGCGTGCATCCTTTCACAATGACTCGAGGGGTATTTCACAAGTTTTGTGAAGAGTACGGCACAGGTGCGTAGCCTGAAGCTTTCAGCGTTCAGTGAATCATTCTCTGCTCTATTCAAGTTCTATTTTTGATCAGTAGCGACTACATTGTGGAACTGAACTTTGATAAAATCAAGTATAAGAAGGTCATTGTCCTGCCTACGTCATGATATTGTACGTATGTATTTATGACAGTTCCTAGTTATAATTATAGGAGTTACAATATACGTTTAACAAAACTATCGGAAAACTTATTAATAACTTTATATGACTGCACTGAGAAGTTGATGGTAGCCTTTGGTGTATTTCACCACATTCCCTTCATTTTTTTCTTTTCTTGTAGCATCTTTTAGAGCCAGGTTAGCATGTGGTTAATCCATGAGGCTATTTGAATATAATGTACTCTGTGCTTGTGTTTCTCTCCACACGCGTTCTTTCGAATACGCTATTAAGCTGTGGGAGGTGGAGTAGTGCAGGTGTGCTGCACATCAGGGTGAGCTGTCTATCTGATACCTTCCTTTCCTCTCTGTGGCTTTGCCGTCTAGAGTGAGCAGGTTACAGAGGTACAGTTCTGTACTTCCGCCAGTGCTGGCGGGTTTCTGGTTGAAGATGGAGTTATTCTATCATCCTGTAGCAGTGTAGAAAGGCGGAGGCCCTGTGGGGGTTGGCGGTCGGAAAGGACGGAGGGGTGCTGATGTCTGTGACGTGGAAGCAGGCAGGCGGTTTGGTTATCTGTGGGGTGATGATCAGTGGCTGGTTGGGCAGAGCCATCTCAAAACCTGTCTGTCAGATCTCTGTTTCAGGTCACAAAGATCTAATACATAACAGTGTTTTTCCCCTCTCAGAAAATGGTTGCCATCTTACAGACTTCTAGGGAAGGGTCTCTCTAGTGCTTTTAATATTTTTTAAGGTATTAATTTCTTTCTCTGTCTTTGAACGTACATGTGAAGTATAACTCAGTTTGTGCCTCTTTACTATGATGCTCCTAACACCTGTTCTGTATGTGGTGTTTAATGTGTGAGTGCCGGCTGCAGCCTCAGGCAGGAGTCACTGTCTCCTCAGACAAGGGGGTCTGCATCCTCAGGCAGGAGTCACTGTCTCCTCAGACAAGGGGGTCTGCATCCTCAGGCAGGAGTCACTGTCTCCTCAGACAAGGGGGTCTGCATCCTCAGGCAGGAGTCACTGTCTCCTCAGACAAGGGGGTCTGCATCCTCAGGCAGGAGTCACTGTCTCCTCAGACAAGGGGGTCTGCATCCTCAGGCAGGAGTCACTGTCTCCTCAGACAAGGGGGTCTGCATCCTCAGGCAGGAGTCACTGTCTCCTCAGACAAG
>JAODKL010000041.1:17250118-17261697 GCA_026780765.1 Petrocephalus schoutedeni
AAAAAGGAATTCCGGCGAATTCATTTGATGAGATGTTACTTGGTCCAGCAGGACGTTTACTGCAGTGCTGCCGAGCTAATTAAGCATCGCGTGTCTTTGCTTTGAACAGGAGAAGCGCGTGAAGGTCCAGGTTCATGAGGATGTGGCTCTCAGCGAACACCTGCTGCTTGTTCTTGAGAGCAACACCAAGCTGGAGAAACAGGTATGGCGAGCCTTGCGTTGGGGGGGGGGGGGGTTAGCTGTAAGGTCTGTGATCTGTGCATTTAGCTAACTAGGGATCTGATATTGCCACTTTGAAACTGCATCAGATTTAGCTTGGCATGCGTAATGTGATGCATTGCTGCAGGAGCAGGCCACCATGATTCTGGAGTGGCAGTATCTAGCAGGTGTTCTATCCTACCTGAAGGCAACCGTCTGCCTGAGATCAGGTGTGGTTCATCAGAAACCAGGTAGCATGGAAAACCTGCTGGAGACGGGCACTCCAGGATAAGGGCTGCCTAAACCTGCATCACTGGTTTTTATTGCAGCCTCACGCGTCGAGGGTTATGGGTCCCTCCTCTGTGCGTGTGTGTGTGCGTGTGTATGTGTGTGAGACTATCCACCTTTGCGCCAAACTGGGCAGTATATCAGTGGTGAACGGTCTCCGCACAGATCGACGACCTGCAGCAGAACCTGGTCCTTAAGCACCATGAGTTCCAGGAGAGGACCAACTTAGTCAGCAGCCTGGAGAGGGAGTTCAAGCCGCTGGCGCAGCAGGTGACCAGGAGCGACCACATGCTGTCCACCCTGCAGGTACGAGTCGCCACCCATCTCGTCGTCGCTTCCTGCATCTTATTGCGAAACATACCAGCTTCCTGCTTACGGTGTAAGGGAGAGCTGCTTCCTTAAAGTGGTTACTCTGGTTAAGCTGTGGTAGGCGAAGCTTGTTATGCTTGTTGTGTGTGTTGATGGGGGCTGCCTGTCGCAGAGGTCCCTCGAGGAGCAGAAGGACCGGGTCTCTGCCATTCAGCTCCAACTCCAGCAGCTCACCCAGGCTTTTACCCAGGACTCGGGCCGCACCGAGCTGGCCCAGCTCAGGTGCTCACTAGACAACCTGAAACAGCAGGTGTCAGTCATCGAGGGGCTTAAGGAGCGGCTAGGTGAGTCACCGGAGCAACACAGCTAAAGGGTGGGATCGGCCAATCAGAATTAAAAGGGGTGTGTCCAGGGGTGGGGCCACTGATACACTGCACACAGCTGAAAGCTGTTTGGCCCGTTCCTCTATCATTCACCGATATAAACCACATCATTAGCTAATGATATAGTTTGCTATTCTGTATGAATTATGGGTCCCTGTTATGCCACCCCATTTAAAAAAAGTCCTAGAATCACCCTTGGGAAGATAGATAACTAGAAAGAGCTGAATGCAGTTTTCAGGAATTTGCCAGCAGCTCATCCAGGCTTTTAGCCAGGACTTGTGCCGCATCGGGCTGGCCCAGCTAAGGTCCCTCATCAGTACTGAAGTCGTTATTCGGAGACGTGATATTTCGTTATACTGGGCGTTCATCCCCCATCCCGCCCCCCACAGTCATGCTCGAGGACAACTACATGCGTCACTCTCGACTGCTGAACATCCACGTGGACCAGCTACGGCGCAACGAGGAGCGCTTCCAGGAGCTCGAGTCCACCTCGTACAACGGGAAGCTCATCTGGAAGATCCGCGACTACCAGAAGAAGAAGAAGGAGGAGGCAGCAGAGGGCCGCGCCATCTTCAGCGCCCCCTTCTACACTGGCCGTAGTGGCTACAAGCTGAGTGCCCGTGCCTACCTCAACGGGGACGGCTCGGGCCGGGGTACCCACCTGTCCCTCTACGTGGTGCTGATGCGGGGTGACTTCGACGCCCTCCTGCCCTGGCCCTTCCAACAGGCCGTGACCCTCACGGTGATTGACCAGAGTGGCAACCACAAGGACATCACCATGGTCTTCAAGCCCGACTCAGCCAGCAGCAGCTTCCACAGGCCCACGTCAGACATGAATGTGGCCACCGGCTATCCCAGCTTCGTCTCCCACGCCGAGCTGGAGGCCGCTAAGGACGCAGTTTTTGTGAAGGATGACACGCTCTTCATCAAAGTCAAGGTAGATACCACTGGCCTGGAGGACCTTTAGGACCTTTCAGGGCCGAAGATACTGAAGTTACTTTTGATACTTTTGCAAGTCAGAAAAATGGAACAGGAAGGAATTGAGGCAAGTGAGTTAGTGGGTGCTGTTGTGGCCTTCTATCTCCAAGACTGAGAATCCAGCCCACGGAACCTGCAAGTTCTCCCCATGTTTGCATGGCTTTCCTAAGCATACTTCAGTGTAGGGTTGCCGCAAAAGATTAATGATAATATCTAAACACATGATCATGGATAGCCTCTTTTGCTTTTCCTTTTACAAGCAATACATAGGTAATGTTGTTTGTTAGCAATGCCCTTAAATCAATACTGTATCTAATATTTGGTTCACATGTTTTTATAAAATGCAATTTGTGTTGCAGGCCAGAGACACTGGGCAAAATGCTTTATTTTCTAGCGCTGGTCTAGCACAAATGCAGAAACTACTCAATATACAACTGAAGCTTCCCTTTCACCTTTTATTTTACCCCCTTTGAATCAGGGGCAGGGAATATTGCCCAAATAAACAGCACCAGCAGAACAAAAGTAAACAGTGCCCAACACAGACATTATGGAGTTTAATAACAATAACCCTCATAATCGCAAAAAAACAATAAGATAGGAAGCTTTAAGACAGGAAGGTTTCAGTGCGCTATGCATATATTTTATAGGCGAACTGCCATCCCCGCTTAGGATGTGACTTTCCTGAGGGTGTTTCCGTCTGACAGATCTGAGATGAGACGAGATGAGATTCTCGTGTTTAAGAGTTTTATTTGAGCAAGCAGAATCGGAGTCGTGAGGGCAGGCAGGGTCAGAACCAGGGAGAGGCGACAAGCTAGACAGTAATCCGTAATCGTGGTCGGGGTCACGTTCCGAGGGTCTGGTATCTGGTGGGCTCAATCTGAAGATGGGACACGGGAGGAACCACAGAGAGGAAGGTCAAGGAGAGGGGAGATCGGAGGAGCATTGAGATGTCGGAACAGGAAGTTGGGGCAGGGAGATCAGGGCGGAGCTGAGCTGGACGAGAGACATCGGGAAGAATGGACAATACCTGGCACTGGGATCTGGATGATGTTGGGTTTATGGCTGGTGCGGCTGATCAGGGAGAACTGGAGACAGCTGTGGATCCTCGAGAGAGGGGTGTGACAATATTGATATAGTTGGAAAAAAAATCGATAAGGAGAAAACATTGTATATGTCGATAATATCAATTATCTGCACAAAAGCAGCACAGGACACAGGGATATACCCTAGACAAGACGCCAGTCGATCACCAAGCACACACAATCGTACAGGATAGGCTATACAGTTCGAGATGTCACTGATCCTAATTGCATGTCATTGGACTGGAGGAGGAAGCCCATGTGACAAAGGGGAAACACAAACTGTGCACTGATATAGCGGCGACATGCAAGCCCAGAGGCACTCTGCATTGTTCAAGTCGGCAAAACTTGAGCGGTCGCTGACTTCCTGTTAGCATATCACTTTCTGTGTGCCTGAGATTGCCCTGATGGCTGTCACCTTGTCAGTACCTTTTGCTTGTTGGGGGTAGGCCCTAGATATGAATAGCCCAAGTGCCTGTTAAAACTAAATAGATGGATGAATTAATGGCCATTTTACCGTTGGTTACTTTCATGGATAAAAATCATCAATCATTACTAAATTTGCTAGCTGATTCTACTGTGGTCTGCATTTCATCCTCACCTCAAAATAGATCATTTCACCCTCACTCCGCCTTTCTCATCATTAACTTAAAACTTAAAAAAATGTAGCTTGTGTTATATGATTTGGATAAGAATTACGTGAATTCCCGGGGCATTGTATTTAGTTCTGAGCAGTATTATTATAGTTGCTTATAGTATTATATTTCTAAATTCTGATTCATTCATTTTCCATGATGTTAGTCATACTCATTTGAAGAAAAAAGAAAAAAAAACGAACATGCAATGAATGGTTTCGAAATATTTAAATCTCAGGCTTACAAAAAAAAAATTTCAGAATCAACAGGATGTCACAGTGTTACACGACTCACTGTTAACTGCATCATAGCTTTTATTTTGGCAGAATGTCTTTTCTTAGTATGTCATTTTATGTCAGATATGTAATTGTACATTTGTTTCGGCAGAAAACTCTATTTTTCATGTGGACTACTTTGGATAAAATGTTATCATATATTTTTATATATGATATAAAAAAATATATATTTTTTACCATTATATGACCATTCTATATAAGTTGTATAATAGAAATATTGATAATTTTATTTTTGATACATCAGCAGAATATGTTTCGGGATTATTTATTGCTGCTCTCACAGATTGGACTGTATGGCAACGTGTCAAAGAGAGGTCATTGTTTCTCAGCCCCCGAAAGCATGTAGTGGGACCATTTTCAGTGGGTTAAAAATTATTGTTATTATTATCATTTTGAATTATTTAAAAGCTTTTTTTGTTCCTTGACAAATTTCAGTGCCCACCCCCCCCCCACCTTGTTGACAGGTTTTACGGTTTATAAATATCTCTTTTGTGTTTTTTTTTTGTTTGGTGTCGCATTTACTTTAACTGCAATTTTTTGTGAGACAAATTACCATTGAAATGTATGTCCTGAGGCTGAACCAGTATAGTGCCAGTGAGCCAGGCCAAGATTCGTTTCTGCTTCTGGAGAATAAAGAATCCCTTCCGTCAGCTACTTCTCTACTTTGTATTTGTTCTTCTTTTCCGCAGACACGGCTTTGTCCCCTAATGGCGACGTGCGGTTTCGAGCGGACAGCTGAGCTTCCGGGACTAAGGTGGCAATTGTACACATTTTGCAAACATTAAAATTAATGAGGCAAGCGGTTGTCCCTCGGTCGTCCCTGACGGCTGCCATCTGTTGGCATGTCGTCACCTTGTTGTCACATTGTAACGGATTCCCCCCTGATGAGGTACACATGATCACATGAGGTATGCACTCAACCAATGTGGCGAGGCCTCCAGAGCTGCAGTCTGGGACTGTTATGCAGACCTGTGGTTCTGTAAATGCTAAATGATTTCAGTTGTTCTAATTCAAACATTATGCATAGTAAACATGCATATTAACGTACGCACCAAAAGTGCGTACGTTAGTGGTGTGTTGCTTGACTGGTTAGGGCTCCATGTTCAAATCCCACAACTCCATGTTCATGTTTGCATAGATCTCCATGTTCAAATCCAACAACTGGCAGAGTAATCGTTTCCAGAGGTTACATGAAGGGGCAGGGAGCAGTTTGGATGATTCTAGGGCCCCTAAAAACTTCTGAAATAATATGATTAGTCCGGGTTGGTAGCCCAATATTGTGTCATGATGGGTGCCGGGTGCGGAGCAGGGAAGCATGATCGGGAGTCCGAACAGTAAGGTGAACGAGGATTCATTAAAAACGATCAGGGAACACCATAAAACAGCCTAACAACGTCAATGACCGGACTGGGGAAACATTCTGAAACGCGGAGCGTGGCACACAGGAGGACTGGAAGGGCAGGATGTGACAATATGCTTTAATGGGGGCCAAAATCTCTAATGACACCCTTGATCACATCAGTTTTGGGTCCTTGAGTACGGCCCCGAACCTTAACTGCTCCAGGGACACCGTCTTCCCTTATTCTCAGATGCTCAGTTGTTTAAGATAAAGCACAAATCAGGGTTGCCCAATTCCGGTCCTGGAGACTGCAGACTTCCCTACTCAAACACACCTGCTAAATTTGGTAATTAGTGGATTAGGATGTCTTTCAGCAGGGAAATCTAACTCTGCTAGATTCTGACCCTCCAGGACCGGAAAGGGGGAACCCTGCCATAAATAGACGTAGGACGCCTCTGTGTGCCAGTGCCATAGCGTAGCTTCCCTCGCCTCTGACAGGTGTGTGTCTGTCACAATGCGGATATAATTAGCGCAGCAGCGCATTGTTTTGTCTCTGCAATGCGAGCTCGACCCCGGCTGGGTCGCACGTCGCGTGGGAGGCACGTCCCCTCAGCACTCGACGGTTATTAATACTCTCCAGCACTAAGAGACGGCAGCATCGACACTCAGGATGTGGAAGATTAAACGTAGGTTTTTCTCCTTCGCCGCATCCCATACCCCCGGATTGTTTTTGTTCCTTTTTCGCCTGGCCTGTCGCCCGTTCGTTTCAGTTGCCGCTCCCAGTTTCTGCCGCTCTCCAGTCTTCACGACGACCCGAGTGGCACCGTGGAGTAGGAGACACTACTAGAGCGCTAATGGTCCGTTTCATTACGTCATTCTAACAGAGGGAAACGTCTCTTTCAGCTCCCGTCGGCCATCCGCTGGAACTGAAATACAAGCCCGTGCTGGAGGTATAAAGACAAACGGCTTAAGCAGACTAATAAAAAGAAAAAAGCCTGAAGAACTACTAACCGCTAACGTAGCATTTGTGTGTGAATCTGCAGTGACTCATCGGTGTGATCTTGAATTCACTGTCGCCTTGACTACTGATACAGTTAACAGTCGCGTGGTTAATAATAGCACAAAATCTAAAGTAATTGTTTGCGGTAGCAGGGCTCGGATATTTATAGCGCTGATCAGAGTGTCAGTGATGGCTGCAAGGCCTTACCGCACTTATTTATTTTTTTGTCTTTTACATGGAATTTAACTTACCTGAATTGAGTGTCTTGTACTTTATTTGTTGATGGTATACAATATGCCTGGAGAGCATTATGTCACCTTTATGTACAGGAGGGCTACATGAAACGTGATGTCAGCCAATTTAAATTAATTGCCACCCATCTGCTTATAAAGAGTGTAGGGTGATTATGCCATCAGTAAATAGAAAGGTCAGTGTACTGCAGCCTTGGGGATCTCTGGCAGCCATTTTTAAACTGGTAGGTCAAATTTAGGCTGGTCTCAGGGCACATTAATGGTCAAAGTGCTCAGGATGATCGAAAACCTGCTGCATCAAAAGTCAGGAGTGGTGCTGTTTTCTTGTCCTATTAAATGTCATATTTCTGGGAAACCACCCACGGGAATTTTATAAATGAGAAAATTAAACAGGGCACTTGATCAGGAAGGACTGAGAGACTTTGAAAAGGGAGACATCCATAAAAATGAGGCAGGCTTCCACAAGGCAGAGTTTGTGGCCTGTTTGCTGACTGGTGGTGATTCATTGATGTCCAGGGGTGATTAGTGCACAGGCTTTCCCAGGCTGAAATCCAGGGGCCTCTGCTAAAAAGTGGCCGCATCTAACCACATTTAATAACATTTTAAACATGTTAAACCAGTTGCCACCTGTCAGGTTTTGAACTAATATGGGTCATGATTTGTTCCATATTTTTATGACCAGACAAAAATATAAATACAACAATGCACTTGGTGCTTTGGACCCCAAATTAATCTGGACCATGCAACTGATCCCCCCAACCTTCTTATCATCACCACCCCACCCTCCCCCCTCCTTTCCAGTTGATGGCATTTACTGCCGGCAACCCCTTTCCCAGTCAACAACTACACCATTGTAGGAGTTACCAGGAGACCCTCTGATAACTCAAATACAGAAATGGATAGTTCAGTTCCCGAAAATACTTAAGAAACCCAGAAAGTACAAATCCAGGCCAAGATTTTGTTCCAAACAATCAGTTGAGCGTTGAAGTTCACAGTCAAAGAGTATTGAGCTGGTTGGTTGAAATAAAATCTTGGTCTGGATTTTCACTTTCTGGAACTATCTGACCATTTTTATTGGCATCTGTTGATGCTGTAAGAAGGTGATACTGTGGGTTTCTGTAGTGTAGCACAGCCCTGAGTGTACGCCCACAGGGACGAGGTGTCCCCGGCATGACCTGCCACTCTCCACCCCAGAGCAGGATGCCCAAGGATCCCATGACCCTCTTCAGGCTGAAGAGGATGTCAGCCAGGCAGGAGTTTCCCAGCCTCGAGGGCAATTACACCTGGATGGGCCGCATCCTCACGCCCCACATGTACGAGCGGCAGTTCACCAGGGCCACGGAAAGTGGGGTTATCTTTGATGATGTCATACGTCCAGGTCTGGAGGAGCCAGGTACAGAAACTCTCGGACAAAGCTCTGGGTGACTAGCTGACCATCACAGCTTTATGTCTTGTAAAGACCACTCACGATGAGAGTACTGTCATCTAATGCTACAGAACCAATTAAAAGTTTGGACACGCCAAGCCGCCTACAAGGCAGAGTGATAGTGTCAGATCACATGACCTGACCACATGACCTAAACACAGTAGAAATAGTTTTGGAGGACCACAGAGTGAAGGATAATTGGCCAATGACAGCTCAGTACTGTATATGTGGGACCCCCTCCAGGACAGGTGGAAAAGCATCCCAGGAAGTCACCTCATCAAACCAGCATAGAGGAGACTGTAGGGTCAGCCAGTTGGAGCAACTGAGGTTAAGGGCCATGCTGAAAGGCCCAATGGTGGGAACCCTCTGCCGACTCAGAGCAACCTTCTGAGTCTCAACCCAAAGTGAATAATTCCATATATGTCATTGTATGTTATAATGTCCTTATAATTATTCTAAAATGGAGAGAATAGTACAAATAATCCTTTCAATGGGTATGTGTATCCAAACTTTTGACTGGTCCTGTACGTACATTATATTGAATTATCAGATGCTTTTTATCCAGAACTCCATACATTTGGGGCTGCCGGTCCTCAGAGGAAATGGGGGTTAAGGGCCAAGCCCAATGGTGACATGACTCTGCATTGTAATGGCAACCTTTCGATTACAGACACAATGTCCTAACCGGCTGAACCACACAGTGCCCCTGAAAAAATTATACTGATCACCACACCAACTCTGGGATTCGAACCAGTGATGGTCTGACCTCTACATCCTAACCAGCTGAGCCACACACCATCCACTGTGTGCTCCTATATGCAGGAGAAATGATCAGAAATATATTTTAAGTCTCAACAAGCTGCTTTAATTAACTGGCTGTTGTGCCACCAATGGCACAACTAAAACCAAAACATTCCATTTTTAAATACCAAGGACTCTCCCCTCTAACAGTCCCGTCTGACTCTGTAACATCTGCAACTGCTGACATGGCAGGAAATGGAAACTGATCTCCGAGGAACCTGCAATGCCTGCCCGACGCCCCTGCACGTCTGAGGGCTAGGAGAAAGAACTTACACTCTCCTTTCCCATACAGCTGCTGGTCAACTTCTCCACAAAAGCCACAGAGGTCTGGCAGAGCATAATTAGGTGATGTCGAGCTATAAGCTAAATGTTTGTTTGGACAGTAACAGATGGCACTGGCCGATCAATAGGTGGTCAGAAGATCCTTAATTCTTCAACCCATCTTGGGAAGGCTTTGCTATATATTAAACCGAAACTAGGTGGTTGGAGCTTGTGCGATTACTGGTTATTTATGGTTTGTCTCATAAATCTGGAGAGTTTAACAGCAGAGAAACAGATCATTCTAGATGGGACAAACATGGACCTTACGTAGAATATAAAAACCGAAATACAGCTGCCCTTATCCATCCATCCATCTTACCGCCACTTATCCTGGTCAGGGTTGCTGGCATGGGGGTGCGGGGGGGTACACCCGCTCCTGTTTCTCAGCAAAGTTACAAACCCTGCTTTAATGTGTGAGGTCAAGCCGACAGTGGATGTTAGATTCACAGCCGCACACTCACTCTACTCCAGCCAATAGGCTTCAGGGGCTAATGTGCCCCCCCCCCGCCCCCCGCCCAGGGACCCCCTCCGGACCCGTGTCTGTCGGCTGCCTGGCCGGAGACGCCCAGTCCTACATCCTCTTCTGCGACTTCTTCGACCGTGTCATCGAGGGTTACCATGGCTACAAAACAGCCAGCTCCTCTCAGGAGAGCGACTTCAACTACGACAATCTGAAGGTACACTTTGAGCCGTATAATATAAAAACAAATAAATTATGTTTTTCAAGTGACTTTTATGCACCACGCTTAATGTGAATTACTGGGAGCCCCTTGAGCTGATTCTCCAACAATTTTATAAGCTTTTTTTTCCTGATTTAAGTTCATAGGAGCTGTAACTGGCAGGTGAAAAGCCTGACATATGGACACATGCGCCAATTAGATTCAGCAGAATGTTCCTAAAACAGTTATGCATCACTATTTTAACATGGAAACTATGTAAAGAGACATGATTAAAAACACGATAAGATGCTCCTTTGGGTAAGCAGACGGCTGGGTGGACAGGCATGTGCTTTTTGGCAGCAGAGGGCGCTGCAGAGCCTCACGTGTGCCGTGTGCGTGTGCAGGGAGGAGATGACCTGGACAGCTCCTACGTGCTGGGCTGCAGTGTCAGCGTCCGTCGCAGCGTGGATGGATTCACCTACCCCACACACTGCAGCCGCGGGGAACGCAGGCGGCTTTTTGGGCTGGCTAGCAAAGGTGAGGTCGCAGTGCACCGTAGTCTTACTTTCCATCTTCTACCCACTTATCCTGGTCAAGGGTCACGGGGGACCTGGAGCCCAATCCAGGCAACACACAGGGACATCCAGAACAGGATGCCAGGCCATCTCAGGGCACATACGCACTCGTACTCTATGGCCGAATTAATGACAGCATTTAGCCTTTGGACCAGGAGAGGATACCAGAGTAGCTAAAGAAAACCCTCATGACAATGGAGAGGGTTTGGACCCTCAAGCCTGGTCATGTGAAACAATAGTACAGTACTACCCAACGATGAACCATAATGACATAATCACTGTGAGCAATTCTGAGATGGACGGTTCAGGTCCAGTAATTAAAAATCCAGACCAAGATTTTGTTTCAACCAGCCAGCTGAGTACTCTGTGACTGTGACTCTTTATATTGAACTACTTAGCTGAAACAAAATCTTGGTCTGGATTTTTACTCCCTGCACCTAAACTATCCACCTGTGGAACTAACTGTTGGTAAAGCACTTTTCAGCCCTCAGTCAGCTAGATGGAGACTTCCCCGGCCATCTGTATTCCCTGGAGGAACTGACAGACAGGAAGCTGGCAGACGGATTGGCAGTGCCGTCTCCCCTCCTGATGAGGACTGGAGCTGCTAGAGACTGGCCTGATTCACGGGCGGTATGGTCAGTATCAGCCATGCAAAGCCAAAAGCCTTCATTTTGAAAGACACTGTGACTAGAGTTTTGTTGATGAATAAAAGACTCATTTTCAGCTTCTGGGGAAGTCTCGAAGCTCCACCGAGGTTGTTACTGTGAGGAACGTGTCTCCCTTAGGGTCAGCAAAGACGACAGTTTGGTTGTGCGCATTAACTTTGAAGACCACCTTCAGCTTGTCTCCGAGCAGAGTGACTCAAACATTAAAAAGGCGTTTGAAACTGTGTGCATCAACCTCCAAAGAGTGAGTCAATTATTGTTTTAATATAAATTATAGTAAAATCTGTGCTTGAAGTGTGGAAAAACAAGTACCAGTACTCTCCTGGTTATTCAGTACCAGGTGCCGGTACTCCCCTTGTTATTCAGTGCCAGGTGC
>JAODKL010000041.1:17265281-17278575 GCA_026780765.1 Petrocephalus schoutedeni
AAAACAATGGAAATGGCACTCAGTTGCCAGAAGATGTTTTCAGTTTTTATTGGTGACCACTTCTTAAATATTTTTTTTCCTTTTTTTTGTTTTCATTAAACCAAAGCTGAATGCTTCCTCTGCTTGCCTTTTCTTATTTATTTTAACATTATTAAAGGTTATTGTAAATTAATTCAACTGCTGGTGCAGTACTGGGTCCCGACGTTTCATATTTAAGACCTTTTTGATTCTTGCAATTTGCAAATGTCGTTGCTTTGAGTTATGATGATGCTATCGCAATTAGTCTTCAAGCTGCTATTTTTAGGGTACAGGTTAGAACTGTTATCACTTGCCTGCAGGCACCTTTTTTCCCTTGAAAAATTCAGTTTTTTGTCTTCAAATGAATGAATTTTGTAGCGTAACTTCACAGCGTGTTTGCATGCACAGACCTTGTTGGCAGTTCATCCCTACAGGCCTGGGGGTTTAAGTCCCTCCCGACCGGGTGTGCAGCCCTCTCTTCCCCGGATTTCTGCAGTTCCTGGGTCCACTTTTCCCGCTTAGTCCATGGCTGTGCATGTGAATTCGCTGTGATAATGTTCTCCTTCACGCCCTGCCATGAGAAGGGTTAGCACTCTGCGCCCGTGATCGGAAGGCCAGCAGGTCAAACCCCACGGCTGACAGAGGCCCCAGAACCCCGCTGACTTCAGGAATACTGTCTGAACCTGAACGCTGATCCTCACCAATCAAATCAATTCATCTGCTCCACAAATGAATGGAAATATTCTCCGTTTCTGTCAATGTTCACCATTACACTGAATATTAGTGGGCAATTTTGGCCATTATAGTCCGTGTTCAGTGTTATACTGATCACAATAATATGAGCATTTAATTTTGTAGAATTAATTCTCTTTTCAAGGTTTATTTAGTGGCATACTTCTGGTCAAAGAATAATATAGTGGGTAAAAAAACTTCCATCCCTGCTTGAGTGTGTGTGTGTTGGGGGAGGGGGGGTCCAGAGCCTACAGGCACCGGGCGGGGAACAGCCCAGGTTGGGGCACCAGCCAATCACAGGGCACAGTCACACCTACAGACACAAGGCAGGGAACAGCCCAGGATGGGGTGGCAGCCAATCACAGGGCACAATCACACATGCACACCTACGGGCAATTTGGTAAGACCAGTTCCTCCTCCGCATGTTGTTGCACTTTGCGGGGGGGACCCATGATGACTCGGCAAGAACATGCAGGCTCCACCCACAGGGAGCCATGGCAGAGATTTGAACCCGGGTCCAAGAGATGAGCAGCGACAGTACTAACCACTGCACCACTATGCCACCACACTGGCCTTATTTAACACACAATAAACAATTTAATTTAATAAGTTACATAATTCTAAATGAATCAGTTTATTTCAGAAAATCTCATTAGGTTACACAGAATTTGAAATACCCTCTGGAAATTGAATCCCAAGGCCTTGACACAGTGGTTCCTCAATTTTAACACTGAAGAACTGTCCTACATGGTTTTCCATTCGTAAGTGAATAACAAATGGCACATTTCAATGAGATTCCATTCAAGTAAGTTTTAATATTGTGCACTGGAGAGAATCCAGATGACTCGCATCACTTTTGCTTCAGAGAACATTATGGGGTGGGGTGGAGGGGGGCGAGGGGTGGTCACATTTTTTGGAACCTCCTCCCTTCCATTCTGAGCCTCATAATGCTGCCAAGGCAACGAAAGCAGCGTCCAATCAGCTGCCATCAGAAGAAGGGGCTATGACACAGTCCCTCTGTGGTATCCCATAATGCCACTGGGGGAAGGCAGCATAGGCGACAGCTTCCCAATGAAATGCTTCCAGAGATGATAACAGCGCCAAAAAAATGTCCTTTAAACTGTTATGCACATGAAAATGAAAAAGAAAAAAAAAACAAAAGTCAACATTTTTCCTCACTATCACAAGAATTTAAGTTTAGGGACTGTATGGCATCCTGACAGCAGTACAACATAGAATAACCATTGCACAATTAACCTACTGGTTAATGTAGTACAAAATAATAAGTACAAATGTACCAGTACTAGTGGTTCAGTTGTAATTTTTACAATTGGGAAAACAAAAAAAACAAAAAGGCAAACTGAGAAGGGAATTGCCTCCAGGTTACAGAACAGCATATTACCAGCATGGTTTGGTGAAATAAACACACTCAAACTCCTAAATAATATTCAACACAAATAGGGCATAAACGAGCAGAGTGACCTTCGCAAAACAGCCAACGAAGGAAGCCTATGAGGGCAGAGTTTCAGGGAAAGCCAGACACAATCAGGGCTCCACTGTAATAGCCGTAGCATTTTCCCATAATCCACAGCGGTGAAGTCAAGATAATTCCCTTTCTATCAATTACCAGAATGAATAACATAATGCATTTGATTGTTTTCAAACCTATACAGCCGCTGCATTAATTCTGAGAGGCAATAGTCCTTTCTGTAGGCCACACACAAAGCAGAAAGATATAAAATGAGTTAGTTAAGAGTGCAGAGCTTTGTGATGCATTCTGCCTGGTTTTCAATATATTTGGATACTGCATTTGTCTTTTTCTCCAACATTAAGACCACGCTCTGGTTTCATACAAAATAGAAAGCAAATACGAACACGTCCATACTCTTGAGAGCAAAAATAAGTTTAAAACATTTATTCTTAAAAAAAAAGGGAATTAAAAACACCTTCACAGAGTGGAGGTAAACAAACTGGGGTCAAAGGTCAAACTCAAAGTACAGTATGCAACATTAGACTACTTTTCTGTACAGAAATTAAGACACCTATACAACACTGGTAGATGTTAGAGGATTCTCGTAATATACAACTATATCAACAGAAGTCTTAAGAGAACATTCTACATATTTACCTGTACATGTGGGGAAAAAACATTTCCCACCCATATCTCCTTTTTCATTTGTTCAGCATAAATAACAGAGTTTTGCAAGTCATTAATACGAAAATTTTAGGCTTATTGCAGATTGGAAGGTTGGTTATAACCAGATAAGTTGCATTATTGACACAGGGAGGGGATACGGATGGGGCGGGGCTAAAAGAGAGGAGCCAATCCTCTGCTTTTTCCTGCCACTGGCCAGCCAATCACTGCGCAGAAAGAAATTTTTATACATTCTCCATGTTGAACAATGCGCAGAAGAACCGAAACTCAACCCTGATCCCATTGGTACAAGAAGTGTCCCCTGGCTACTTTTTTTGTCTCCATATTTTTTTGATAATGTCATTTTCACAGCTTGAGCTCATTGGCGATTTTGGACGCGATGTTCTTGAAGGCGATGGAGGTGCCCGAAATCCGCTTGAAGCGCACGCCGTTGAGCGAGAGGCGGGGCAACTTGCACACCTCCATCTCCCATTGGACCAGGTTGTCCTGGCGGGCGTCGCCATGGACGCAGAAGAGCAGGAAGCGCTCGCGTTGCTCGAAGTCGCAGGCGTTGGCGTCCAGCACCTTGCGGATCTCGCGCATCATGTCATTGGGGTCCATGGAGCTGGTGGTCTTCATGCTCCAGGTGAAGCGTAGCGAGCGCGGCTTCGACTCCCTGCTGTCCTCCCTGAATTCTCTCGTTTCTCCAGAGGTGCTCCTGGAAAAAAGATGGCATCACCATCACACCCTTCCTCACCTGGAGACGACACCCTTGAATTGGGCAGTACTCTACCTGTACTACTCTAACCCAAAAGTCCTCCTCACCAGTCTTCCCATAAATCAAATGAACCATCTAAAGTCCGTTTTTAAATGTTCCAGTCTAGACTGGTCAGTGATGTTTTTCTCCTAAACCCTCACATGCTGTGGTGGGCGCCCTCTGGTGGAGAAACAACAATATTCCGGAGATGCAGGAAATGATTGATGAAGGGCATTTAGATAATGCCGAGATGGATAGGATCACGTTTCATGCATAAAGCAGCGTGGGACAAATACCTCTCAGTAGATATAGCCTTTAGGTATTCGATTCTAGAATATATTTGTGCAAGGCACACAAAAGAATCGAGAGGTCCAAGTTGTGGATACAGTTTACCATCTGGTTTGATAAAGAACATGGTTTCAGCAACAAATGTAAATGGGAAGTGAAGGAAAAATGCATAATGGTACATTTTCCCGTATTTCTGTACATTGCAGATGTGAGTGCTGCTCTCTGCTTAAAGTATATAAGTGAACATCTATTGTGTCGATTTCGGCGTGTGGGCAAATGCGCCTAAAACGTGAAGTAAGAGCGACAGAAGTGCGCGTCTCAGATGTAACTGACATCATTTATAACCATCACACAGCTAATTGAAGAACTTCTTAGTTTTTATTTAAGAAGC
Organism: Petrocephalus schoutedeni; assembly: GCA_026780765.1. Lineage (NCBI taxonomy): Eukaryota > Metazoa > Chordata > Actinopteri > Osteoglossiformes > Mormyridae > Petrocephalus > Petrocephalus schoutedeni. Next base: position 17,269,602 of record JAODKL010000041.1, read on the forward strand.
CAGCAGCACGGAATTACACGCTATGCTGTAGGAGCCTGAGAGACTGCGACATGACGCAGAAGCAGCTATGAAAAATGGATGGACAGACCGCAGCAAATGATTCAGCTGACCGATTTAAGAAAAAAAAAAACATTTCAAGGGTCTTTAAAAATATAAATCATCTTACAGTGGAACCCAGTGATCTGATTAGACCTTCGCGTTTCATTTTCTTTCCATTCACCATAAATACTCGCCTACAACCATCCTTCAAAATGTGATATTGAATACCCGACATTTTTTTAATAAAAAGTAGATAAGAGTACAGTGCTGAGACGCTTAAGAAGACCTTGTCACATTTCGCCTGGGTGAATACTCCTCCTGAAATACCTTTGACGGCCCACAACCTCGCTAATTAAACTGACGTCGCAGCTCTTCTGGATGGCACGCGCCGAACATAAATCTTAGGTTTCCATGGTGACACTCAGGATGCCCCCCTACCCGCTACAGCCAGGGGCTGTCCGTGAAATGTTAGGCCTCCGCCAGCATCGCTTCCTCTTCCAGGGTGTGATCCACACCGGGTGAAGCAGACGGCATTGGCCGAGACACGAGGACGGCAATGGATACCCGACCGAAAGCCATGGCGACAGCATTGATACATGCAAATGGGATGATGACACGAGCAGATACATCACTGCGTGAAGCAGAACACGACAGCAGCACGATGACTGTGCACCCTGACGTTCATGTTCCTCTTCCTGTCCTCAACACCCTCAGAGAGAGGAATACCTTGGCTAACCCACTTGAGTCTTTTTACCCTAAAACTCAAACCCGGCTTCCAGGCCCCAAACCCCATACCCCTCTTTCTTTCTATGATACGATATTCCAGGATATATCCTTGTTTCCAGATTACAGATGGACCAGCAGGTAGGTCCATGAAAGTTCTGGAAGCATCTCGAGTGGCGTCTCACCTTGTGGCGTCTGTCCTAGCACTGGCCTCTCCTTCACTGGGAACCCTCGGAGACAATCGAGAGGGTAAAGTTCATTATCGGAGAAGGGCACGGGTCAGACACTGGGAGGAGGCGGGGCTACACAGCGCCACCCACGAGAGCACCCAGGGGAGAAAGCGTTAGCACACCAAGCCCACGGCAGAACTTGAGCAGACGACACATACAAGCAGAGGAACAGGGCCGGCCCAACCTGTTTCGGGGCCCCAAGTAAAAATCTTTTTTTGTCACCTTCCTTCCCATTGACATGTTGATAAAAACTGGCGCCCCCTGGTGGCCGCTAGGCACTAAGCAGCTGCATAGTTCTCTCATGCCTTGGGCCAGCCCTGCAGAAAAGGTAACCTGATCCCAGGCTAAGGTTTGCACCACACTGACACTGAAGGTTACATCAGAGATTTATTAAAGGGGATAATGCAGACAGACAATGCGGAAATGACACTGCACACGTGCTGCAGACTAAGCCTGCTGAAAGCACACTTACTTCTGTCTTAATGACTTAGGACTCACGCCACACCGATAACCACAAACATTTCAAAATGATACTTACAAGAAAGAAGTCCATTACAATTGCAAGGAATGTAAAAAATTATAAAAATGGGTATACAAACTAATCTTGCCACGTAACAAAAAATTAACTACCAAACATAAATCAGGTTAGATCCCATTTTAATTATAATCCAAACATGTACTGAGCATGTAGACGTACTGAACAGTAGCATGCGTACTAAAGAACAGGCCTCCTGTCGTTAAAAATTCATTCTCAACGAATTGTTACAAGCTAAGTGTTATAGTCATTTCTGAAGAAAAGTTATACTAATAGTTAACAGTACACCATTACATGTTCATAATGTTCATGTTCATAATCATAAATACTCAACAGTTCCAGGATAATCGAGACTTTGTATCATTGTAATTTCCTGTGTGAATCAGTCTCAGTTTGCATAGAATTATGATCGTCTGATCAAGACTGTATAAACGACTGGAGGTTATTTATACAGGTGCATATTAATGCTAATCTGGTTATTCTTCACAGTCATAGACAGGCTGTGATGCAAATGAAAAAGTCCTAATTATATAATATAAGACCACACACACTTTACAGTATGAGGTGTATGCTGATTATATAGCATGAAATATATGCAATATGATATATAAGAGAAACCAATCAGGAGACAAAAAGACTGCCCAAAGGTCGATGCTGGCGGCCAGAGTCATCAGGGAGCGAGTCCCCAGCGTGTTTCGGTCTATTGGGCACACAGATCTCATATAGAGAGTCACAATGAGGAGAGGGGAGAAAGACGATTGGGTGCTGGTCAAGTCACATGGTAGGCAGAGGTCCAATGGAGAAGCTGAGTGGGAGGAGCTATTGTATCATTGGCTGGCTGGGAGGGCACCTAACTTCTGTCTGCTCTATAAATCACATTGATATTTCTGTGGCTAAGATTATATTCAAAAAGCTGGCGATATTCTTATGACCGGACTATCCTATATTAGCAATGGAAAATTGATGCGGCCAGACCTAAAGTCTAGTTATAAGCTTTCAAAATCAATAATCTGCTTTAATAACAAAAATCAATGTATATTTGCTTAATTGAACGATATAGAATTACAAATAACTGGAATCTGGGTTTTTAATTCCACACCAGTGTATAATACTAAGGCTAACGCTAAATAACAATACAGACATATTGTTTTTTTTCTTTCCCACTCACAATGAGCCTGAGCTGGAAGTCAGGGACAGGCAGGCTTTGTCATAAAGGTGACACAACCGCTCATATCCCCCAGGCACGCGCCGAGGCCTACACCTGATAACGTCAGCATCGTTTTACTGTCTGCCCTTGGCTCACCACGGCCGGTCAGAGCCTCTGAACACTCAGCAAAGAATCTTGGGTTGCCCGGTCAACGTACGTGCGAGGCCGCAAGCGGGTCATGGTGGGCTCCGGGCTGGCTCTACTATCAGGGCAGGGCCGGCCGTTTTTGGGGCTCTAAGCAAAATTTGATGAACCTAGCTGACATTTGTCATCTTCTTTCCCATTCTGACAAACTGATCAGTTGGTCGCCCCCTGGTGGCCACTCGGTCCTAAGCGGCCACATAGCTTTCACATAGCTTTCTTCCTAAGCGGCCACATAGCTTTCTTCCGGTGCTGCCCTGCATACAGCTTCAGAATGAACCTGCGGCCCCATGCGATGGTGATCCCCAACTGGATGCACAGTTGCAGCGAGGATGCCCTGTACTCTCACCACATAGGCATACAGTCATCTAGGAAGACAAAGCCCTCTACTGGGTTCACTAAACATCAATAATCCCCTAGAATTCCTCAAAAGAAGCTAGCACGCTTAAGAAGCTGAGTGCTGAGATACTTCAGAAGACTTCAGAATATTTCACCCGACTCAATATACTGGTCCCGACGACTTCTTCAGCGTCCAACACCCTCAGCCAACACTGCAGCCATTATGGTGGATATATGCTAACTTTCATTAAACTTTTTAAATACGTAAATCTTTGTGATCATGGCTCCCTTCATGCCGCCATACATCTTCAATCAAGAATTTTGTTGACTGAAGGAAAAAATGAATGGCCTTCTGGGTAATAATTATCATCATTAACAAGAAGAGAGTTACCGGGAGTGCAATAGGAGAGCGCCTGTGCTGGTCAGGAGCAGGAACACACCTGAGTTCCCTGACTTTGTATGTATACTACTATATATCAGCATAGTCTGTCAGATGCCCCAGGAATTGAACGGCACGCAAATGAACATACTGATCTGATTGGTCGATAACACTGATTGACAGGGGGATTTAACCAGCTGGCTGGAGACATCGAGGGAAGGTACCCACCCCGAATCTGAAGCCTGGGGTCACCGTGGCGATGGCACTGACCTGCGAACAAAGCGGGCGGTGATCTTGCCGATAATGCCGCTGGAGGCGCCGCGGCGGGCCTGGGCCAGGGCGGCGGCGTCGTGCGACAGCGTGGGCGAGGCGGGGGGGCCGTTGTAGGCGGCGCCATGGCGATCCCGCAGCTGCCCCCCGTGGAAGGTGCTGCGGCTGGAGGTGCCACGCGGGAAGCGGCTCTGCTCGGGCGTGCCGCTGCTGCTGATGCTATGGGCTGAGGGAGAGGCAGCCGGGGCGCGGGGGGCGGAGCTACAGGCCGACAGACAGAAGCAGCCGATTGAGGAGGCACCGATGGGATTTTGACCCAGTGACGTTTGGGTTCTCTGATCCAGCCACAAACATGCAACAACCCCCCAGATCTCCGTAATAACTTATTAAAGGCAGTTCCAATTGCTAACTATGTTTTTTGGAAGCATCATTAGAAAAAGCAGTACTGGCACTTTAATTACTGTAACCGTGGACTGTCTGATCAAAACTGCACATGTTAAGCAGCTGCCAAGTTGAGCTCCGGCAAACAAACACATCACTCATGATCAGTCAGATGCCACACTCAGACAATTTAACAGTTCGATGAAGCAAGATGTTGTGGCTGCTGTCACTGGCTGGCAGCTTGTCGATTAATCACACTAAAAGCATGTGGCTCTTGGGGAAGGGGATTATCAAGAGGTGATTTAGGTCAGGAGGGGCCTTCAAGAGACAGGAAGTAAGAGAATAGTAATCTTAAAAGAGGAAGAACTTTACCTGTGGAGATGATGTTATTCTCAAACAGCTCATAAACAGCCGACATCTTTTATTTATCTAGTAAAAACTTCTGTCCAAAGCAGCACAAAGCTGTCTACATTAAGGGCCCAATGGTCACATGACCGCTCTGCCAGATACAGGATTCGAATCCAAACATTGTGGAACTCCCGCCCACTGAGCCACAGACCATTCTGCAGTTCCTTAATTTATTGGGTATTTTGAAAATTCATAATTTCTTTTATTTTCGGTTTTTATTTAACGTAAAACAGCAAAAAGTCCTCATATAGTTTACACACGAGAATCGCAAGGACGACAGCCAATCAGCAGCATCCTTTGATCACCACACCACACGTTCTCCGTGACTTGGAGTCACAATGAATTAGTGCATCGTCACATCATTATGTCCATTCCGTCTTCTACAACCCCAGGTTTACTATGGTCTGGAACGCTCTCTGGCACTCACCTCGGCCTGTACTCACTGCTGTCCTCGATGGGAGGAAGCACGCCTTTGCCTGGGTGTCCCGGAGTGGAGACTGATTTGGAGTGGCGAGGTCGGGCCGAGGTCACGCTAGAGGGCGCCCCGGAGAAGGGCGGGGAGGTGCTGACGGGCATCTCCGTCAGGCTGTGAAGGGGACAGGCGCACCAAACAGTCGCAGAGTGAACGACCGAATGATGGCGAGGGCAGCCGACACGCTACGTGCGAGACGGCTCATCACCTGCTGTCCTTGCCATTGTGGGTGCCGGAGTGCCGGTCCGCACTGGAACGCTCGCACACGTAGGTGTTCCTGCGGGACATCGCCCCGCCAAGCGCCGCGCTGCCCTGTGGGATTGTGGGATAGCGCAGGAGTCATCTCCATTCACAGGAGTTGGAAAGGAAGCCCAGTGGGGGATTGTATAAGATTCACCCTGAAATGGTGGATTTCAGTGCCTGGCAGCCCAATAGTATATGGCACTTTAAATCACTTTCAAAAACATTTGCAGAACAAATTACTAAAGCCGTGTTAAATCAAATCTGCCATTGCTATTAAGATCTGTAAGATCTTTATTGTTACTTTTAAAAATGAAAAATAAAATGTTTATAGTAATGTATCATTTTAACGCACTAAAAAGCAGCCTTATGTAACACATCTGGAATTTTATCAGAAAAAGTTAACAGATTTATGCAACTTGCTGTACAACCTATTCAATTAGCAGCTAAATAAAGGCTCTTTAAGACCTGATCTTGCATACAGTTGATCTGTAGACCAGCTAACCTGTGAGACACGCCCTGTCCATTATTAATTTACACCGATCTGCATGCAACACATTCCATATGTGTATTTATATGTCCATATAAATAGACTCGGCTGCAGCTTTGAATACCAGATGGCCACAGGCAGATGCGCCCCCCCCCCTTACTCAAAAACGGCCCCCGCCTCCCTTCTGTCGCTCACCCCTTGCCCCGTCACTGACTTCTTCCTCTCCTGCACCACCAGGGGGGACGTTGGCACGTCGCCCTTGGAGCCGGCGGCACCCAGCTTGTGGCTGGCATCCCAGCCCTCCTCCTTCTTTTCACTCTCCACGCTGTTGGCCTGGGCTCGCTTGGTGTAGGAGACCGTCGGGGGGATGCTGGGGGCCACTGGGCAAGGCAGCGAATTCGCCAGGCGGTCACAAAAGGGGAGGCGGACGTCGCCCCTTTAACACGGCTAACTGATTCCCCGCCTCATTAAGGGATTACCGTATTGCGTTTTATACAGAGCCCCTCGACATTTACCATATCATTAACTGCAAAGAAGCCTGCTTTAGAACAGCACTAAGCAATGAACGAAGCAATGAAGAGGGATTGGCGAGCCATACTGGGGGATTTATAATGCTCTCCAAAGAAACAATGTGTTCTTACGATCTACAGAATGACAAGTAATCCATTTTATTTAATACATGCAGCAGCGTCCAAAAGCCAAACCAAGAGGGTGGACTGGGGCTACTGTGCTCTGATTCAATGTGTCAGCATAAACAAAGAAAAGCAACACATCAATGTGTCATCGCAGCTCAAATGATGACCAGTCAGTCAAGTGCTTCTGCTTAATCATCAGGGTAAAATCTCATAAGCATACTAGCAGAATATTATGGGTAATTCAATAAGCTCCAGCCATGTGCACTGAGATGCGAAGGAAAATGTGACAAGTAACATCCCAGCAGGGGGCACCAGAGAGCCAGGAGCGCGGCATCCATAAAACGGGAACATCTCGCGGGCTACTTTACTCTATTGAATGTGAATCCCCACCGTGATCGCTGAAGCGCCGCTGCTTCTGATTGGCCGATATGCTGCGCTGTACTTTGGAGTGGGCTGGCGAATGCGTGGAGCTGTTGTTTAGGTCACTGTTGGGTCGTGACCTTTGACACAGGTTGCTGCTGGAGAGGGATTCACTCCCCTCTAACTGGGGACATAAATAATAACAAAGAAGCAAAGGATCACCTCACATTTCAAGACGCTTTTCAGTACCAGACAAGTTGGGACACAAGGACTGTAAGATACCTCATGTGTTTGTGATATTGTGTATTTTATAGTTTTCACATCACACACACTGCTTCTTGTTCAAACGGCACCTGTACCTTTGAGTGGTCCCCAAAATTTTATGTTTAAATTAATATCAATAATTGTACCTTGTGAGTTAGCATATTTAATTTTTAATTATGCATTTCAATTTAATCCTAATTCTTACTGGTTAAAAGACAGAATGCAGTATCATGTACAATCCTTAATTTAGCAACATCGCCAGCCCCAGGCAATATTCTTAGGCCATTAATGGGCAGGCGTTTTTAATACATTATTATTCACTACTTATTTTTTTATCACTGTCCTATAATTTTAACTGTGCACATAAGACTCAACCTTGCCAAATTTCATAACTTGAAAAATAAAAACATAAACATACTACTACATCTCGGTCAGAAGGTGCTGTGCAGCTGTACCATAGCAGCAGTTCAATGACATGGTAAAGCCCCCCTGATGCAGAGCCCGGACGATTCCCACACGCAGCTATGGAGGCGCCGCCCGACCCCCGCATCCGAGCACCTGTGACCTCATCCCCCTCCCTGCACACTAAACTGCAGCGTCATGAGGCTGGCGGCGAGATATGCCTGCAAATGACCACCCGCTGCCCTCCGCAGTGCTCTGACGCTCCTTCTGCATTGTCACTGCTAAGCCGAGGCCCTGCACCGCATGCTTTGGCAGGACTCGGGTATGTTTTACCGCGTGCGTGTGCCTGGGTGTAAACAGACTGGGCTGATCCGCCCCCAACTTGCCTCTGGCTGTTTCCTGCCCAGTAAAAGGTAGGTGGCCATGACCTCATCGTACTTCTGACCCACCAAGGACTCCGTGATTTCATCTTTCAGGAACCCCATGGTGACCATGAGATCTACATGGGGGAGGGGCAAAGCGGGGGGGCAGAAATCGACACAGGTGTGAGAGGGAGACCGAGGGCGGGGCTACGCATCCCCGATACGCCCGGCAGACTGGAACAGCGACGGCGGGAGCTGCTAGCGTCCGGTGCTACGTCGAGACAAGGGGCCCACACCTATCCTCTGGCTGTCCCCGAAATCCAGCTCGGGTTCAGCGTACGGCTTCAGCTCCTCCTCCTCGTGGCCCACGTTCATCCAACGCTCTTTCATTATTTGCTAGGGAAAGAGAGGGAGAGAGAGACGGCGTTTTCGTGACGCGGAGGATAATCCGTCACGCGGCCGTAACAGTCGTGGGCGGCCAGCCAAAGCCCAGCCTCCTGCCATTACAGCAGCTGTCAAGTACAAACTATTACATATTGGTTTGAAATATATTCCCACAATTCCTCTAAATCCTTATCACTAGAGGAAAGCGAGGCGGCAGACATTCACACGCTCCTTGTGTGATTTTTAAGCGTTTTTGCAATTACATTTTTGCTGATGAGCTATCCTCATTTGATATGGCACACCGGATTAGAGGTCCAGCTCCAGCATAACTTCAGGCATCCGTGCGGGGGGCATTTGAATGTCAGACGCACCTCCAGGCTGCCCCGTTTGCCGGGGTTCAGGACCAGCAGCTTCTTCAGCAGGTTCTCGCAGTCGGTTGACATGTAGAAGGGGATGCGGTATTTTCCCCGCAGCACGCGCTCCCGCAGCTCCTGCACACGGCGACGTCACGAGGAACATGCGTCCGTAGGCCAGGGGGCGGGGCCAGACCAGATCCGGTAACAACATAAACGGCACGGCGTTAACTCAGAGGGCAGCAAATGGGTTCGAATGCCACCACGTTACAGTACACAGATCTAAACTCCGCTAAACTGCTCGCTTTCTACTCTTCTCATGCGACTGTTCAAGAACTTCAATATTTCTGGGTGAATTCG
>JAODKL010000041.1:17293047-17306802 GCA_026780765.1 Petrocephalus schoutedeni
GACTGGTCCTTTTCAAGATTCTTTAGTATATGTTAAAAACGTAAAGCTTACTGCCACTACTTTTGCATGAGCTCTGCATGCACTCTCCAAACCAATCATAGCAATTTTCATCCTTGCTGTTTAATACATTCATACATTTTTACTGTTATATACTTGTACTGTACTGTACAACATTATATATACACACGGTCCTGTTTTAAGTAACTTTTTTAACTTACAAAGAAATGAACGGGTCGCAATTTTTTTGGTAGGTTTATTTCAATGGAGAGAGACAGAATAGCAGCCAAAAATCTAGAAAAAAAAATACATTACGTAAAAGCTACACAGTGAAATATCCCTTGAAATTGACAGCCACCCCAACTCGCCCACCAGATCAGAGATGAACGCCCCTTCCGGGCTGGTGCCCGGCCTTCCTGCACCTGCCTCCACCAGATGAAAGCGTGGGGAAGAGAGCCAGGCCTGCAGCTACTCCAGCAGAGACCAGAAATCTACCACAACCAGTGATGACCACAGTAACAACCGTAATGGCGTATCGTCACTGAGGGATCCAAGCCCCTGCAGCGAAAAGGAGCATCGCGTGCCATTTAATGGGGCTAGTATAGAGGAAATGGCGGACGGATTCCAGCCGAAAGCGCCTAATGCTCCCTCTGGAAGCTATACCCATGAAGTGTGATGACCTTAATCTGAAGGGAGCGGCCCGCGGCTTCTGTTGCCGGGCAGAAAGCTTTTACTGTAAAATGTCACCAGTCATGTGATCAGCAGGCAAGACATCTCATCAAGCGACCATAACTGCACATTGCCGCTGCCCTGCCAAACAGAATTAAAGTTATGCAGCAAAATATTTAATCAAGAGGCTGTTTTTCACTGCTGTTTTAGCTCACTGTGTTATTATTCAAGTTAAATGAATGGCTTGAATTTGAACAAATCATGGAATCCTGTCAGTAATACCTTCGAGCATTTCTAGGATTATTTGTTCAGTGCCTTATTATTCATTATATAATTTATTCACATAGACACACACCCTTCTCTAAACTACAAATGAAATTTTAGAGAAATTATTATGTAGAGCAAGAAATAACAGCATTTATTTAGTTACAGTGTGAGAACACCTTTAATCAGGCCTTTGGGGACTGATACATGTTATTGCTGAGTTTGTGCTGTCAGTAAGCCTGACGCAAAGTGGTTTTGATACCAGCGCATTGCTGATTTTCACGGCATGCACGCACGTCATCAAAACAGCAAGTGATTTGGTGCCGGATTCACACTCGTAGGAGTGTTTTTTAAATGAGGCGTAGCTGGCCGCATTGCCGGTGTGCTGCTATTTTAAGGCGGCACAATGACATTGGGCTTTTGACCAACAAAAACCACATCTGAAGTCGGTGGGGCACTATTAAATGGTATTTAAGAGGCATGTTTTAGAAGCGTGCAGGTTCACACAAGTACGGGCCCAAGGTGCACTAATGGCTTTTTTGATATTTAATTTTATATACATCCGGTCCTTTCACATAATCATACTGTGTAATTAAACACCAAAAGAAATATTTTTTATATATATATATATATATATATATATACACACACACATATATATATTATGTGTCCATCCATTCTCTGAAACTGATTATCCTCCCGGGTCACAGGGGGACCGGTGTACGAGGCGGGGAACAGCCCAGGGGTAGGGGCCAGCCTATCGATGGTGTCAAAATAGCGAAATGGATTTGGACACACTCATAAATGTTATTTGTACTTCCGGTTATAGGCTTTGTGTTAGATCGCCAAAACAGTGTCTACATGTACTTGTTCTAAACACATGACCAGTGGGTGGTGATACCCAGGGCACCGCTGTGGGCATCTCCCCGAATCCCTAACGCAGCCCACCGACCGGCGGTGTGTGTTCAAGTGCAGTCTGGTTCTGCAGTAACCAGAGAGAGTGAATATGGCTGAGCTGGGTAGAGCACAATGAAGGTCAAAATGCCATTCGCGGGCAGTGACATTCACAGCTCTCACTGCCAGTCTCATTAAAAGTCCTTCACATCAAATCAATTATAAACGCCTGGTAAATAAATCAGTCCTACTATATGCTATACAGCCACGGTACTGCAGAGAAATGCTTACATAATCCATGCTGTGAAAGGATTAACCAGAATGCATTGGGTGGGGGATGGTTCCTCAAAAATTATCTGTATCTATTTAACCCCTACCCAGCCCTAACCTTAACCATAAGTAACCAACCCAAATGCAAGACTCATTTTTACTTTTTTGATTGCAGTCACAGATATTTATAAAATTGAGGTTATACTTGGAGGAACTGAAAAAACAACAGTAACAGGTTATTAATCATATTGTGGGGACGCTGGGTCCCCACGCTATAATAATTACAAATTATCACACACACATACACAACCTGCGCTGGCATGCAAGAGTAGACAGAGCAAGGGGAGAAATCGAAGGCATGGGGCTGGCATGCAGACACAGACTATTACAGTTACTGTCATTATTATTATTACTATTACTAGTATAATTATTATTACTGTTATTATTGAAATCTATGCAGCAGAAGGTATATAGGCTATATGTTTCCCAAATTTGTTGTCCAGTGGCATTGCAAACCACTTATCTGGTTTAGGGTCTCGGGGGCGTGGGGAACAGCTATATAATGCGGATGTGTATTCTGTATAGATATTCACAGTACAGTACAATGCTTCAGAGAACAGACAGCAGACATCATACCATGAAATGAAAGAGAACATGGCTGCACCCCTGTTTCTGGTCAAGTTTGCTTATGATTAAACTTCATCTGGTGGCCATTTTTCATTTTGGGGTGGAGCTATTCCTAAACTGGAAAAAACATGCCAAGATAGCTTCTTTATATGACCAAAACATTAGTCTCTGCCTCACAGATTTATCCAGCTGCCAGGTTCCTCATTTAACAAAAGGCTTCCCTTCCACCTCATAGAGAAAATCGCTTTGACTTAACAGCCTGTCATATTTAAACACGCCTTTCGGATCGAAACACTTGATTACCGTATAATTTGTCGTATAGGTTCTACTGACAAATAATAGCCCACCATCACAGTGAACAGATATTGTGTTATTTTACCTGGCAGCAAATCGACGAACTATCCAAACTGTGCCATGCAGCAATATCGCTCACAATATCAAATTGAAGTGTCCACTTATTTTCCAACAAATGTCAAAGAAAACAAATGTTCTGCTCAATAGGAATGACACAGCTCTCTGTGAGTGAAAGGAAGGCCCCTCACACTGACTAGCCAGCTACATGAATAATATAGCTAGCTTCATATGAGTCAGCAGTAAGGCAAATTCAATTTCTCTTTGCATTAATTAATTAAATAGTAAATAAAAAATATACATAAATAAGTAAAAAAATATGTGGTTGGCTATGGTGCCATTCCTGAATTTGAATTCACACTGCCCCATTCAAATTGCTTTTATCCATAAACAAATAAAATCTCAATGAGATGGGTTAATATGGTAAAGTAATGCTTTGCAGGAATAGCTGCAATTTAATTAGACATTCATACATTTGAACCTTAAATAAGGAGCTGCCATGCCTTTTTATGTGGAGAAAGCCAACTTCTGTGGCTGGTTGTAGAGTTGTACAGGTAGATCAGCCTACAAGCCTGGGATCGTCACTAAGCTGATAAGAGGACCATGGTAAAAACCTCCCTTGGCAGGTTGTTGTACTGACACTGTTTAGAAGCTAATGCTGTGACCATCATGTAAATCTTGATACTCTGCTGGGTTTGCTTCACGCCTGCCAGTCAAAAGTCCCATCGGGGAAAAGGCTAGTGGATTCAGCAGGTGGGAGGTGGATTCCGTGCAGGTCCCATTTTCACGGACTCTTCCAGTGATGACGAGAATGACCACAGTACTGCTGAGTGAGGATGGCCACTGAAGAACACGCCGAACAAATACGCCGGTCACACAACGCCAGCATTGTTTGCGTGATGGTGTGTCCCTACTTGCAGAAACTGCATTAAAAGCCCCCTCCAAGGGTACAGAAAGAGGACAGCTTGCTATGAGAACTTATCCAGAAACAACCAAAAACCCCAGGTCACAGCATGCGCTGATCTCTGTCACTTCACCTTTAATTAATTGCCTGGAACTTATTTGAAATTAATTAAATGCTTTGACATTATTAACATAGATAATTATCTGCCACCATGCCCATCTCATCCTCTGTAACTGACAGAAGTCTCTCATTAACCACTTAGTATGTTAATTTGCCTTGAGTCATCTGAAACAGTTATGCAAGCTTACTGCTTTTGCTAAAAAAATCATACTTTCATCTTGCTTTCCCCCAAGCTGTGCGACTAGCAGGCATTTATTTTCCCACACAGATATTAATGAGGATAATCTTTAGGACACTGGGTAACACTATACTCCAGAGGGCACAAATTATGTATTATGTTATCACTTATGTATTAATTACCCGCAAACTAAGTCTTAGTTACATACAGATCTCATGTCAATTCATCATTAATCGTGATGCATCTTTCATCCCAAGCAGTTACTACAGTGTATTTGTTACTATTTATGTAAATTTTGTAAACCTTTGTGAACTACTGAAGGAACAAGTAATGAATAACACCAGCGAAATACTGATCTCATGTTTGCTCATCATTAATGAATCATGACACATTTCATCGGAATGAGCGTCTACATTTGTGATGTGTACTTTAGTAGAAATTGAGTTACTGATAAGTATTTGTGCCCCGTCAAGTAAAGTGTTACCAGCTATTGTAATCAAAGGGTAAAGGTTAATCACCTTGATTAACATATAGACTGTTCTTATTCCTTATCAAATTCTCTTCCCTTGTTAGATTTCCTCCTGTTTAAATATCCAGCTAGTGATGAATGTCACGGCTGTGACAGCACACATACCGTATTCCTTATGTATTGTTTGGTCAGGCGAGGACGATTCCAAGGGGCGTAAAAAATTTGGAACATAACTGGATAAGTCCTGGTTGGGGGCCCGATGTGGTGCGCTTTCATGGGGCCCTAAACCTTGAGCGGCACCTCGGCGTTTGGTACATTATTCCCGGTTGAATAAATGATTAAATTCATTGACACAGGCAGGAGCTAAATTCACAAGCAGATGTTCAACATGAAAAACATTTTGCTGATTGGGGCTTTGAACCACAATCACAGCATTTTGGCTTTTCAGTATATTATTACATATACTATTAATGAGTAACTGAAAAAACCAAGACTCTGTTACACTGAACTCATACATGCGGCTGGAAACACATCCAACGTGCTAATTTATTTGAGATTTATTAGAGATCATCCGAGTGTGTGTATGACCGGAGCAAGGCAGATACACTCCCTGCAAGATCCCTGTAGCATGTAAGGTGCTTTTGCTAGGAAATTCAGAAAGTGCCAAATAATAATAATAATATTAATAGTACAGTTATATGCAACCATACGACCATACTCAGTAGTTGAGAACATGGGATTTAGTTCATTACGATGTTTGTGTTACATATTTATTTTTACAATGTGCAAATAAGAGTCTCGTAGGTGTTCCTGTTCCTAATTGTGTTTGTAGTTTTAATAATAAATCATTTTAAAACAAATAGTTTTCCCTGCTCTACCAAAACTGCACTGAACCATAAAGCCAAAACTGAGGTACCGTGAACCGTGTCTAACAACAAATATAAATTTTATTGAGTCCCATAGGGAAATCCTCTTTTCACCCACCCCTAAACATGCTCTCCATGAGAGCAAGCTGGGCTTTGAAGGGCAGCCACTAGGGAGTGGGGGGGTAAGGGCCTTGCTCAAGGGTCCACAGACGGGCCTAGAATGGACTTGAACCAGCCACCTTCCACAGTCACAGAGACTTAACCCACTGAGCCACAACCCTAATGAATACATTTCATTGCTCAGCTTGTGAAACAACTTTAATGAATATGTCCGCTCTCATTGCATTCTTTGGATTATAAATAGCACTTGCACTTCCACATTGTTCCTTTGTCTTTTATTTTTTTTTGCTGGTATTCTAGCCACAGCCCATTTTCATTTACGCTTCAACCTTCTAAAAACAGCTTGCAGCATAAACAAAGTCGTCTGCTAAATTCTTCCAAACGTGCTTTTGCTGAGGGCACATCAAGCAGACGTTGTTGCTCTGACGTCACCTCTCCGATGAGCTGTGGTTTTTTTTTTTACTGGACAGTGAGCCCGGCCTGAGTTAGCATCCTTTACCTGATTCTTATTTGACTATGCCTCACTCTGATTCGCGGATATCGTTACCCACAGCATCCCTTGGACAAAACACTTCAGCAGACAGACACCTACAGGTCAAGAGGAAAGAGAAAACACTTAAGGCCACGCGGAGTGTGTTTGTGTGCACACGTACACACACACACACTCTGTGGACAAACATATAAAATCTATATATATATATACATCCATCCATTTTCTAAAAATACGGGTTACTGAGGCTATAGGCACAAGGTGGGGAACAACCCAGGATGGGGTACCAACCCATCACAGGGCAGACACACACACCATTCACACATGAACACCTTTGGGAAATTTAGTAATTTCTTCAGCTTTTGGACAGGGGGGGGGGGGACCGGAGTACCTGGAGGAAACCCCTCAACGACACGGGGAGAACATGCACACACCCCACACACACACGAGACTTACACCCAGAGGTGTAGGGTAACAGTGCTCCACTATGCTGACTCATATGCTATATGTATATTATTCAAATATAAGCAAGAAAACAGGAGTGGAAAGGAATATAGTTCAGAAGTTAAAACCACATTATTTTAAAGTTTAAGACCTTGCGTTTCTGTAGCAGCTTCACTCTCGGAGTCGATTTCCTGGCTAAATGTTAATGTATGTTTTGTGCTTTTAATCCAGACAGTAATATATGGGGGTGTGCAGTGAACCACTGCCAGTTCAGCATTGCCTGATGGGAAGGTTATGTGGAAATGTAATGGATGATAAATATTTCATTGGCGTTATCCTCTACTTAACACCACAGTCTTATTTCTGAGAAAAGAAAAGACATCCAACAAAAAAAAGCCATCCAACATAATTTTTCCCCCACAAAGGTCCCCAGCCAGGGTGAAGTTTTGCAATTTGGGCCACGGGCCAGAAATTCAACTCTTTTTCGATTTTATGTATAAATGATGATAAAATCTCATAACATGTTAACATGTCCCATTGGGAAACAGAAAGTTGTATCAGTGGAAAATCTGTCTAAATGCAGCCTCGGGTATAATACATATGCATGCTCAACCAAATAGTTTCACTTTGAGTTTAATAGATTTAAACTGAGTCATTTAACCAATTGCCTCAAACGTTTCGGTGCAAGTTAATAAAAACAGCTGCTGACTTCATAAGCAATGATGTATGATAATGACGTCACATGACGACACCCCTTGGAAACTCCGAGCCTGACATCTGGTACAGGTGTGATGCTAGAGCCAAGTGAGCCAGGGGGCCACGGTACAAGCTTCTTGTATAGATTCTCCACTGGCAGGACAGCTCATATACCCTTGTGAATCTAGCTACTTAATAGCACCCAGCTGGTTGATGATCCGCTGAAACTGATGACCTACCTGAACCAGCTGGGCTGACAAGCAGCCTGTCAGAGGTGAACAGTTCAACAAAATCTTGGTCTGGATTTTTACTTTCTGGCCCTGAGCTATCCATCTCTGCAGTCTATTAAGGAGACGGAGGAAGGAATATCCTCATATTTTTATTCAAAACATGATACCCTTAATGTTCTGGACCCTCCTGTGACCCTAAATAGGACAAGTGGTTTCAGAAAATGGATGGATGGATGATACCATTATTATTTTAGGCTTCTGTCTCTTTAAGGGCTGAATGACACAGTTATCATTGGGTTTCTTTTAATAGTGTAACAGTCCTGATAATTTGTCATGGTTAGAAAACTTTTAGGAGGTTAAAGTGCTACATATAACATGTACATAAACCAATATTTGGACTGAAAAGGCATGCTACATACTTCAAAACCAGGATACATAACATTCACCATATGTTAAATGGATGCTAAGAGTGTGCTGTAGTATGAAATGCCAAGAGTATTTTGTTGCGTAAAATGTTAAGAGTATGCGGTAGTATAAAATGTCAATGTATTTTGTACTGTGAAATGCTAAGAGTATGATGTAGTATGAAATGCCAAGAGTATTTTGTACTGTGAAATGCTAAGAGTATGCTGTAGTATGAAATGTCAAGAGTATTTTGTAGTGTGAAATGCTAAGAGTATTCTGCAGCATGAAATGTTAAGAGTATGCTGTAGCATGAAATGCATCACTATAAGCTAATACAGAGGACGTGTGTTGTGTTAAAATTATATACATAAGCATACTATCTGTTTATTATATTCAAATGTACATGCAGGGTTGACAACCCAGGTCAGCTGGCTGGTGTGAGTTTTTCAATCTGAGATAAGTCTGCACACACAATTACATGAGTTTTATTACCTAGTTAATATCTTGTAGGGTTAACAAACTAGCCCAACGCTTTTGATGTAACTAATATTAAGTTTATAATGAAATGATATAGATTTGCTTTATGATTTCTTTTGTTAGTGGTGAGAAACTGAGAAACAAAATCACAATAAATACTGAGTCTTGTTATATTCCCAGTAACAAACTATACACTTGATAAAAGAGTATGCCAAAAACAAGGAAAAATAAGGGAGCTATTATATTAAAAACAAGACACAGAAACATCACCATCTCCAACCCCACTCGTAACATATAAGATACTGAATGATTATAACTGAAGGTTTGTAATATAAAATCACATTAAAGGAAGTGGCTCTCAGCAAGCTTCACCAGACCTTTATTAACATACAGAAATTAAAAAAATCACAATGAAACAGACCCAGTGGCAAAGGCTTTGAAGAAGGCACACCCACACATTCAGAGCCTCCACCACACGTCGAACTTTAATTTTCCCGACGTAGAAAAATAACAAATGTTTCTGCTATTCGGGCTTTGGACTGCGCACCGCCCGCAATCACAAAGTACAGTTTGCACAAGTCATTAATTACGCACGCTCAGGCAGGCCAGGGAAGATTAGATAAACACACACCGGGCCTCTTACTGATAACGTGACTGCAGCCTCATCGAGACAGCCTGCTTACCGAAGTCGGACAATGGGCGATGCAACGTCGTACGGAAAAGCTCCAATTTGGGCTGCAGATTCCGGGTCATAAGCAGAAAAAAAGAATCTGCGGTTTATTTTTAGATAGATATTTCACAACCAGCCACCAAAACATTCCCAGCAAACTTGGTCAAATATTTTCCATTTCAAAGGGGACCTGTAAGGTCTCTTTATTACACACATGCCCAATTATCCATCCATACATCTTCCAATCCCGTATTCTGGCCTGGGTAACGGGGACCACCAGTTAGACATAATTATTTTTTTTTCCCCTTGACACCAAATTATGTTAAATCACAATTGGGGAATATTACAGTTCAGCTCTATTGGCTGATTAAAAGGAATTGAAATATCAAAAATGTTCAAATGAGTGCGAATAAATCTTTGAGGATATTTCCAGTCATTTAAGTGACCGCAGATGTCCAATGTGATGATTTAAGCGACAGACTTAAGCTGAGAAGAAAAGCAACAAGGCAGAATGGTGCAAGTCTCCCGCAATCAAATCCAAATGTAATTTACAGACTCTCAGCAATCACAGGCCAAACTAGGTGTGCAACAGAAGAAGATGCGGAAACTGTTCTGGGGAGACATTAAAACCCTGAGCATTGGCTAAATGTGTACTTAAATGAATATCTCACTTTAACAATGCTTCTGGGCTCTAGAAATGTAAGGAGTTAGAGGAGACATGAGCTTGTTCTCATTATAGTCAGGTCTGTAATATAGTGGTATAAGTCCTGTACAATTTCTATGATCTAAAACAATAACCAGACCAGCAAAATGGGCCTACACCTCCAGAGTGTTGTGGGTTTGAGTCCCACCCCTGACTCTGTGTGTGAAGTTTCCATATTTTCCCTGTGTCTGCACATGAGGGCCCACAGTCCAAAGAAGACATGGTCAGGCAAATTGGTGTCCTATCTGCCGATGGCATGGGTGCACCCGACAGTGGACTAGCATCCCATGACCCTGAGGCCTGTACAACCTGGGATAGGCTCCAGACTCACTGTGACCCTGTACCTCCTGGGACAGATTCCAGGCTCACTGTGATCCTGTACCGCCTGTGATAGGCTCCAGGCTCACTGAGACCCTGTACCTCCTGGGACAGGCTCCAGACTCACTATGACCCTGTACCTCCTGGGATAGGCTCCAGGCTCACTGAGACCCTCTACCTCCTGGCACAGGCTCCAGGCTCACTATGACCATGTACCTCTTGGGATAGGCTCCAGGCT
Organism: Petrocephalus schoutedeni; assembly: GCA_026780765.1. Lineage (NCBI taxonomy): Eukaryota > Metazoa > Chordata > Actinopteri > Osteoglossiformes > Mormyridae > Petrocephalus > Petrocephalus schoutedeni. Next base: position 17,303,448 of record JAODKL010000041.1, read on the forward strand.
CACTGAGACCCTGTACCTCCTGGGATAGGCTCCAGGCTCACTATGACCCTGTACCTCCTGGGATAGGCTCCAGGCTCACTGAGACCCTCTACCTCCTGGCACAGGCTCCAGGCTCACTATGACCATGTACCTCTTGGGATAGGCTCCAGGCTCACTGAGACCCTGTACCTCCTGGGATAGGCTCCAGGCTCACTATGACCCTGTACCTCCTGGAATAGGCTCCAGGCTCACTGTGACCCTGTGTCACTTGGGATAGGCTCCAGGCTCACTGTGACCCTGTACCGCCTGGGATAGGCTCCAGGCTCACTGCAACCCTGTACCGCTTTGGATAGGCTCCAGGCTCACTGCAACCCTGTACCTCCTGGGACAGGCTCCAGGCTCACTGTGACCCTGTACCTCCTGGCATAGGCTCCAGGCTCACTGTGACCCCGTACCACCAGGGATAGGCTCCAGGCTCACTGTGACCCTGTACCGCCTGGAATAGGCTCCAGGCTCACTGTGACCCTGTACTGCAAAAGTGGCATGAAACATGGACGGATAAAACACTAACCTCTATGCTGTAAGTGTCCTCCACCAGATGATGGCAATAACAAAGCAGTCCTCTGTGCCACTGGATATAAGCATCAGAGCCCAGTCAATCCTTTACATTATCATCTGGTCTCCAAAATATCACATTGCTAAAACGTAAGAACATAAGAACGTCTCTCAACATCATGATAACTATGATGGCATCAAATCAGACGGAATATTTCCATAGTCAGCATTTACAGTCCAATTTGGGGCGGGTGAGGGGTGAGGGCGGGAACTAATTAAGCAAATGTAAACCAAATTTGAACTTGGCTATATCTAATACATAAATGAGCATCCCAAAAGTTAGTGAGACAGGAATCATACTGCTTTCCTTGCTAACGGCATCCTTGACTTCTCGCTTGTCATAGGCAGGGCAGAAAGCTCCGTAAGCCCAACTGAACGTCTCGTGTGACCCCTGTGCCAGCGCTGGGACCCTTCCCCTGTTTGCCTCAGGTGGCACTGTGGCAGGGGATTATAGCACAGGGTGGGGGGAATTTAATTTGGGGTCCACAGAGCACTTTCAGGGGAGGGTGAAAAATGTTTCGTAAATGGACTAAATTTCGGGATAATCATCCCGTTTACGCAACTCGGCATTCCAGCCCCCACCGAGAGGGGAAAAAAAAATGGAATTGCCAGTAGGGGGTGCCAAGCTCTGGTCTGTTTTCATTTTGGGGGTCCCTGGAGTGGAGGTTAATGACTTATCCACCCAGCCGCCATGCTGGACAGAGAAGGGGGCCCTACAGCAGTGGTGCGGGGGCTCCTTCAATGCCTGGTCACAGCCCCTCCCCCCCATCTGGTTATAACAGGACTGTTCCAGCTGAGGTTCTCTCTCTCGCAGATTGTCAGGCTTCTCCTCTTCCGATAATAGAAGCTTCCGGCACACTTTATGCTCCGGCTCAAAGAGCACAGTCACCACGCTTCCATATCTGCCATGGGCACGGCCCACCGGCCCGATGCACCGTCTCGCTTACCTCCTGGCTTTATTTATCATCCTAACCAAGCTGTTTTTTGTTGCAGCCAGGTTTAGATAAGTGATGAAATCCACCGCTGAGATGGCTGCCTAGTTACCGCATCCTACTGGATGCTGATTCGCTATTTATGTTGTCAGAATCAGCTTGGGCCCACAATGACCCCCCCCCCCCCAGGATCAGTGTCCAGATTTTCTGTAACTCCAAATACATATGATAAAAGACGCCGAGATGCCAGTAAGCGCGTACCTCCAGCAAAAAAATGCTGACTCATTACAGCTCGCCTGCAATGGGACGTAACTTTTCAGAATACAAATAAACAGATACAATTAAAAATAAACTTACCCTACAATTAGCACTAAACACACTATCGATAAATGTGAATAGAATGGAATAACTACTCGAAGGCAGTGTTCGGTGGGGGTACTTAGCAGTCCTGCTGAGTCAGATGACATCGGCTGCTGAAACGGTAATGCCTAAAGTATAAACAGGACTAAAGCCTCAGCTACGCACTGCCATTCAGTGGCTCCACTCCGGTTTAACGGACACTGCCGATCCAGAGTCCCGGCTCCTCTCGTATTCACTGAGGCGTAAACGCAGCACACGTGTAATGACGACGACTGCCGAAGCCCTGTCCCTTTCAGGTTTACAGGAGGTGTAGCTGGCTACTGTCGCTGGGCTTGGCTCCCTCAAGTTCTCCTGAGGTTATACAGAACAGGAGCGATTTGAGCAGATCATTTAGGATGAGTAAGGACTCCACCAGCAGTTTTTGATAAAGTAAAGTCTGGAAATAGTTTTGAGGAGTGGACCTACAAGGAGAACATTACAATAAGCAAGATGTGAGGTTATGAATGCATGGATCAAAGTTCCCGCATCCCTTGAGTAAAGCAGTGGAAGAACATGAGCTATATTACATTCTTATTGTAACGCAGACTTGAGTAGAGAATTAACATGATTATTACATGTTATCACATATTACATTATTATATTACAGCTATACAGAGATATTAGCAAACACATAAGAAATAACACTTTTGGCTGTAACACCACCAGATGGGATCAGGTCAGAATTACTCCCCCATTTCTAGTATTGTGGCTCAGCAGGTTAGGGATACGTGCTGGTATCTGGAAGGTTGTGGGTTTGAATCCCATCCAATCACTGTTGTGCCCTTGAGCAAGATGCTTAATCCCAACTTCTCCAGAGGCACTGGACCATGGCTGACCTGGTGCTCTCACCACAGACCTTTCTCTCATGGAAAGAAAAATTACGTATGTGAAAACAAGCTCCCCAAGTGATGGTGAAACTTCTATTTTATTCATATATTACTGTCAGCTATAACATCTGAGGCTTCAAAAATGCATTTCTTCTGATGACTTTTCCTGAATAATTCTTTGTGAGAGAAACAGCAGAAATGAGGCAACATATCAATAGATTTCAAGAAATTTTCGACTGCATTTTGGCCCTCCATCTCTGTATTTAGGTGTTTCTCTGGGCTTGGCCTGGGCTCATTAATAATTAATGACTGATTCAATCACTTATCAGCTAAAAAAAAAAAAAGCGTGAATGCCCACAGACCTTTCATCAGTGGTTATAAAACAGATTAAGGCAGGGTATATTTCCAAACGCATTCCAGTATCCTGCTCCCAGTGCGTCATGCTGGCGGGAGGATATGCCTTTCCCAGTGCGCTGCTCCCAGTGCGTCATGCTGGTGGGAGGATGCGCCATTCCCAGTGCTGGCGGGAGGATGCCCTGTTCCCAGTGCTGGCGGGAGGATATGCCTTTCCCAGTGCGCTGCTCCCAGTGCGTCATGCTGGCA
>JAODKL010000041.1:17372597-17382700 GCA_026780765.1 Petrocephalus schoutedeni
ATAGTCATTGATGGACAGATAACACCTGCACAATGGGGTTCAGCTACACAAATGCTAAAGGTGGCTCAGTGGGTTAACCCTCTGTGTGTATAATCAGAAGGTTGCTGGTTCAAGCCCAGCTTTGCCACATCTGTGGGCCCTTGAGCAAGGCCCTTAACTCCTGGGTGCCTTCATGAGCTGGTTGCCCTTCACAGCCAAGCTTCCTCTCATATGGAGAGCAAGGTTTGGGGAGGTGAGGAGAGAATTTGACCATGGGGATCAATAAAGTATCAGTTGTTATTATTATAGACACAAAAAAAGATTATGCTTAATTGATCTCCATGTTGCAATTATGCATGATATTATGTCAAAGTATCAGCTCAGTCATTAATCCCTGAAAGTCACCCTAGTAAGTCTGCAGTAATCAATGGATATACCTGTGTTCCTGGTGACAGTTGTGAAACAGTTAATTATTTCCAGTCGGACCCTTCTCATCTTACTGTTAATCTGGTTCTTTAGCCAGCCCACCATCAGTGTTACAATCTATGAGTAATGGCAAGGCCATGAAGGCAATGTCAAAGGTACCTCTCTTATAAAGGCCTATATTATAGTGGGTGCCCCATTACTACTAAAATGGAACACACAAGCTCTTTATAACTTTTTAACATTTATAGCTGCGAGATTATTCTTGGCTTGAATTTACTGTAACCGAATTTAATAAAAAGAAAAATAAACTCTTAAGTATTCAGACCCCTTAAGGTAATATTTGGTGTAAGTACCTCTGGAAGCCAGAAAGACTGTTTTGATAAGTCTCTACCAATTTTGCAAAGCATTATGGGGCAGCTTTCGTATCCTTCCAGCCTGGGACAGATTGTATGGACACTCCCAGAATGGATTTCTGATTGCTAATCAGTAGATCTCCGTCAGGGTGGTCAGCGAGGATGTGTTCTCCAGTTCCTTATCTGAGCATCTTCAGGCTCAGTCAGGGCTCTTGTAAGAAGCAGCAAACCCTGGGAAATTGGCTAATAAACACAGCTCTCCCTACATTACACACGCCAGAGAAAGAAAAAAAAATCCAGTTTACAACAAGCTTTTCAAATTCTGTTGAAGTTTCATTTTCGTCAACAAACGAATGGTTCTCTCTGTTAAAGCGATCGGTGCCCACGCCGCACAATGTTGGGATTGTGTCGTTCTGGAGGGATTCCTGTGTACACAAATATGCCTTTTTATGTGGCTCTACTTCATCTCCAAATAATGCCTGACCGTGTCATTGGTTCAGAAGGAGAACACCGGTCAGATGGACATGGTGGGAAGGAGAATAAGAAAAGAAAAAAAAAAACAGCACCGTATGGAAAAAGTGAGGATGCAGGAACAACACGAGCGATGACCTTCCTTATAAGCTAAGCCCAACTCGGCTAAACTTCATCCAGTTAAGCCTGCAATAAAATGACCCAATTTTACCATTTAGCCCCCTTCCAGAACCAGCCTCTGCCCAGAAAGCTGCCTTTTAGTGCGTCCATTACAGTAAGCCTGGCCAAGTAACCTTGCTTCACCCCTAAAGTCCCTAAACTTTTGCCCTAAAATTGATGAAGAATTCGGGATAACTGCTGACCAGTTATCGGGAACGACACAAGCATCATCGTCACTTCAGGCTGGTGTGTTTCCCGACGTGTGACACACTTCGCTGTGATTGGCTCGTGGTTCCGTTCATACATCAGGGGTTCCCGAGGGGCTTTACCTAGTCGATATACTCTGGTTAACCTTCTCAAAACCCAAAAGTAGGTGTGGCCAAAAGTACATGTTTCCAAAACACTAGAAAGCACGTGTAGCATTCCTGATCAGAAAGGTACATACTCCAAAGTGCATTTTCCGACAGCTGAAATGGACGAGCTGGATCTCCTCTATGAGAAGCACTGAGCTCGATGTGGACATGTAATTCCTCCATTCCTAATCCATTCCTCTACGTGTGGAGTTTGCATGTTCTCCCCATGTTGCCGTGGGTGTTCCCTCTACAGCCCATAAACGTGTTGGTGGGGTTACCAAATTGTCCCTAGGTAAACACATGTCTCACAAACACTGGAAAGCACTTGTAGCTCTCCTGGTGAGAAAGTTACACACTCCAAAGGTCCTCACTAAGATAGGGATACAAGCATGTCTGTGTGGGTGCGTGGGTATGTGTGTGTGTGTGGGTTTGCATAGATCACATTCGATGACCAAAATGCCCCCAAAGTGTGGTAAAACTTGAAATTTCCCTACTTTTGGGGACATCTTTTCAGGTCCCCATTTGGATAACCTCAATTTTATAAAAGTCTGTGAATGCAATCAAAAAACGAAAAATGCCAAAAGTCTTCTATTTGGGTTGGTTATTTATGGCTAAGGTTAGGGCTGGGTTGGGGTTGTAACTGGGATTAGGGTTTTTCCCATAGAAATGAATGGAAGGTCCCCATTTAGATAGATACTCGAGTCTGTGTGTGTGTGCCCTCTGATGGGTTGGTGTCCCATCCTAAATTGTTCCCTACTTTGCACCTGTAACTTCTGGGATAGGCTTTGGACCCCCAAGACCCTCCATAGGACAAGCAGGTAGCGAAAATTGATGACTATTTTAGGGACAAATGAAACCCTCCATTTACAGGTGAGTCGCGCTTCTCTTTTAGCAGGGTAGGGAATTTGATGCACAAATTTGCAATCAGAAGCTATAGCAGGGCAAGGAGTGTTGGGCGAGGTGCTAGAAAAGGATAAAAATCTCTACACCAGCTTTAGAAACGTTTCTTTTAGCTGAGACTGTCATGCGCTGACAACTCTTTTCCTTAAGTAGTTACTCCTCAAGGGGCTTGAATTCAGTCTGTCAACATGAGCCGCTGCAATGTAATTCATTACAGAGATGGATGTGTCATTTTCCACTCTGAGTGCTGGTTAAATTACTGACTACAGGCTTGACAACAAAGCAATACAATAACAGCTACACTACAGACCTGCATTATATAGACATGAGTACAGTGGGTAGTGAATGTTTCAAACATGATTTTGGAAAGACGTCCAAGAGACATTTCTGTTACCAAACTGGTCAGCAAGCTCATCAAGTCGGAACAAAAATTTAAAGAAAGTAAAGTAAAACTGAAATTAGGGTAACTAGATAATCCATGTCAGCAAGGACACGTTGAGATAGGGCAGGATCTGTAAACTACCATTTCAACTAAAAGGACCCAGATTTCACTTAAGCGCTGAGTTCTTGCTGCGTGCTGATTGGTCGGGTCTCCTATAATCATGCAAGTGTCACTAATGTTAATGAGAAACAACTGGATGAGTCTTTCAGTCAAGGAAACAAACCAGTCAAAGCGCAAGAAGAACTGAACTAATTAACCAATCACAGGAGCCTTTCAATTTTAATGAAGTTTGTAAAACCTGAAGTAGCTGAATGTGTGCTTCCTGACCTGGATTATCTGGTCATCCTAACTGAAATGGACAGAAATTCCACTTAAAATTGACATCTTCACTGAATCATATGTGTCTCAGTCCCAGATCTTCATCTGTCTTACTTATATTCATTTCTGCTCCTGAGCATCTAAATCTCGCTCAACCGATCTTTCTCAAATAATTCCTGAAAAACTATTTCAAGGTAGAATCGCATGGCATTCCCCAAGAGTATGTCTGACAGCTGGATACATTAAAATCTGCACTGAGAAACAGAGGACATTGTAGAAATACCTATTCCACATCAGCGGCAAATTTTAAATAATTAATTTGGCAAAGGTGACAATATGTGTCGAGGTCAGAGTGAAATCAATCAGGCTGTTTTTCTGCATTCCTCAGCCTGGAATGTGGATCTGCTCCTATCGAAGCCCTGGAATTTTCCACAAGAGCTTTAAAAGCTGTTAAAAATGTGTTTTTTTCAAGGGCTGGTAAACAATTTAAACAATTATATAAAGGTCAGCCTTTATTCTGAATGCCAGAGGTGGGAAGTCTGAACATATAAAAACACAATACGATTTCTGTCAGAGGGCATTTAATCTCTTATACAGTGTGGCTAAATGAGAAATTGACCTCCAGAACATCACAGGTCCAAAAACCGAAAACGATTCCCAAACCTTCACATGATCATATAAACATATAAAACATTCTCCACACATTCCTACATTTAATGGGATAAGCTCTTATATAACAGTGCAAAGCCAGTTAAAAGGATAACAATAAGATTTAAAAAATTCCAATCAAAATGACGAGACTGGCATGGTTTAGTGTTGAGATGTGCGTGGATAATTTGATAAACTATAAATCAGAACTGTGATGAAATTTCTATTGTGAAACAAAGCAGATGCATGTTTAAAGATAATCAATCTGTCCATCTTCCCAGGCTGCTTATCCGGGACAGGGCCACAGGGGGTCTGGGTCCTGTTCCAAGGACAGGGGTCACATGGCACAGGGACACCCAGATGGGGTAACTTGGAGAAAATGCTGGGAATGAAATCAAAACCAGTATGCTCCTTGTGCATATAGTTGTATATTTTAAGAATGTTCCAGAATTAAGAACTGAAATAGGAGCTGGGTAACTTTTTTTCAAGAACGAAAACCCAGAGTCAATTAAAACTGCACAAAGCAAAGGACACATACAGCACGTATTTCATTTGTGCTGCTGACAGAACAGCAAAATGTTCCAGAATTCCCAATCCTGATTCTTATTAGAATAAAGTCACTATACACCTGCATTTCATAGACACACATACAGTGGTTAGTGATTCGAGATTCGAGGTACCACCATAACCAGAGGCAGACATTTCAGGTCCCTAAACAGGATTTTGTTTCAACCAATCAGCTGAGTACTATGTGACTGGGATTCTTTATACTCAGCTAGTCCTGAAATGTCCGCCTCTGACCATAACCTAGCAACCATGTTGTAAGTTAGAGTTTGCCTGTAGGTGCTTAATATAAACAGGCAGCCCTGCCTCTGTAAGTGTGCTAAACCAGACTGCCGGAGGCCTACCTCGGCCGCCTTGGGACTCACTGGACCACCTGGGCTCACCAGACCTCCTAGGGTTTTGCTGGACTGCTTTAGGCCTCCACAGGCCTCAGTCAACTGCCTTGGGCCTCGTCTGGCCTCCCGGGCCTTACTGGGGACGCTCAGGAATTGCCGGACCTCACTGGGCTTCACTGGACCACTTTGGCCTTGCTGGGTCACCTCAGACCTCCCTTGACACTGCCAGGCTGCCAATGCATTCATGGGGTCCTACTGGACTGCCTCAGGCCTCCTCAGGCCACACTGGACTGCCTTGGGCCTCACTGGGCTTCACTGAACTGCCTCAGGCCTCCCCAGGCCACACTGGACTGCCTCAGGCCTTACTGGGCCTCACTGAACCGCCGCAGGCCTCCCCAGGCCACAATGGACTGCCTCAGGCCTCACCAGGCATCACTGGACTGCCTCGGGCCTCCCCAGGCGACACTGGACCGCCTCGGGCCTTCCTAGGCTGCCTTGGGCCTACCGCCTATCCGAGAGACAGACCGTGTGCTGGGCTGCAAGCCCAAGGCGCTCCGCCCTGCCAGAGTCTCCAGAGGCCTCCATGTAAACAGGCACACGCCTGTCCCGGGATCCATGTACATCAGGGGGAGAGAAGGCCGCGAAAAGCAGGCACTCAACATCCAGACCTCGGGGAAAACTGGCAAGCTCGCCCCGTGCACTCTGCTGGCACGTGACCAAAGGAATTCACCACCTTCCTTTTCCTCAAAGGCCTACAATGTTTGTGCATATTAACTTGTAGCTCTGAGACAATCAAAGGATTAACTTAAATAAAATGGCCACTAATCACGTGAACACGCAGTAAGCATGAAGCCACTCCCAGGAAGCATATCCAAGCTTCATCCATTAGCTAAAACTGCCCCCCCGACACTGTTGGCTTCATCCATTAGCTAAAACTGCCCCCCCGACACTGTCAGCTTCATCCATTAGCTAAAACTGCCCCCCCGACACTGTCGGCTTCATCCATCAGCTAAAACTGCCCCCCCGACACTGTCGGCTTCATCCATTAGCTAAAACTGCCCCCCTGACACTGTCGGCTTCATCCATCAGCTAAAACTGCCCCCAACACTGTCAGCTTCATCCATCAGCTTTCTCTGTTTACCACAGAGGCCAAGAGCCAGTCGTTCAGCATGTAGCACCCTGCTGCTGAAGCTTATCGTGTCTATTGTTGTTTTCTTGCGATCCTGGTTTCAAAGCCAAACCGCTAACAGAAACAGAGACGCTAGATTACAAACGTCCAACTTTCAACTTGGTAAAAATGCGCATATTACCACAGGCATGGAGTAGCGCCAAGAATAATTTGTCAATAGAAAAACAGCTGATAATGCTAAAGATTTAAATATTTATTATATGAAAACTGAGGTTAAATGCAATCTGAAATTCCTGTTACATTTGTTGCATCGTACTGGCTTTGGCCAAAATGAATGCTCTAAATTACACACGGAAGTCATACAACGCAAATATGTCACAATAAATCAATATAACATCTGCTACATGATTATGTCATGATAAACAAATTAATATGACCTCTTCTACACCAGTGTTTCACTCTTAATGGATGACATCTGTTACACAAATATGCAAGCAACTAAATTAACCTTAGTGTGTGCCTGCACAAAATGTCAAGCGCCAGAGCGATCCGCTTCGATTTCACAATCGTAGTGGGTCTAAGTGTGCGAACTGTACATTTAACTATATGAATGAGTGCAATTTCAACAAGTCCTACTTATAACTGTCAGGTATTTGAAAGCGTAGCTTGGCAGGAGATTAAAATGTCTTGCGACTACACGCCTTGTTGAAAAATGTAACCTTTATTATGTTTTTTTTTTCTCCCCCCTCCAAAGTGTGGCACTAAGGACGTTTTGCAACTCAGCAGGGGAGGTTAATCTAGCCTGAAGTTTATTTATCCAGCTGAAGAAAGACCTGGCGATCTGCAGCTCCGGTAGCTGTGCAGAGCAGCACGGCCCGGAGGAGAGATTACCCCCCCCCCACCGCAGTCACACGAGGGCTTAGCAAGTCATCACCGAACCTGGCTATTAAATCCCGCTAAAAAGCCTGTAGAGCCGTGGAGTTAAACTGCGTTCGGTGCGTGGTCCTTAAGCCGCCCACATTTCTGCAGGCCGACTCCTGTCATTTGGGGACATGACGTCAAAACGGGGGAACGCGATCCGGGGGCCGTGACAGAAACTCGCACTGAATTCAGACATCGGCCACACAGCTAAACGCAAGCAAGTCACATGGCACGTTAGATCCACGCCTTATTTGACAAATCAATTCATCCACCTCTCCCCCCCCCCATCCATCCTTAAATTCCAAAACTGCTTATCCAGCACAGAGTCCCTGAAGTCTATCCTGGAAAACACGGAGCACAGGTGAGTATGCACACCCAGGATTGGAGGGGACACGGAACCAGGTACAACATTTTTCAATATGTAACAATAAGAGCAAATTACATTCAATGATCTTTACCCTGCTCACTGCCCTGCCTGGCCCTGCTACTGACAGCCCTGGCTACTGGCGGCTTGTATCCGCTCTGTTCTGCTTGACATAAATCCCATTTTAATAAGAAATTGAGAGGAAATGAAGTATAATCCACTGGTGATTATGGGAAAAGCTGGCAAGGTTCTCCATCGTCGTCAAGCAGTATCCGGTTTAAGGTCCAGAGGACCACCAGCCTTTTAACGAGACATGGCCATTGCATCATGGGCCACTGCATTATGGCCTGCAGGCTACACTTCTGATCCTTCTTGAGGGATTTACGGGAATCACGTAATGGACACACACACACAATTGTAAAAAGCAAAACGTTACTTTCTTGTAAATGTGAAGAAGCACTGGAGCCTCATTGATCCTCTTCTTAGGCTCAGTACTAAATGGGACCCAGAATTCATTTAAAGTAGAAAACAGGAGGAAGGAAATGGATTACTGCTGGAAAGTAGCGGGTAGCTTAGGTGGAGGATTGTAAGAGAGAGCCGGGAATTTTACGGGAGGCTGGTAACAGGCACAGCATTCAATTTCACTGCCTGGACAAAATCACAGGGATTCATCCACAGACCACTGTGGCAACGTCAGAAAATCTAGGTAATATAAACAGAATAGGTGACAATTAAAAAAAAGCCTAAATGTTTCTATCATGTTTTGTACATAAGAACAGATCTTCTATTCTTCAGAACTACAGAACGGTTAGTTTTACATTCGTCAAATGGGCCAGGTGTTTTCGAGCAAAGGGCTTAAAAAATCGTTAAATCAGCATTAGATTGGTAATTCCAGAAAACATAATCAAAAAGTGATTTTGTGAGCAGAGGCCAGCTTCTCTGTAAAGCTTTCAAAGCAAGTTAATTTGTCTCTTCCTAAAGGAAAGGAAAGGAGAGCCAAAAACATCTTACTGGACTAACCTCAGTGTAACTTGGCTTGGGACAGCAGTAACTAGAGTTGCCATCACAGCGACAGGCTGTGAACATGGGCCACACTATTCCATGGTGCAGACCCTCTGTCTTAAAGAGGTGCTGCAACCCTGGGCTGCCAAGATGGAGGCATGGATGGCTATTCATTAGCACTGAAGCTGACAAGTCTGAGGGTGCAAAACCTGTGTGTGGAGTGTCTGGACTTAATCCAACATCAGTTATCAACTTTTATGTCTGCTACCTAGCAACCGACACTCATGTTGTGGAGCTATGTCTGAGAAACAGTGTTTTATATGATAATTTATACAATTCATATTATAATAATATTATTTATTTGTAACAAGACCAGTCCAATTACTCAGGTCAGCCGACAGTTGCAGTAGGAAGCGTCCTTGATTATAATGAGTTCTTCTCCACTTGCATGCTGTACATAACAAGCTGCCATATTACTAATTGCTGTTGCTCCCTCGATTAAATTAGGTGACATAGCGGTCTGAGATATTTTCGCTATGTCAGCCACTTCACTCTGAAAATATCCTTTAGCAAAAAAATTAAACACACTTGTCAGTTGCACCAAAACCGGGAGAATGCCAAGTCACCGGGTTGGCATCTGCATAGCTGGTCGTAGCTGCACAGCTAACTGCAGGATCATAGGCCGAGATAGCGCCATGTCGCCAGGTCAGCATCTGCATGGCTGGTCATAGCTGCACAGCTAACTGCAGGATCATAGGCCGAGATAGCGCCATGTCGCCAGGTCAGCATCTGCATGGTTGGTCGTAGCTGCACAGCTAACTGCAGGATCATAGGCCGAGATAGCGCCATGTCGCCGGGTCAGCATCTGCATGGCTGGTCGTAGCTGCACAGCTAACTGCAGGATCATAGGCCGAGATAGCGCCATGTCGCCGGGTCGGCATCTGCATAGTGCATAGACCTTGTGACCTCTATGCAAAATAAGCACAGGTGACGTTAAACATTTGTGGATTAGTGATGTTCAGCACAGGGCTGCCACGATTAGTCGATGTAGTCAATGACATTGACTCCTAAAAAGTATCAACATCAATATTTTAAATCGATGCATTGTTTTTTAAAAAATAATTTTAATTAAAACAACCTTTTTGATTTCTGATACACTTTAATTTGTTATAGCAAATGTTTTCCTTCAATATTACTACATAATTATGTGAGTAATTCACAATATCACAAAACAAAAGGTAGTTTGTTCCCTGTGCAAGGTTTCAATGGCATACCAGAGCAGCACGAGTGCTATGCACAAGCACCGAAATAGAGAACACGCTGGTGCTACTATAAACATGAATGAACATCGTTTATTCATGTTTATTAAGTTACCATTAGTATGGTGTGCTTTTTAATATCGTTTGTCCTTTGTTAAAGTTACCTGCCTGCTACATTAGAATCTCCATTGAATAAGTGCTTGTCAGAATGTTCAGGCTAAAATCTGGGTTTATTCTACATTGACTGATGGTGCCAGTGAGTGTGTTCATGCACGCTGGGCTTTTTGGGACCAGTGTTATTATCGTAAACTAAAATTGAAATGAAAACGGAGACTAATAAAAAAAAATGCAAACTATCCATCCATCCATTTTCCAACCCGCTTATCCTGTTCAGGGTCGCGGCGGGTCCGGAGCCTATCCCGGAAGCAATGGGCACGAGGCAGGGAACAACCCAGGATGGGGGGCCAGCCCATCGCAGGG
>JAODKL010000043.1:18745-30690 GCA_026780765.1 Petrocephalus schoutedeni
CCCCACACTGCACCACGATCTCTCCGATCCTCCAGCACTGCTCGACTGGTCCCACCACCTCTCAAGGCACAAGGAAGGCATGCATCTAGGATCTTCTCTGTTCTGGCACCTAGTTGGTGGAACAAACTCCCCCTAGATGTCCGATCAGCTGAATCATTGAATGTCTTCAAACGACTTAAAACCTACCTCTTTCGGAAATATGTGGATTAGCACTTCTGGTATTTAACTCTGAGCTTTCTCCTGAATAAAAAAAAACCCTGTATTTTCCCAACTGAGTATTAGATAGATGGTATTCATGGCCTGCGTTTTATTGAGCCGGTATTGGGAAAGATTCATAAGAGAGTCTTAAAGAACATGTAAGTCGCTCTGACTAAGGGCGTCTCCCAAAGGCTGTAAATGTAAATGTAAGCATGGGTGGTGAGCTTTTGGGTCACTGTCCATTCAGCCACGTTCATTTGGATTCTTACAGGCACCGGGCCGAAGATCACTGGCTTCAGCTGCATCTTCCATCAGAAAGAGTTCATGGAATGTACCTGGGAGAAGACGGGAGACCAGCCTGCACCTTCCCATGCCTCTCTTTTCTACTGGTATGGACCACTGGCCATTTCAGGCTTTCTGGTCCCAGTCTTATTCTTTGTAATATTTATAAGATTTAGTTTCACAAGATTCACAAGATAAGGCCCTTAACTGGCCCCACACCTCACTGGGCACTGCAAGGTGGATGGCCGCCCCTGTGAGTCCCCAGCGTGCTGTCACGTGTGCTTAGGAGCTCCTGTCTAGGGTAGGAGCCCAACAGAAAGGGTTAGGGTTAGGGGATGACAAGACAAGCGGGGGTCAAAAAGACCAAAGAGGATTTAGCTATCACTCTTCTATTCCACAAGGAGCACTGTAGGCTTATACCCTTACATGTTCCTAAACCTTCTAGCTAGCGTAAGTGGGAAAAATCCCTGAAAGTTTACTGTAGTAGTGGTCAAACATTTTTACAGTGAGCTCTACCTGCAATCGACCTCTCAGTTTCAATCGATCGGTGGGCCCCAACTGAAATAAGGCATCACAGTAGATGTGACCTCAGTTTCTTTCCGACCTGCAGGCACAGGCATATGGACAACGCCCTCGAGTGTCCAGGCTACATCTTCTCCGGCACAGAGAGGGTTGGCTGCACCTTCCCTCTGGACACACTGCTCGAGTTCTCCGACTTCAACATCTGCGTGAATGGCTCTTCCACCTACAGGCCCCTGCAGCCAGCTTACTTCAGCTTACAGATACAGAATCTCGGTAGGTGCGGATCTGAGGCTGCTTTAGACATGGTCATAGAAGTTCCCTCATTGTAATTTTCATGTTTAAATGATAAGACATTAAAGAGCAGGCTTACAGTTGGATGAAAAGAGGCACTGACCGTGTGGTCGCTTTTCATGTTAATGCCACACGAAGCAGATGATTCTGCTGGTTATAAGTTCCTGGGCCGTCTCCACCGGCAGCTTCTGTAACTCCGGGAAACGTTTGCGTGCTGCTTTCTCGACACGACAGGAACGCAAACGGCCCGCAGGCTGAACTTCACACATGACAAATGAAACTCCCCTGCCATCCTGAAACAACCGGCGATGAAGATGCAGGGGAAAGCAGGACACGGCCTTTTAAATTCTGTCTACGTCTATAATCGACCTTTCATTGTCTACGGAACAAACAAATGATGTAACTGCCGTGTACGCACTGGCACCAGCAATGTTAAACAGAAATATATCAGTTATTAATAGAATTTTTAATGTAGCATTATGGAGATGCAAGCAAGGTATTAATTATTGCGTGAGGTAAGTAAATAATTCCATCTGCTCCATTTTTTCTCCAATTTTTGTTCCGCTGCTTCTGTCTATTCTCATAGCATTTCCGTGTAGCTCCCAAGTTAGAGGGTGAGTGATTGTGTTCAGCCAGTCAACAGGTTTATTGGTACAATGAGGTCATGCACAGAGATAGGACTAGACAATGGCTAATTGATATTCGCATTCATCACTGGATAGGGATTAAGTTGCTGCAATCTTCCAGATTTTGTCATTGTCATTAAAAATATTCCGCCAATGACAAAGAAATATTTGATTAATGCAACCTCTGCTGCAGAGTTACCCTGTACCCCAACACGAGAGCTGCCTGCCTCGGACGTTAGCCCCTGCTGTTCTGGCTAGCTCAGTCCATCAGTGTGCTTGCTTCTCAGACATGTTTTTAAGAGGGTGGTGTGGTGCTGCAGTGGTTAACACTGTTGCCTCATACCTCTGGCACTGAGGATTGAATCTCCACTATGGCTCCATCTTTAAAGTTCTCACATTCATATCGTTGTGGGGTTTCTGTCAGGAACTCTGCCCCCCCCCCCTGCCCCCCACTGTCCAAAACCATGCTGAGATTAATTGGAGTTCCAAACTCGTCCGTAGCCGTTTGTTCCCTGTGATGGGTCTGATGCTCCCTCCTGGGTTGTTCCCTCCTTGAACCTGTTGCTTTTCACATAAGCCCCGGCCTGCCCCCCCACGACCCTGCACAGGACGAGCGGGTACAACAGATGGAAGATTTTTAAGTTTCTTGAGAATCCATAAAACAACAACAAATTAACAAGAGACCTGTGTGCTTTCTTTCAGTAAAACCAGCTGCCATTGAGACTTTGGAGGTAATGGCCCACCCTGATGGGAATGTCACCGTGGAATGGTCACCTCCCGGAGGGAATATCAACCCCAACTGTCTGGAGTTTGAGGTGGAGTCCCAGCTTGGTGGTATCATGGTAGGCTTTTCCTCACCTGCTACTATCAGTCTGATCTACAGTGATGATGAGGAGACCCTCATCATGGTTTTCACGGTTTAGAGCTAATGATTGACATGCATTTGCCAAAGAAATTCAGAGACCATGCACAACTTTCCTGACGTTACTCAATGTACTGCAGAGTGTGTTCAGGTTTATTTTGGCATGTTTAAGTTACCCTGCATAACACTGACATTCTTGATCACCACAAACTTTGACGGAGTGTCAATAAGACTGAGAAGTGGCTTGTTTTGGAAAATGTGTCAGTCCAGGTTTGAACAAATGTGGAGGATGCTTGTTTTTTTTCCAGACTGCACCCATTCCAGTTTGCAAACTTCCTCCAGCCCAATAGAGGCATTGCATGGGAGAAGTTCTCCTAGTCGAAACAGCATGCTGGAGAGAAAATCCCCCTTAGCTACTGTACTTCTTATTATGTTTAATGCTGCTCACAGATATAAAAGAGGCACAATCAGGACTGAAAAACAAGTCCAGCCTAAAAAGAAAATATCATTTTGGTTGAATTCTGGGACTAGGGTTCAAGCCTCCACCCAGGTTCCGTGTGTGTGGAGTTTGCATGTTCTCCCCGTGTCATCATTTCCTCTGGGTACTCTGCTTTCCCACCACAGTCCAGAAACACGCTGAGGCTAACTGGAGTTACCAAGTTGCCCAAAGGTGTGCATGTGTGAGTGACTGGTGTGTGAGTGTGCCCTGCAATAGGCTGCCCCCCCGTCCTGGGTTGTTCCCCGCCTCGTGCCCATAGCTTCCAGGGTAGGCTCTGGACCCCCCGTGACCCAGAAGGATACGAGGGATGGATTTCTTTGGTACCTTTAACTTAGATGGTAGAAGCGTCCTAAGCAGCACTGACTTTGCCTCCATGCTGCATTTTCTGTGTTTCAGACCACTAATAATCTAACTGCAATATTTGGAGGTTCAGCTAAAGATTTACCATCCCGGGGCAGGCTTCCCGAAAGCTCCCGTTAGCGACTTACATAATTTGAACTGTTCAGTTGCATGTTTTCAATTATGTAAATTGCTAATGTTGTTAGCAACTATGCTCTTTTGGGGAGCTGCCATTCCTTCGTTTGATCCAGTGCCATTCCATGAAAAGCAGGATCGTTGTGATATGTGTTCAGTATCTGCAAAATGTGGGTGACGTTGTTCCGGGAAGAGAAGCTGTTTGACGGTGAGCCCCCCCCCCCCCCTCGCAGGAGACATACATCACCCGGGAGCTGACTCACACCTTGGAGGCCCCCAGACACGGTGAAATCGATTGCTTCCGGATCAGGTCTAGGTTGCACGAGTTCTGCGCAGACGGAGGCTTCTGGAGTGACTGGAGCCTTCATTGGTGCCGGAACCCAAGAATGAGACCAGGTGACTGAGGTGTCTCTATGTGGGGGATCCAAACTCCTTCCCCTCCGAGCACGCCCTAATTTCTAACATTTTCCGCAGATGCCGGTGCCTGGATGAAGCTGGTCCTGGTCGGCTCGCTGTGTGTCGCCGTGGCCACCCTCCTCGCGGCCCCGCTGCTGCTGTGGGCCGGCAGGAAATGGTGAGAGCATCAGTCTGTTCTCGCCCGTCTCTGTGCCATCTTCCCGAAAACACACCTGCTGATGGCGCCACCCTTCCGCTTCTCCGAATTCAGGCTGAAGAGGCAGGGTTGGTCCCTGGCTCCCAAAAAAGGCCCGTTTCCGCCCCTCTGCGGCTCGCCGGCTTCTTCCACGGAAAAGCTGCCTTTTCAGCCTGGCAAAGCTGGAGTCTAGCCCTTTGCGGATGGCCACACCCTGCTTCTGCTGCTGCACTCCAAGCTCCTATATGATTATTACACTTAGGCCACATGCACTATATGCCAGAGTCTTGCCAATCGACTTGAGTATTTTTCTAAATCATGTAGCACGATATTGTAAACCTGACCGAGAAATGTTTAAATTGCCTACGTTTTTGTGATGTTTTCTGTTTCTATGACGAAGGAAGATGCAGGAAGCCTCCAAGTGTCCACAGAAACGCATGAACTTGGGGTGACCGGCCCACGTTAAGCAGCTGACTTGCCAAGTGTATTTGCTTGCTCTGCTTAGGAGAGGTTTTTGGTTACAGTGGGTAGAATGCCTCATCTTACTCACTGAATTCATATTCCTCATATTATTTATAGAATTGCACATAGTAATTGCCCTGCCTAGTCTTGCCAGACAGCTTGCCTTTTACAGTACTGTAATTGTACTTTTTATTCAGGATTTTTTTGCATTACGGAGAACGTGCTGTTCCTGTGTAGTCATACATTGGCTAGCAGCTGATGTCCAGCTGTCATTGTGGTATTGCCTGTTTGTTATGATGTCATCACTGAGGAGTCAAGGCCCAACATGGAAACTATCATCCAATAAGATCTGCCAGATTTGGGAGGGGGTTAATGATTGGTTAAAGTTAGCCACATGTCACATGTCAGGCAGGTTTACACATGTGATTTGCTGTAGGTGTCAGAGAAGAAAGCAGAACACTGATTCATATTGTTCCATGTTGTTGTCTCCTTGTCACAGAATGTACATAGATTGTAGTTCTCACTGTATTGGCTCACAGGATCTGAGTTATGTGAGATATGTGAGATCTATTGTTTGTACAGATTACATCAAATTTCTCTGCACAGATAAATGCATTTACTCTCACCTATTAGTTTTCTCTGTCGCTGGGTTAGCTTTGACTGAGTTTACTTAGAGAAGGTCGTGGAAGTAGGAGGTGGGATCATCATTTCATGGTGACGATGGGGAGGCAGGGAGGGAGGGAGTGACTAGGCGGAAGCTTTTCTGTACCATGACATGTGGCACAGCATTTTAAACAAGTTCATTCAATGACGACATGCTTTTGATGTTAATCTGATCGATTCAAATGACTCATCCGCACAACTCACATGCGTACAGAATGCCTCAAAAGGGCTCCACGTAACATCAGTTTTTTTTATCATAAACACTGAGATATACGAGATTTCATTCAGTCACTTAAAAAAGGTTAGAATCACTTCATGATCAGCAAACATCAAGGTTTGCCTTTGATCCTGAACACAGGAGAAATACTTGCTATCAGTGCGTTAGTGACCCATAACACTGGATATCTGAAGACCTTTACATGAGCCATGGACCACACCAGCTGATCTTTATGTCCTGTTAGTGGGGAGCAAAGAATGTCAAAACCTGACAGACACTGGAAGCAAAAAAACAAAACAAAAAAACCTCACCACACATCTGCAGTTTATCATTATGATAGTAATAATAGTTTTTATCCTGAGCAATTAACAAAGGTTCCTGTTGTCTTGTTTCATAGTGCTATCAGAGGGTAAACCCTTGCCAGTAGCAGAGTCTCTACAATAAAGCTTACATTCTGAACTGTTTGGCTGTTTTCTGTCACCAGATAAAAGCAAGACAGACGAACGGACCAGTAAAAATATTCCTAACCCTAAGCCAGATCTGCACCACACCGATATAAAGGCTTATATGCAGAAAAAAGGGCTTCTATGCTGACAGATTGTTTTGTCTGTTACGCGATGTTCTGTTTCGGCATCTGATGAGCCATCTTCACTGAGAGGATGAAATCACTGCCTCTTCCCATAAACTCGCTTTGTTCAGATGGTTGGGTAATGTTGCCATGCAGCTTGGTGCAGGTGGACCATCGTTTGGACCCTCAAGTCCTACAGTATTTTTCATATGACATCTGTGAGAGGGAAGATTGTGGAGTTAGCATTAGCTGAAGTTCTGAACTTCCTTAGAAGTTCATGCCCCACTAAATGACAGTTCAGCTTTGTAGTTTATTGCAAAAGAAAGTTTTATCCTGAAGGAAAATGTTTTTGCCAGGAATAGCATGCGTGTTTGTTTTCATTGCCTACATATTAGCTGTGTTTTTTGTATAACTGATGCTATCTTAGTTCTGACAAAACAAAGCAAGATCTGTAACTTCTACATATAATATAACAAGGTAATTAATCCTCCCTCACGCAAAATTGTGCACTGAACAAATCTTGACAAAATGTGCAGGTTGAATGAATTGCTGCAATTTTCTAAATTATGACGGACCCGGTAAAGGTTTTGATGAAGAGTGTTGGCTGCTCTCCAAGTGCAGTTCCGTGGAAGTGCTGTGTTGGTTACCAGCTTTCAGCTGTCTGACTTTTCTGGGGAATATGTCGGGACCTGCAGATGCGAGTGGCGTAAATCAGAGCTCTGAGCTCGCTGGCTCTCTCATGCAGTGTCAGCCTAAGGTTATGAACCCGACAGCAGGGCCCTGCTCCTCTGGCCACGTCCAGCTTTGTGGCCAGGTTTAGGAGCTGTGTTTCGTGATCTGCTTTTCTTTCTTCTCTTGTGAATTTTGTGTTCTCCAGAAGAAGCTGCTGGTATTTCCTCTTCCTTCAGCCCTGATTGGTCATCTGGCCACACTCCTGTTGCAAGTACTCCATCGATCTCTTTTGCTTTCACCCCCCAATAATACAGTCACAACAATTAATTGTTTGGATGAATGAGGTAGTGGAGAATCATTGCAGATAGAAAGTATTTGTTCCTTAGAAGACATTCCTTGGAATTAAGGTGGTTTCTTTCACATTCATAGGATGTACTGAGCAGTTTGTAGCACAAAGAGTCCGTATCGTTTATCTACGCACACCTTCCTGCTTAAACACCCACTTGTTTCTCTTGGCAGGTAACTCTCCTGGAGCATAAGGCTTTCTGAGGCAGCGTTCTCCCATTTTACCTGGAAAAAAGGTAGCTTTTCATCATCCGATTCACCTCTACAAATCAACCCATCTCTTGTACCCACTTGTCCCGTTCAGAGTCACGGGGGTCCGGAGCCTCTCCCAGATGTTAAGGGCCAGAGTCAGGGAATAACCTGTGTTTTTATTAACTGTGAAGGAAGACTAGAGAACCTGGCAAACTCCACGCACATGGAACCAGGACAGATGGTCAAGGTGCTATTTGTACACGGGGAAAGCTGTGTACTTTGTCTCAAAGTCCTGGCTTTTAGTGAGCAGAATCTCAACAGTGAATCTCAACGGAAACGTGAAACATGCGACCGTCATATGCAACAGCAATCACCGTCATTACCCCGCCCAGGGCCCCCCCCCCCAGGCATGTGCCCTGCAATTCCTGATATGCACTTCGGACTCATTGAGGATAAGCGACTGGATACAGGATGCAAGGATGGATGGATTAGGGGCACTTCAAGAGCCAATCGGCTATCAGCTTGGGCTGAGTGCCCTGGCAGCCCCATGCACACGCCGCTGTCAGGTGCCCATAATGTGTGCATGTGTGTGCCCTGCAATGGACTGGCATTGTGCCCTGTGCTGCCTGGAATAGTGCATTTATGTTTATTATTTAATTTCTCATGCAATCGACTTGGCTTTTCTGAATTTCCAAGTAACACATTACACAACAGTCTTGTTCTCTGACTTGACCCACAGGCAGAGATACTCATCGCGTGTCAGATAGCCCTGTGGGTTTTTAATATTGTTTTTTCTTAATATTTTTTTTGAAAAATTACCGCATTATTCCAACAGATCACTTACTTAGGGGAGCAATCCCGAGTAACTCAGGTGGGTGGTCTCTGCTTACCCGGCACACTCTATAGGTCTCGCGGAAAACATGAAACATTAAAATTTTATGGACTTGTTTCTGGCGCTGCAGCAGTGCTGGAGGGAGGGTGTGCCACACGCACACACACGCGCAGATGGAGACGTTTGCGTGAGCCAAGCCTCCATATACAACGGCTTCTAACCTAACGGCTGCTAACCCTAACCCTAACCCTAACCCTAACCCACACGCACACACACGCGCAGATGGAGACGTTTGCGTGAGCCAAGCCTCCATATACAACGGCTTCTAACCCTAACCCACACGCACACACAGCGCAGATGGAGACGTTTGCGTGAGCCAAGCCTCCATATACAACGGCTTCTAACCCTAACCCACACGCACACACACGTGCAGATGGAGACATATATGGAGGCTTGGCTCATGCAAGCAACGGCTTTTAACAACAAATGTCAAGTGGAATCCAGCCCTACTGTCAAAAATACCCAGATATAGCCAGTAGTGAAAGATGCCTACAGTAGGACCGGGCAATAGGGCTGCAGCCTTGCATGTGTCCTCCACAGCCCCAGACCCGACCTGGCAGTCATAGCTTACATCGTCACTATCACATGCTTTCGATAAGTTTCGCCATTTGGACGTTCGAACCCGACCCTCTGGCAGGGCTACAGTTCAGCAGTCTCATTTTGATTCTCACCAAATGCACACACACACACACACACACGCTGAAAAACATACAATACGCTTTCGAGTATCTGGGTGCTGGCGCCCCACCCTGGGTTGTTCCCTGCTTTTTGCACATAGCACCTGGGATAGGCTAACCCTAACCCTAACCCTTTGCAGCTTTGCAGATGAACTTCGGCAACTAATGTTGAATTTTTAGAAACTGCATGGCTGCCTTTGTCTTCTTAATGAGCTTAAAGGAAAGAGACTCCAAGAGAAACAGGGTCTCTGAATGATGCAATGCGTCAAGCACAGGGACAATATTTTCTTTCTAAGTCTTACAGATATAATCAGTCAACATTGCTCCCTGACCGCGTGAAAGCATTCCGCCAAAGATTTTGAAACACATGAAGTCAGAGAGCGGGGTAGTGAAGGAGAAATCTGGAACTGTTTATCAAATCTTCACTTTCTACAGCAGATTTCACCTGCGTACCTCGATCATAATCACAAACGATAATCCAGAACAGTCTCATATTTCTGAAGGAAAAGGCTTGGTTGGATGTACATCAACTCAAAATCACCTGTATGAGGATATTTTTTTCCCCAAAGCTTGATCACATTCCATATTGTTTTATATTTTAAAATACATGTATTTGCAATCTGGGTGATTATTCCCGACACCATAATTTTGCTAAAAAGTTCACCTAAGATACAATATTAGGACCAGTGTTGGGGAGTAACGGAATACATGTAACGGCGTTACGTATCTAGAATACAAAATATGAGTACATATTTTGTACTCTGTTTACATATGAGTCCACATTTGATGAAGGTACGTTAATGACTTATTATGATCTGAGCTGCACCGCATAATGACGTTTATGTCAACAATGGAACTCATACACGACAGGCTCCTATAAGATTATATTGTAAGGGAGCTGAAAAGTGACTTTAACGTCAACGACTGCAACGATATATCGCAACATGTCGCTCGTGTTTTTCGGTTTTTTTATTTTACAGCGTGCTGCTTCTACTTATGTAAAAAGTATTTACCCCAGGTGCATAGTAAACTGTAACATCTAGGTTTATGCAAGCGCACTCTATGATGTTCACACAAGAAGGAAATCGCCTAATGACACCTTTCTCAGAACGCAGTCCAGTCATTAAGTGACACATGACTGTATTTGACAGACACGGGATCTTCAGCAAAGGAGGAGCTCACCAAAGGATCGATGGATACATATCAGGGTGGATGCTAAACACTACCAAGGTACTTACATCATGAGCTTCACAGAACACCAGGGGCCCAAGCAGGATATCTTACTTGTCATATTTAAGGTACCCTAATTTAAATGGACATTTATCCCAGACTACCTTAAATCTGGCTTAGCAAGAAATCCTGCTTCGTGATACAGGCCCCAAGGCTGCCAATTAGAATCCATATGTAACCAAGTCTGATGCATTTGACGTGATGTAAGGACAGGAAGCCTGAGCAATTGGGGAACAGTATCCTGATGAATCACCTTAAACCTTCTTCCTAAGGCCGAGCCAAACAACGCCTGCTGCCAGTCATTGACCATGGTTGGGGATCCATGATGATGCATCAGAAGCAGAATCAGGTTTATTGGAGTTTGCCTGGTACGTTGCAATACAACAGAACAAGAGTACAGGCTAAATACAATATAAAGACATCTTATTTACAGACAGTGTACATAAAGTGCAATCAGCATGCAATGTGCAAAGTGTATAGAGGTCATCTCTCCCAGCTTCATTTGCTGTTTCCTGCCAGTCAGGAAGCTGGTGATCTACTGACAAATGGCAGGAGATATGTTCAGCTGGGTCTATTGAGGAAGTGCAGACGTTCCTCTCGTTGGTAGCCGAGGAGCGGATCCAGCGAGAGCTTGATGGGGCGACGCGGAATGAGAAAGTTTTTCAGGAGGTCGCTAAGCTCATGGCCGCCCACGGCTACCATTTGTGGCGCGTTTACGATGACGTCACGGCAGTAGAGGCGGCGCAACTATAACCGGGCGGGTCGCCATATATCCTGGCAGTGCTGGACTCTCCGTTCTTTTGGAGTTTCCAGTGAATCGTGCGAGACCTAACACCGCCTCTGACTGCGGAGGGTGGGTGGGTTGCCTAGGGTCACATGCAGGCTCTGACACTCAGTCTGAAACTGTGGCCAAAGTGTCCTTTTTGGCCTACTTTGTCTCACATGTGAAATTTGCACACCGTCCCCCCACTGACCTCAGTCCCTCCCTCAGGTGCCAGTGATGCAAGTGCCTAATCGCTCTCAGCGTGTCGATGTATATCTCCGCCTGTCTCTGGCACTGTCACTCACTGTTATGACTTGAAGATTGGATCACATTTTCAGAGCCATTCAAGCAGAAATCTGCATAATTCCAACGGTTCCACAAACTATCTCTCACTGTAAGAAACTGACATCTGGAAACTTTATTAAACTGCCAGTGTTCAGCAAACCTTTCCTTAAGATTCTTTTCTTGCCCCTTGTGACTCTCTCCCTTCCTTGTAAATCATTCATCCAGGTGTCTTTCAACACTGCATGTAAACATGTTTGCACATCTGGCTTCCCAGTTTCAGAATACTGGAATTTTGCCAGCTGATAATTACAACGCCAGCGCAAAGCAGGTGATATAGGTGTTACATATGGAGACTCTCCCAGGAAGGACCAGCTAAGTCTGTCTGCGTGCTGCTGGACAGGGAGACACCAGAGCGACCGGAAGCGATGCCACAGACAGATCTAACCTATATCCAGTGCTTGAAGTGGGCCGGCACATAGTACTAGCACCTCTTTGTTCTTCTCTTAATAGTATTGGTACCTCTAAATATATGGTGTTGAATAACAAGGAGACTACTAGCACCTGGTACTCAGTAACAAGGGGAGTACATACACCTGGTACTGAGTAACAAGGAGACTACTAGCACCTGGTACT
>JAODKL010000044.1:59950-73673 GCA_026780765.1 Petrocephalus schoutedeni
CTCTGTGTGTCTGACTCTTAGTAGGGTACAGTGGCACTGCAGGTTGGTGTGCCCTCTGTGTGTCTGACTCTTAGTAGAGTACAATGGTGCTGCAGGTTGGTGTGCCCTTTATTGATGTGGCATCCTTTCTCACCTTTTTAATAAATAGTAATAGTTTTTTACATCCCATTTCCTTTTGACATCAACTTGGACCATAAAACCAAGTTAACTGTAATTGTGAGTCAAATTAAACCAAATACAAATTAATTGTATCTGTGATTTTTCAATCACTTTTTTTGGGATTGTGCTGCATGCTAATTTGTTTACCAGTCAGTGCACCACAGTACAATCCCAGACGATTTCATTCCACCTGTCATTGACTCATTTTGTCTGCAGGGGATTCCCTCAGCTACCACCAGGGCCGTCCCTTCTCCACTAAGGACAGAGACAATGACATCGCCGTGACCAACTGCGCTCTGTCCTACAAGGGGGCCTGGTGGTATAAGAACTGCCACCGAGCCAACCTGAATGGCAAATACGGCGAGTCCAGACACAGCCAGGTATGGCCGCTATACTTCCGTGTCAGCCATGCCTCTTGGTCCCCAGGGGTCCGAGTCACTGTCCCATTGCCATTGGTATATGGGGATGCAGGGAGGAGGGGCATGCCTTGGTAGTGAATGCAATTGGCTAGTACCCCCACTACTCCCTGCTTTCCTGACCTGCTTAATAACTCCTGACTCCAGACTGCTACTGCCTGGGATGATGCAGTACACGCAGATGTGAGGTCTGGATCATCATCAGAATACACAGAGGAAATGCAGAGGGTTCGCCATGGCAAAAATATTTGAAAAAGTATTAAAGAAAAGTGAACTTCCATCTTTTCAGGTCATGGAGAATGTAGTCTCTCTCAGACAGCAGATCCTGCCCCCGCGGGTAACTGCCTCTGTTTTGCCTTTAATACAGAGACATCACAGATATTGCTCAGCATCTCTCAGTGGATGTAAGAGAGGCGCGATCAGCAAACTTGAAACACACATATACTTCACTACGACCAATTTTATATCTATAAGTGATCACACAAAAACCGGTAGCAGAGCAGAGCTTCTGCTAAACCAGCAAACCATTTTTTTTCTATCCCGTTGTCAACATTACTTTTAACCAAGAAATAACAGAACTGTAAAGCAATAGTTTATTTATTATTGCTTAGCTGAGGCTAAGTATAAAAAAATTGAAAAACACATTTTTATTCCATATATAACTGTCACTAAGGAAAAGTCCCTCCTCGTGGCTAGGGTTATGGCTGCTCTTATGTGTGTGTTGGCTGTAAATTCAGTATGTGCCTCTGCGACAGACACTAAGAAAATAAACCTTATGTGTTCATTTAAATATCTGACCTATATATCTTGTGGAAATACCTTGGACAGCAGTTGAAGCTGAAGTCCTCGTTACGCTAGTCTTGATCAACCTTCTACCTCAGTATGCATTCATTTTTGACAGTGTATGAATTTTTACATTTGTACATGTCTTTGAGCATTTCAAACTATTCAAAACTTTAAACAACATCACAAGACGCAAACTGACTAAATAGGGCAGGAAATCAAGGAGTAAACACAAGGCAGGTCTGCTAGGCTAACAAGGGGATTGAAACATAAGGCAAGCACAACAAGGATCAGGTGAGGCTGATTAAGCCCCGCCTGAGGGAAACACAGGGAAAACAGACACGCAGGGCGGGGCTGAGCGTGACATATGGTATTTTTTTTTTACTTTACTTTGATAGCCCTTCTTTGATAACCCATCTGCTTCTGGCTAGTTCAATGAGGCTAATGCTGCTTGCACAGAGAATATAACGAGAAAAAAAGTCATTTTCTCTCAGTGACAAATACGGACACATCAAAGCTTATAATAGATTGTCAGAAATGACCAAATAAGATGCAGCAGTGAAACTACAATAGGTTATACAGTACAGTACTGGACTGTATTGTAGCATATCGGAATCATGCTGAGTTTAGTAATTTAATTTGTACAGTACAGTAATTTGAAAGGCATTTGAAACAACTGTATTGTATTTTGAAAGTCAATAAAATTCAGTAAATGGTGACACTGTCCATTTTATTACCTTATATTCATGTAATGAATATACAAATGTAAATTAGATGGTAATCTGCCTGAGCAGACAAAGAAGAAGAAGAAAAAGAAAACGGTTATAATGACCGTCCACTTATACCGATCAATTTCATCCAGACAGACATGATCGCTGTAAACGGTTTCCACTGTATTTATTCAGGGAAATCCCATGATGTAGCCACTGATATTATAAGGGTGGTCCCCTTTGTTGTATTTATTCTTGGACATCCCGTGATGTAGCCACAGATATGATATAAGGGTAGTACCCTTCATTGTATTAATTTGAGGACATCCCTGGATGCAGCCACTGATATTCTGCTTTAATGCAAGAGGCTCAATTCTTTGTCTCCAGGGCATCAACTGGTTCCACTGGAAGGGCCACGAGTTCTCCATTCCATTTGTGGAGATGAAGATTCGACCATTCAACTACCGCAGCATAACTGGAAAGAGGAAGAGGTCCACTGGATTATAACCCAGCTCTCTCTCACCAAGATGCTCCTATTTTATGGAAAGGGGAGATGGAGACTTGTCAGTTATTAAATTAGTGAGGGATGACTGTCCTATGAAAATCCTGAAGACAGGGGGATGCAGCAGGTGCTTGTAACACTGCTTTATTCTTCAGTAATTTGCTCCATTGCAGTGGTGTGGATGGACAGCCAGTGAGTGTCCAGTATGTAGAACCAAGCCCACTTCCCCTCTTTTAGCAAGAATTTTAACAAAACAGTATGCATCCTAAAATGACTGACATTTCTATTTTTGTAACAGAAATACACAACCAAGTCTAGCTGTTTTTCCATGTTAATGTTACTGCCTTTATGTTAATATTACGTGCCTGTTGACCATGCGCTCTCTCTGACTGGAATGAAATATGACCTGGGAATTGATAATAATTGATACGTTTTAACTCTTCTGTGCCTACAAACACAATAATAAATCCAAATTATGATGAGGTATTCTTTATAAATAGATTCTGAATTAATGCTTTGAGACAACAGTAACAACTATTTCAGAAGTGCATCTCAATAAAATGAAGACACTATTAGAGTATAAAAATTGCACAAAAATTGTGTCGTGGGGAGCTCTACACTCTGTTTTCAGCAGGAAACACTGAGGTACAGGAAACCTGCACAGACACTGAGAGAACATGCAAACTGCATACACAGAGCACCAGCGGCAGCATTCAAGCCCACTTCCCTGGAGGTGCAAGGCTACAGTGCTAAACGTGGCTAGAATCCATCCAGCCATGTTCAATCTGTTTGTCCTAGTCAGGGTTAGGGGGCCTGGAGTCCATTCTAGGCAGCACAGGGCACAACCTGGATTACATCACCCTACAGTACCTACACCTCTGGCATGCATTTCTATTTGAATTTTTATTATTAGTCTGGGGTTTATTGGATAAGCTAATATATTCTTTTCTCAATTATTAATGTCAAAATGCTGATTTATTGTAGTTGATATTACATCAATAACGGTATTAATGACAATGAAAATTATGAAGAAAATGAAATTAGTAGTTAGTAAGTGCCACACCCCATAGGTTAAGCATTTTCATATTAATGTATATTTCAGTGACACTGGCCAGAAAAAGTGTTTGGTCAGTTTGTTGATTGGTGGGTTGGTTGGATGGGTCATATTTAATCTGAATGACTCCTTTAAATTTAGCTAAATAATATTAAGCCACACCTCAACACCCCTGACTGGGAACTTTTCCTGATCTTGGTAACTGATTTCACATTATTTTAACTATTTATTAAAAAATGTGGACTTCACAGAGCTCTGTTGTTTTTTTATAGTTGTGTGTGAAAATACTAACGAATCTTTCCCTGTCAACATTAATGATTTATAAAAGTTGTGTTTATAATATTATGACTTATTTAAGAATGTATTTTTCACAGATAAGCTTTCCAGACTATTAAGAGTTCTGAAATTTCTCCTGTTGATTGTTTTAACCAAATGTCTGCATTGGTTGAAAATCTGCCAGTATGTTTGACATCATACTCTGTACTGACACATGTTTATCTCCATACGCTTATGTGTTTCTTAAGCATGTTCTGATCATATGATCTTCATGTCACAATCCACCAAAAGCAATATGAAAATCAGTTGAGGGCCTTCATTCCCACTGTCTCACTTCAAGCAAATGTTGTACCCAGAAAATGTTTAAAGAATATTTTGAAATGATCATGTTTTCTCACCAAAAACAATATTAGAAGTTCTGCCGCCATCAGTGCTTCTTGTGGCAGTAAAAAGTCCCCAGGGGCCCAGTGTGGCCCCAGGGACCCAGTGTTTTGCTGCTTCAGTATGAGGACGTGTTGGGTGCCCGGGTTCTGCAGCATGTTTCACAAAGCACTGCTCTATACAGACAAGGAGAATGCCTCTGGCTCATTGTAAACTTTAACAGGGAGCAGAGCTCTCAGGATGTGGGACAGAATTTCTGTTTGTACATGATATACAAAAGCTTTTACCCAGTAGTGTAATAACACTTTTTCTGCCTCTCACAATGATCTCTGCATAATGATCACAGTTAATAATACAGTAATAACTGTCAACTTCTTCATCTATGACATGCACTAACCCTGTATTAGAGTCTGATATCTGCATATTTTTTATTTGCAATGTGCATGGTAACACTTCACTTTGAACTCTCATTTATAATGCATTAAAGATACCTTAATGATGCATTATAATGACTGGTATTATAATTAATAAAGCATTACAACATCTTGTTGACAGTCATAAGGCATTATAATGTTGATTATAATGGCTCATAAACTCCAGTAAAGCTCACATATATAATGCACTACAGGTACATTCATTATCCATTATAATGGTCAATATAAGAATTAAGTGAAGGTATCTATAGTGCATTATAGGTGAGAGATTCATAATGCATTCAGAATACATAATAAATGTGTCTATAATGTCTATAATGTGTTATGCATTTTTCAAAATATTTATAACCATATTTATAATGCTTTATAAACACATTACAATGTGCTATGAATGTGTTCATAGACATGGCATTCATAGAAAGTGTTTGCACAATATTTGCATTCAGCGCTGATCCAGGCTAGCAGGCAGTATTTTATTTTATTTATTAGCATGAGTGTAGACTGTATTGCTTTAATCTTTATTACTTATGTATTTGTTTTGTTCACCTGATGCAAGGTAACTGCATCTCCTTGCCAACCAAAACATTGTAAACATGTTGCTGTTCTTTTCATTAACTTCTGAGGAACTGAAGAAACCAACCAAGTAGATCCAGGACTGACAGCATCCACGAATATCAGAGCCCTGCTTTGTGGCTGTCCTGCAGGCTCTGTGTCTGTAAGGTCTGTGATCACAGGCATGATGTCAGTATCTGTAGCATAACTGATAGTAATGTTAACCATCAGATTAGCTGAGTTGTAGATTAGCACATGTACTTTATTGCCCTTTTTAAAATACATTTTCTACATATTAATAAAATGTTCATATTGATCAAGTGTGTTCTCTATGTTCTTATTATGTTCCAATGACGTCATATTTCTCCATCCAAGTAGAGAGATGCAGACAGCCTGGAACCTATCCTTGGAGGCTCAGAGGCTCCTTGTGATGTCACAAAAAATAAGAAAAAAAAATCTTAATATCTTTCATGCTATAAAGTGTACTTTCAGTGGTTGTCAGAATTCTATATCTATTTTAATTTTTAAAATTATAGATGAACTTGAAATTTTTTATAAATAAAATTTAAAAATTTATAGTAAAATTATGTCATTAGTAGCTTTGATGCATTTCCCCCCCAAATCTTACTAATAATAATCCTACATTAATCGTACATAAACTTATAATAATATAATAATATTTATGAATATAAGCTTTAATATTAGCTGTGATTAATAACAGAAAATAGTGTGATTAATTGTGATTAATATGTGTGTGTGTGTATGCGTGTGTGTGTGTGTGTACACATTTTGCTATGATGGAAGGACCAAAGGACCTCACATGTATAGCAAATCCTCAAAAAAACATAACTAGTAAGGTCATTTTTGGTCCTCACTACGTCAGTAAGTAAAAATGCCAAAAGCCTTGGTTACTTATAGTTCAGGTTAGGGCTGGGTAGCGGTTAAGGGTGTGGTGATTGGGATTGGGGTTTTGCCACAGAAATTAATGGACGGTCCTCACTAAGATAGGAATATAAGACAGGACCTGCTGCTGACACTGCCTTCCACAAGGAAAAGCTGGAAATCTCTGCATAGGAGCCTCGCAAATTCCTTTACATCTTTCCATCTTTACTTAACCCGCCAACTCTGCTGAAGACTTTGCCAACTTCTTTGATTTGAAGATTGAACAAATCTGTCACTCATTCTCTCCCTCCCTCAACTACTACGCTACACATTAAGGAGGCCCCTTCCCCTTCACAATGCTAACCCTAACCCCTAACCCTAACCAGACAATCTCTCAAGACCTTCTCCCCTAGATGACCACTATCATTAATAGCCGTATAACATCTGGTTATGTTCCAATAGCATTCAAAGACGGGGTTATTCCCATCTTGAAGAAACCCACTCTAAATCCCTCAGACATCAGCAACTATGGACCGGTATCACTTCTCTCTTTTCTTTCAAAAATCATTGAATGCACCGTTTACAATGAACTGTGACTTTTAACTAATCTGGCTTCAAATCAGCACATTTCACAGAAGCTGCCCTCTTGGTTGTCACTGAGAAGCTAAATGCTGCCAGGTCAGCCAAACTGTCATCTGTCCTCATCCTCCTTGACCTTTCAGCAGTATTCAACATGGTCAACCACAAGACTCTCCCGTCCATCCTTATGAATATTGGAATTTGTGGCTCAGCATTTCAATGGCTTTCTGCATACCTAGAAGGCCAGTCATATCAAATGACGTGGAAGGGATCCACATCTGCCCCACACAGACTCTTCACTGGGACCCCTCAGGGCCCAGTTCTTGGTCCTCTTCGGCTCTCCCTCCATACTAGATCCTTTCCTCATTCAGACACTCAAGTCTCCACTCAGATATCTGCATGTGTGGCAGACATCTTACCACTGATGACAGCTCATCAGCTGATACTCAACCCCGGCAAACTGAATTTCTTTTCATCCCAGCTGATTCATCCCCACACCAGGATCTTGTGACCTCCCTGGACACCTCTCTGATCTGTCCTTTGGCCACTGTACAAAACCCCGGGGTTTCCATGGACAATTGCCTATCCTCTTCCTCACATACCACTAACCTTTCCTGCTCATGTCGATTTCTCTTCACACAGGCCACTCAGATACTTGTTCAATCCTGTGTCATCTCACGCCCAGACTACTGTAATTCACAGCAGGTCTGCCTCTGAGCGCCATTTGTCATCTGCAGCAGATCCATCTGCAGCTGCTTGACTCATTTTCAGCCTTCCCAAGCCCTCTGACACCACTCCATTGTTATGCTCCCTCCACTGGCTTTCTCTAGCTGCCCACATCAGATTCAAAACACTGGTGCTTGCCTACAAAGTGAAAAATGGTCCAGCACCCTCCTACCTAAAAGAACTCATCACACCACACTCTCTCCGATCCTCCAGCACTGCTCGACAGGTCCCACCGGCTCTCAAAGTGCAAAGAAGACGTGCATCTATACTCTTCTCTGTTTTGGTATTATGTGGTGGAATGAACTCCGGATAAATGTCCTGACAACTAAAGACTAACCTCTTTCAGAAGTACTTGGATTAGCACTTCCAGCACTATACTCTTATTTAAAAACAGAAAAAAAACTGTATTTGCCAAATGAGTTTTGAGACGGATGGTATTCTTAGCCCAGGTTCTATTGAGACAATATAAGAATGTATTCAATGACGGAGAGCATAAACACTGCCTTTGTAATAAACTCCCTCTATAAACGGGATTCGACTCTCACCAGTCCGTGTTTTAGTGTTCATACATGCCTCCCCTTGTTTCTGCTCTGAACTGCGGCATTTTATACGGCTGACTCACTGCTCTGTTTGCTTTTGCACTGGCTAGCAACGGTAGCTGCTATTTTTGGCTACTTGTCAGCCTCTTGCCAAACTAAATACTGCAGTGAAGTTTCCATTCACAGAGACAGAGGACCAAAAGGTGCCAGATCCAATGCCGTGATTTCCCACAGAAGGAGAAAGTCTGCCCATTCCTCTGCTAGCCAATCTGCTGGATTTTCCCTCAACTCAGTCCCTGAAAGGGGATGCTGTGATCCCTCTGTGCTTCCCCCTCTCTCTCTCTCTCTCTCCCTCTCTCTCTCACTCTCGCTCTCTCTCTCTCACTCTCTCTCTCTCTCTCTCTCTCCGATCATAGAACAGTGCTTCATCCAGAGCCTACAAATGGGTGTAAAAAAAAAACTGAAGATGATACCAGAAAGAAATGATACCAACAAAAATGCCAGTTTCAATTCAAAATAGCACAGTGGCTCATTTGGTCAAATTGTGGGCACCCATTTGTAATAGAATACATGATATTGTGAGTGAGTTGTCAGAAGTGTACTCGCGTGGTGCTTCATGTCATTACATTCTGAAGGACCTTGTGGTTTTTCTGGCTGAGTGCAGTGTGTCAAACTGAGGCTGATGGCAAACCTTCTTCAGACTGATGCAGCTCAGTGACCTGCAACTCAGCTTCCATGCTTTGGTGACTCCATCCCAGTACAGGCCACTCAGGCACCTCCTAACACAAAATACACAGCTACTGTCTTTGCAGAAGGAAAACCGGTCCTTCTGATTTTCACCACATACTTGCTTCAGTCTTCATATAACGTCACAAGATGACAATAAAGGAGACAACACAAGATGCCAAGAGACCCTTGCTAGCGTGATGGTGATGCTTTTGGTGTAGAAAATGAATTTTGCTCTGACTGTCAAAAATGTATTTTCATCTCACCTGTTGGGTTAGCTGCTGATCCAAGACCAAGTATATTCTGTATATGCCTTCATACTTCTGGAGATGATGGCTGTTCTAGGAGTTCCTCTCTTTCTGGGTTCACTCAGGGCTGCTTGTGACTCATAACTGTTGTCGCAAATAATTTTATATGGGTTAAATGTAAAAAAAAAAATTTATCAAAAATTCAGTAGAATAGCTGAACTTTTTTTGTACTACAGAGGACTGACAAGCAAAGGAGAATAACAGAAGTTCAGTCACGCATGCAAAAACAATCACCTTACTGTATCTGTGAAAGAAGGAGAACACTCTTTACAAATTTCAAGACTTTAGTTTGAACTTTGACCTTTTTCCATGAGGCACTTGTCAAGACTACTTGTTAGAAACAACAGTGCAGTCATACACTGCAAAGCCTTCCTAGACAGGGCTGACAACAGACATTGCATGCATATATGTAATTATAGTGCTTTACGGCACATATGAAAGCCCTCAGTTATTTAATGATTATTTTGCTCATCCATTTTGTTTTTTGATTTTCTTCTCTTGCTCAGTCTACTTACTACTTGCTCTGTACCACACCCACCCGCTTCCTCACAGGAAGCCCGACACGCTTACATCACGGCGAGGTTGTGTGTATATATGAGCCACAAGAATGCAGCATGCAGGCAAGGCGGTGTGAGCTCAGACAGAAGACAGGAAAAGAAGGAGAGAGAGAGCAGACATGGCTGAATAGCTGAAACACCTCTGCTGAAGAAGACGTAGCTCAGAAGAAAAGTGGGATACAGCTCAGAGCCACTATGAAAGGACGGAATCTATCCAGATCACAGAAAACAGGGCAAAAAGCTAAGTGGAGGATCATGGTAAGACTCCATCCTGCTACACAAGCAATTGTAGTGATGCTGCCATCTCATGCTTATAATTGTTATGTGTTGATTAGCTGGACAAAATTATGCCGTAGCAAAGCTGTTACTCTGATCCAACTTTGTATGGACTCGCTGACTGTGGTCTATGCATGATGGAAAGTGAAACTAAGTGACCCCCACAACTGCTCGGGTATAATATGTGAGAGAAAACCTCTCAGCAAACCTACTGTTAGTGTGGAGGTTGCGATGCTCCAGCAGTGAAATATGAAGCATTTAGACATTTTTGGTCATGATCGCATTGCTGTTTTTAGCATTCCAGCACTTAAGACCTCATGGGTTTCCCATCCATATGAAAAATTCATAATGAAGAAGCTTACAGAAATAAAAGAATCTCACGCTGGCATATCCAGGCATATAAAAGGCCAGGGAAAGCAAATGCTTGTATATGTTTCATACATAATTTAAAAATTACGTTAAATAACAACACAAGGTATAGATATACTGACATCATCATTATGAAATTACTGGGCATAAATTGGCATTATTTATTCATTGTTTTAAAATAGTACATGTATCTTTTCACCTCTCATCCTGGTCATGGTCATCATATCAGCTTGGCATAGTCTGACAAATACAGAACACAGGAACTTCAACATATTAGAAACTAAATCATTGAAAACGTTTATATCTGATTGATTCATAACTAATTTATAAAAACTATTCTAAAAACAGAAGAGATTTCTGAGAACTCTGGATTTCTTCCACAACAACAAATTTGGTAAACTAATGGAACATTTTTGCAGACGTTACATGAATTTTGCATGTGAATAGGAGTGGGCAGCTGTAAACATACTAGCACAGGATGTAATGCCACTGCCACACCCAGCTTAGCTACAAAAATAACTCTCTGTGGACTAATTCGACTTATCAAGCTCCCACCTAATTGTGCATGTTCTGCTATCAAGTATAGTAGGGTGAAGGGTGATTAACTGTCCTCTACATTTAACTTATGTGACATTGTGACACAGCAGTGGGCAGCTATTTCAGCACCCGGGGAGCAGTGCATGGGGACTGTACCTTGTTCAGGGTACCTCAGCAGCACTTGTGGGTCAGGGACTCAAACCAGCAGTCTTCCGATTACACGGTCACGTCCCTAACCGTCACGCCGCCGCCGAGACCAGCTTGCCCCATGTGAGTAAGATGCAGAAAAATAAGCTGCATATTCAGTGAAGGAATCATTTCAAATCAGTACTTGGTTATAGAATTGTGCAGAGCCACTGAATCCAGATGTGCATAACTCTCAGTTTTAGTTATAAACTGTGGCACATATGACTCCAACTGCTCCAGGGATTTTGTCTGAAAATGCTCTCTGATCCAACAGTACAGACTGTCCCTGAGTTACAGCCTATGTGGCATATGACAGCTCATAACCACCAATGCCTTACCCTAACCCTAACCCTAACCCTAACCCCTGAGTTACAGCCTATGTGGCATATGACAGCTCATAACCACCAATGTGTAAGAGTAAATCTAAGCAAAGATTAGGACTAAACAGCACTGTATGGCAGCACGACTATTGCAGCCTTACCCTAGCCCTAACCCTAGCCCTAACCCTAGCCCTAGCCCTAGCCCTAACCCTAACCCAGTCATAAGTCAAGGTCCGACTGACTCTGATGCGCTTTTCTAGAAGATATATTTAGAGTTTACACATTTATATTGACATTTTATTTTAAATATTAAGTAATTTGTTAGGTACCATGAAATATGTTTTCAATATATTGTAAATATTTACCATATGGACTGAAATCCCTGAGGCTTTTGCTGTGGCTTAACATACTGGCCATCATCACATTTATATTCTTTATCTGAAAACTTAAAATCTTCACCTGTCAGCTAACTGCAGTTTCCTGTGGTTGTAATACAGGAAGCACAAGGCAGGAAGTGAATCTTGTGAATGCTGCTTCACACATGAGTTATGCAAACAATGCAACATGCACTTCACTTATTTTATGCCAGACACTGTGAAGACAGCCAAACAAGTCAAAGCAAAAGTCAGCGGAAGTTTCTGCCTTTTACTCTTTTTTTTCTTTAGAGGCATTGTCTCTAAATTCAGCAAAGTCATTAGCTCTGTGAGTATTCTGAAAATGGAACATTAGCTGGAGTGCCTTTATCAGAGGTGATTTTCAGTATCTCTGTAAACTCCCTACATCTTCTATGATGGGAACTCAAGTGACCAGGCAGTGGTTGTTTTAAATTATGCTTGTGCACGTGCTTGAATACTTTGGATCATTAGCCTGATAGTTACATACATTTTTTTTAATCGATGGCCCTTTACCTGGTTAGTCTAGTCCAGGAGTTCTGAACTGCTTCTTCATTCTACAAGCAAGCAGAAAAACTTAACAAAGAACATTTAATGATAGATGGTTTAATAAGCTACACTAATGAAGAAAAAGGTCACAGATGTAAAAATTTCTTTGTGCTATTTTCTTTCCTTCACAGATATGATTTATTGGCGGTTCTCCAAGATCTACATCAGACAGCAGATTGCAACTAATTTGGAGAAATCATCTCACAGAGCAATCATCGAAGAGAAGTGTGTGTAAAAATAAAAAACCATTGGTCTTCAGAATTCTGGATAGTAACAGAGAAGCAGCTGCAGCTGTCCTACATATGATTTTGCAACTTAATAAGAATTCCTTTTTTAGCAAGAAAGAAACACCACATGCAATAACAAGACCACCAAAAGACAAAGGGGGGGCCGTTGAATGTTCAGATCGATAAAAGTCCTTATTTTAAGGTTCTTCGCTTTGAGCTGAAGATAGACAGGACATTTTCCTTAGAGGAACCGCAGAAGGTGTCACAACCCAGACATTCACACAGAGTCATGAGTGAGACTATTCTTCAATTTCTCAGAGGCTTTTGGAACATCACCTCCACCAAGCATGACCAAGGCGTCTACAATAGCGTGTGTCTTGCTGTTCTTCTCTCTCTGCCAGCACTCGTCCTTCTCACCTTGCTGGTGATCTGCTGTCATTGCTGCTGTGAAAAGGACAAAGCTGGCAGATGCTGTCACTTTGGGAAACACACAGGCACCTCCAAAGCTGATGCGAAGAAGAAGAAGAAAACCACCAAGGATGAAGACCTTTGGATCTCAGTCAAGACTGAACCAACAGGGCCTGACAGAATGGCACTGACAGTGGTTTGATGGGACTATAATGGGAATATATATATATATATAGACACACACACACAAAGTATGCACATTTTACTTCTATGTGAACAGAATGGAAGAGAGTGGGCGTGATCTTAAAACTGAGAATTTTTATAGATGGAAATGTTTCATTTTTGCGTGTTTGGAATTGGGTGCCAAAAATGGTATCACCCCTGACTTACCTAAAGCATGGATTCTTGAGAGAATGATTACTAAATGATTTACTAGTATTTTAAAAGTGCAGTGTCTGGGCTTGATTCACATTAAAATGAATGTTTATATAAATTTATCAATACAGAATATATCTTTGCTACCTTCAATTCTTACTGTCCTCAATATTAACGGCAAAAGTAAGAGAGATTATTTGCCTATTGTTTTTGCCATTGTTGTAGTTAATACTTGTTTGACACAATCTTCTGCATCTATTTCATTTATTGTAATTACTGAGCTACAATGTTTCCTCTGCCAGCATTGGCATTCCTCGCACATGCAGCCAATAACTGTTTCCTGTATCCATTCTATAGTTGGTAAGTGCAGGACTACATGTAGCACATGCTTTCTATAAACCAAGGAGCCTGAACTCACTCACATCAATGTCAGCAGTGCAATTTGACTTTTTGTTCCATTACTGAATGTGTTTTCACAAATGCAGCATGTTTAACATGCC
>JAODKL010000044.1:82725-93503 GCA_026780765.1 Petrocephalus schoutedeni
GGTATTTATATCGCTTCTACCCAAACCCTAACCCTATACCGTCAGGATCAATAATTACGGTATTTATATCGCTTCTACCCAAACCCTAACCCTATACCGTCAGGATCAATAATTACGGTATTTATATCGCTTCTATCTGCATATAAACACGCCGTATTCGTTACTGCTATAGTGGCCCCTAACTTGGCGCTTTATTTACACACATCACACATTACATAGGATCTTGGGGCGCTCATTTATAAAGGGTTCGTACGAAAGAAATGGCCGCAACTTTCGGACTTATAAAGGAACAACGTAAATAAAACGTACCGTGAAAACGTGGTCCATGTTTTGGAGGAGACGGTTCAGTTTGAGTGCTTGGTGAAATGCAGAAGCATTTTAATGTCATCCGATTTACAAATAACATTAAGCATTTTTTATATGCCAGTATATTTTTTTGCGTAGAGGAGTTTGAGGAGTACGTGTTGAAATGTGCCCGGTAATGGATATAAAAAGGCCCGTGTATATGTATTCTCTCCACACCAGCATTATTATGGGATGTAGTGCATGGCCAAATACAAAGGGGACAAATATTTAGAAAGCACAGTGATTTCCTCCAGTGGTGATTTGTGGCTCATCAGTCATGCTGTTAAGAGCTGTTCTGATTGACCCCGACTTTTGAACAAGCTACATTAGGAAATCATGCTGTTTCTGTCCATCATTAAGTACTGATGGGAACTGACTGACAGATCAGGGGGAATCCCACCCCATTATTCCTCAAGTTGTAGCTCGTATCAGTGGACTTTCATGTCGGTGTATGACGTTTCCGTAGTGTGAGTGTCCAGGGTTAGGGTTAGGGTTAGCAGCCTTTCCTAATATCCTTGGTATTGACTACACGCACATTGCGATAAAAGCACCACTAGAGAATAAAGCTGAATGGAAAACTTTCCTACATCAGTTTTCCTTTGATATTTACATGTACTACTCACAGGAGACAAACCAGCTATGCATAGAGAAAAGAGATGCTGGTTCGACATTTTAAATCTGGCCTTTATGCATTTGTTTATTAGTTCTGTCACTGTTTCCCTCATTTACAGTGCCAGTCACATGCCACCACTTAGCATTTTTTTTTATTTAATTTTCAAATTTTATTTAAGTCTGTGCTTCCTACACATGTTTCATACAAACATTTCCTCTTCTGTAAGAATGTACACATTTTTATAAATGAGCCCCCAAGATACTGAAACAAACAGCCCAGAATAGTGCATATAGCATGTGCCAGTTTTATTAAAATAAAGTGAAATATTAAAATAGGTCGTCTTTCTATGTCTCTAGAGTTTAGAATAGAAAATGTGGACATATTCAAATAGTTGTTTTGTTTTCCAGATGTGGAGTTTAGATTTTTCCAGTGCTAAAGTAAAATATATGGTCCTGAAAGTTAATTTTTAGGGAAAGTTGCTAAATATGTGCTAAATATTATGGAAACAGAAGCTTTTAGTTTTGATGATCATTTATTTATAGATGATCATCTGTCAGAGGTTTTTTTTTTTTTTTTCTCCCTGCGTGGGAGTTTTTGGTTCCTCTCCTCCGTTGTCAATTGGCTTTTTTTTCTCTTTTTTCCTTTCTATGTGTTTCATTTTATATGTATGTCAATATATTTTATCTCACCCATGTAAAGCGCCCTGGGACAACTCTGTTGTGAAGGGCGCTATATAAAAATAAACTGAATTGAATTGAATATTTACTCTTTATTTACTCTTTGCTGTGCAGGATGGGACCAGTCGGATAATTTTGTAAAAATCTACATAACCCTAAAAGGAGTCCATAAATTAGCACCTGAAAATGTGGAAACTAGTTTTACGGAAAGGTAATGTCGGAGATCGCTGCAGATTACATGGGTTGTTTTAAATTGAGTTATGATTCTGCATAGATGACCTCTTCCTCCTATGTACATACATATTCTGAGACTATCTTGCTGACGGCACAGTAACTTATAGACATTCTGCAGGACATTGTCATGCTGGTTGTACTTTATTAATACCTCTGCATGGGGAAAAATGGCTTATTCAAAGTTGGTGGTGTGTGGCTCTGCCAAATAGTTACGTGCGAGGGCTCTTGGGCAAGGCCCTTAGCCCACAGATCTGGCTGCTTCTAAGATTGCTCTCATTTGCATACATGTTGGAGAGCGAATGGATGGCTGTATAGGCTAAAAGAGAACCCCCCCCTCACCCACCCACCCAAGGGTATCAATAAAAGTATCATTAGGGTGAAATGAAAGACCTGAAGGGGGAAAGGATTTTGCATGAATGTTGTTGTATTTGCTTTTGCTATAGTAATTGCTTTTTTAATCCCATATGTTTGCAGCTGAATAATTTAAAATTGATTTTGTCTTGTAGGTCGTTTGTGCTGCTTGTTAAGGACCTTGATGGGAAGAACCATCAAATGACCATTAACAATCTTCTTTGTCTTATAAATGTTACGGAAAGCAGTACGAAGGTCAGGACTGTGCTCAGTACAGACACTGTTTGGTCTCGTATAACTGCATGGCATGGCGGAGTACCCCCTCGTACCTGATTTATATGCTTGTCTTACAGATAAAGACGGACATGGTCTTGGTCATGTGTAAAAAGAAGACGCAGAAGCGGTGGGAGTGTTTGACCCAAGTGGAGAAGCAGACCAAAGATAAGGAGTAAGTGGACCATGCCTGGCATTGGTCCCCTGGTTCATTGCTGCCAACATGGCTAACAGAAACTGTGGCCTCTGTAGCTGTGTGTGTGTGTGTGTGTATTATAATAGATATATATATATATAACGAGTGTTGCTGGTGTTGCCAGGAAGCCCAGCTATGATGAGAATGCAGATCCTGGTGAGGGCCTCATGAACATGCTGAAGAAGATCTACTCAGAGGGCGATGATGAGATGAAGC
Source organism: Petrocephalus schoutedeni (assembly GCA_026780765.1). Lineage (NCBI taxonomy): Eukaryota > Metazoa > Chordata > Actinopteri > Osteoglossiformes > Mormyridae > Petrocephalus > Petrocephalus schoutedeni. The sequence goes on from JAODKL010000044.1 coordinate 85,631, forward strand.
GCACCATCAACAAGGCCTGGACTGAGTCCCAGGAGAAGAAGCTTAAAGGGGAGGCCATGGACGTCTGAGCCACTAAAGGGTGCCATGAGTCACCCTTCTGTTCTTGCATCAGGAAGTAATGCATCTGACCTGGCATTGGTCTGCTGTGTTACTGTCTGTGCACTTCTAAAATGTGTAAACCGGCATGACTAGTCATTTAAATGTAGACGGTAAATGTTTGATTTTGTACTAATGTTAATTGGAAAAAAGGTGATTGGGATGTTTTGAACAAATAAAACCTGTATGAAGAAGAAACACTATGCCAGCTTGTATGTACAGTACGGCTGCGTGTGTACAGGTTTTGCTATACTTGAGAGGACCAAAGGACTTCACAAGTATAGCAAATCCTTAAAAAACATGACTAGTCATTTTCTGTCCTCACTACTTAAAACTTGATTTTATAAAAATTTGTGATTGCAATCAAAAAAGTAAAAATGCCCAAATATTGTATTATGTTTGGTTACATCTGGATAAAGTTACAGTTGGGTAAGGGTTGTTGTTGTTGAGCTTAGGGATTTGTCCCATAGAAATAAAGGGAGTCCCTACAAAGATACTATTCGTACGTGAGTATTTATATGTATATGTATATATATATATGTGTGTGTGTATGTATGTATATATATATATATATATATATATATATATATATATACACACACACACGCACGCAGTTAACATTTCTGTAAGCACTCCATCAAATACCTGTTGTTGATTTGTCGCCATACACAACACTAGAGGGCGCTTAGCATTCGGGGAAGTACGGAGATTTACTGCATTATGCGAAACATCAGTATTATTGACTTTTCACACGTACAATGAAATGTAACAGGTGCGTCGGTGATGACATAACATGTACATAATCTAAGTAGGAATATATATCTAGCTATGGGAGAAGAAATATTTCACACTAAATAAGCTCTGTACTTATTGCACTATTGAGAATTACCATTGTAAACATTTATAGCATTTGGCAGATGCCTGTAGCCAGAGCGACTTACATATAAAGACTCCATTAGCGAATACTTTCTGATACTGGTTCGATGAAACCCAAGCTAAGAATACTATCTGTCTAAGAATACATACGATGCATACAGATTGTATTTTGGTGAACCCAGAGGATCCGGGTCTCTCTGCATGACACTCTTTCAGAGCGCCTTTAAAACACGACCGATGACAAGCGAAAGCCATTTCATCCTTCCCATTCATGACTGCTTGTGGCACCAATTTCCAATACGCGGCTCATTCAGCATCCAGTCGCTGCCGTGTGATTGGCTGATTGGCCTCTGGCGTCACTGGGGGCTCCGCGCCGCCGTGTCCGGAATCCCCCGCCGGAGCGCCATTTCTGCCCGGTGCCGGAGGCTATGTAAGGACTGCGTGCGCGGCCCCCATTCCATGCCGTGCCGCCGAACCATGGATGCGGATGTATGCCCCTGCTGCCATCGGAGGAGTGTTAAAGCGGATCAGATGAGACCGGAACCGGGCCAGATGGTGACTGACGCCAGAACCGGAAGATCTTTCCGCAGGGGAAAGCTTTTGGGAAAGGTACCGCTGTCCGTGCGGGCTGGGCGACGGGAAACTGCGCTCGGCGGGATGGGGGCCGTGGGACTGCCGTCCGCGTCCGATAACCTGTAACCGGGCGTGAAGAGCTACAGGCTGCGTCCGCATGGTCCATTGCGGGGTGCAGTCCGCGCTGAGGGGCTGCTGGCCCCGTATTTATGCCTTTTGGCAGCTGTCTGCTTTATGTAGCAGCTTTCCCTGTTTTAGACGGCCATACAGCTGATATTTCGCAGCCGCCCCCAAGTCCACGCCGAGGGGCTGCTGGCCCCGTGTTTATGCCTTTTGGCAGCTGTCTGCTTTATGTAGCAGCTTTCCCTGTTTTAGACGGTCATACAGCTGATATTTCGCAGCCGCCCCCAAGTCCACGCCGAGGGGCTGCTGGTCCCGTATTTATGCCTTTTGGCAGCTTTCCCTGTTTCAGACGGCCATACAGCTGATATTTCGCAGCCCCCCCATGGTTATTCGGAACAATTATATATTGATAGTTTGTGCCCAATAATCGAAGAAGTCTTTTCACTAGATCGTAACACACTTTTGGTTTTTAGGGTGGTTTTGCCAGATGTTATGAAATGACAGACCTCGCCACCAGCAAGTCGTATGCCGTGAAGGTGATTCCCCAGAGCAAAGCCTCGAAAGCTCAGCATCGGGAAAAGGTGTGTGTGATATGAATGTGCTTAATTCCAGGCATAGCGTGGGTGAAATTGTACCACTTACAGGTCAGATGAAAAGGCTTATTGAGCACATTAGCTCTGATAAAATGAAATTATATTGTGAAGTTGTTATAATCGTATTTGCTGTATATTTACTTTTTTATTTACGTATTTATTTATTTGTCATTTGCCTTGAGTTGATGTGTGTTGCCCTTTCTGCAGTTCTGCATTTCTCTTTAACCTTGCGAGGTAACATGTCAAATTTCTCTCAGATTCTAAATGAAATTGAGCTTCACAAAAACCTGCATCACAAGCACATAGTGAAATTCTTACACAATTTCGAGGACCAGGACTACATTTACATCTTCATGGAGCTGTGCAGTAGGAAGGTGAGTTCCGGTTTTATGGCCTTTCCTGACGGTTTATGAATGTCAAGAATCTGATGGAGATTGCGTTCATTTCTAGTCCCTGGCGCACATCTGGAAAGCTCGACACACACTTACCGACCCGGAAGTGCGCTATTACCTGCGGCAGATCATATCGGGCTTGAAATACCTCCATAAAAGAGGAATTCTACACAGAGACATCAAGTTAGGTTTGTTTGCATGCTTTGGTTAATCCTTTGTATATTCATTTTGGTATTTTACCAGGTGTTCCCAGGGCTTGTTTCTCATATGGATTTCTGTGTAGTGTTAATTTCACAGCTTGTTACCAGTTACTGAGTGTAGACTTCATGCAACGGCATTGGTCTTTCAGGTAATTTATTTGTGAATGAGAACATGGACCTGAGGGTGGGTGATTTTGGATTGGCGGCCAAGGCGGAGCCAGTGGGACAGCGGAAAAAGTAGGTTCTCTTTGAGACTTTCAAATGGCTTCTACAGCAAGGTAAAGCAGACGGTGCTTATTTACATTTCCTTTTGTGTTTTGTAGAACAATTTGTGGAACCCCAAACTATATTGCTCCGGAAGTGTTGAACAGGCAAGGCCATGGACCAGAATCAGACATCTGGGCACTAGGCTGTGTCATGTATGTTAATCTTTTCTACCATCCCCATGCTTAAAGACTACTGTGAAATCCGAAAGCTGTTCAGGGTTTTAAGAAGTTGTCAATGGGAATGATAAATATTGAAGGGCCTTTTATAGGAATCTGGCATCCTTTCATTCTTATATCATGCTCGTGCTTGTCTGTGCCATCTTGCACGTACACAATTCCATCTCGCATTTTACTTCACAAAACACACGTCTACATTGATTTTCTCACACAGGTACACATTGCTGGTTGGTAATCCACCCTTTGAGACCCTGGATTTGCTGGAGACCTACAAATGTATCAAGGATGTGAAGTACACTCTACCTACGAGCCTATCTCCAGCTGCTCAGAAGCTGATTACTGGGATTTTGCAGAAGAATCCGTGTGATCGCCTCACTCTGGACCAGATCCTGCGTCACGAGTTCTTTACGAAGGTAGGCATACTCGCAAGGTTTAATGTGGATCACTTTAGCGTAACACTCACACCTCCTAAATCTTTTTTGTTTAACTGAAATGTTATACCACCTCCCTAGGGCTTCACCCCCGACAGGCTTCCCCCTAGTAGTTGTGTAACTGTGCCAAAGCTCAAACCTCCTAGTCCCATCAAGACATTGTTCACCAAAATGGCCAAGAACTTATTTCAGAAGAACAGATTAAAAGGTAAGCTTATTCAATGCAAATCCACCAAGTGTAGTGTCTTGGTTCATCTGTTTCAAGTATGTGAGCCATCTCCTCCTGACTTGCAGCTGATAAGTCGTCTTTTGAGGAGCGGGACGATATCTCCAAACATGTAACAAGCTTTGTGAAAAGCTCCATCAGCCGACAGATGAGCTATAAAACGGTGAAGAGCAGTAAGGTTTGTACTCGTTATCCAAAACGTAGGGTCAGGTGACATTCCCATGAGACCCATGTCTTTTAATTTGACAAAACTGGTTTTTGTGACCCCCACCCTCTCACCACAGGCCAACTCACAGAGTCTTCATAAGGTTATCAAAAGGGCTTTGACTCCCCAGGTAGGAGAGTCAAGGAAGTCCAGATCATCCAGTATTCAGCAGGCCACAAACAGCCGTCTGAAAATCCAGGCATTGGAGGATTCGAGGAAGTCCAACTCGGCCAGTGATCATCAGGTCACAAAAGGCCCTCAAACCATCCAGGCAGAGGAGGATTCGAGGAAGTCCAACTCGGCCAGTGATCATCAGGTCACAAAAGGCCCACAAACCATCCAGGCAGAGGAGGATTCGAGGAAGTCCAACTCGGCCAGTGATCATCAGGTCACAAATGGCCCACAAACCATCCAGGCAGAGGAGGATTCGAGGAAGTCCAACTCGGCCAGTGATCATCAGGTCACAAAAGGCCCACAAACCATCCAGGCAGAGGAGGATTCGAGGAAGTCCAACTCGGCCAGTGATCATCGGGTCACAAACCGACCCTTGACTACCCAGACAAACAATGGGTCTCCGAAATCCAGTCTGTCCTGTATTCATGGGATCATGAACAGTGCCTTGAGTATCCAGGCAAAGCATATGTCAAGGAAGTCTAATTTATCCTGTGTTAATCGGGCTGCCAAGAGTCCATTGAGCACCCAGACGGAAGATGAGCCACATAAGTCCGGCCCCTTCAGAGGCTCCATGCCAAGAGGTACTGAGCTTGGTGCTGATGCATAGCATTCATGTACATGAGTCTGTTGTCTAGTGAGTGGTAGTGTTATCTAATCTTGCTTCTCTTCTAGCTTGTGAAGATGGCCTTACACCTGCCATGGTGGCACAGTTAGTCATTAAAGTTCTGCGTGACTGTTTGTCCTCGATGCCGGCAGGTAACATTACAGACTAGATTTTATAATGCTTCTGCGTCGTGATAAAATTTAATCAATTCTCTGTACCTTTTTGTTGCCTTCTCTGATGTAAGTAATTGGCTTTCTTTTAGCCTCTGTAAATCCCCCCTGCTTGATGAGGCCCGATTTTGTCTGGGTCACGAAGTGGGTTGATTATTCCAACAAGTATGGCTTTGGCTACCAGCTCTCCAACCAGGACATTGGTGTTTTGTTCAATGATGGGACTCACCTCAGTTTGCGTGACCAGCGCAAGTAAGACTGACCACTGTCAAAAGCCTTTGCAATACAGCAGTAACTTTGCCAAGACTGTCAGCAATTTCACATCTCTTCTACAGGACTGTGTGCTACTACTTCACCAGCAAGAAGAACTTCATTTTCCAGGCATGTGCTGTCCCAGCTCAGCTGCAGGCCCAGATGCAGGTTGTAGGGTACATGGCCAGATACATGGAGCAGAACCTCTTGGAGGCAAGTGGCTTCTCTTTTGGTCAGAGTGGTTTACTGGTCTGTTGGTTGATGTGTTGCTCTTGCCTTTAGACTCTCCTTTCCCAACTTGGAGTGTTTAATCTGTGGTTTCTAGGGTGGAGATCTTCCTTGCTTGGACCCCACTCTTTCCTCACCTTTGCTGCTGCAGTGGGTCAAGACTGACCACGCCCTCGTCATGCTCTTCAGTAACGGCACTGTACAGGTGAGTCTCTTGTACTTTTACATTTACAGCATTTGGCAGACGCCCTTAGCCAGAGCGACTCACATAAGTGCTTTAAGACTCTACAATGAATTTTTCCCAAGACTTCCTCGGTATCTTGCTGTTCGTAACAATCAGTGTGCGTCTCTGTGCGAATGCCAACCTCCTTATTCAATTACAAAGCGTGACATTTTCCCGAAGGCCTTGACTGGCCTGTACACAGGAGCTGGTAAATCAGAGGAGATGGCAGCACATTAGGTGCTCAGAGACCCCCACCCTCTTACGGTCAGTCCCACATGGAGGATGAGCCACATTGTTCCCTCTCCTTGGAAAGCAGGATTCTATACTACAGTTTGTATGAATCAAGCATCCTGCTGCCTACTACAGGCGAGCGAGTATTGATAATAATATTTTCTTATAAAAATGCTGCATGTAGCTTCATATAGGATAAGATGGACACGCTGCAGTGTGGGACAATGAGGACACAGCAGGACAGGACCTTCAGTATAAGGAGTAAATAACAAGTCTAATAGGAAACAGACATGGGCGTGACAAGCAGAACGACTCAGGGCAGAAATGCAATAAATGGGAAAAAGGCCCAAAACATTTACTGTAAAATTAACAACAATTGAGTTTCAGTCAGGGCAGTACGGGAATTGGCGTGTCCTCGATTTGAATGGCGACAGGACGGACGTTTGCCCATTCTTCCTGATCAAATAAGCGCAGTCCTCTGACCTTTTGGTCTGGGTTTTTCTTATCTGTCGCCTTTCATACTGATCTGGCTCAGGTCCTTCAAAGGCATCTCCCCACTTCCATCTCTGCAGAATGATGAGCATATAGCTGTCATCACACTCCTGCATTTCCCTCTATCTCCTTCACAGGTGACAGGCTTCTGATGGTTTGCCACATGAGGAATCCCTCTAGCCCTGACCCACACGCATCCCCAGGCACCTGCACCACCCATCCACAAGCCTTCTTCAGCTCAGGATTTAAATTTACTAATGCAATCATAGTCAGATGCATTATTGAACAGTCTCTCTCTTCTTTGTCTGCATTCCTAGCTCTGCAGTTTCTTTCAATCTTTTTAATTACTCTTTTAAACGAGGCAGTGATTCAGGGCACTGCTTACTCCCGGCAAACACGTACACATATTTATCAGGGCATTCAGACTGACAGCCAGGATACGTACGGGTAATTCTCACAGAATAACAGCCTTTGTCAGACAAACACAAATGTCTGTCACACACATTGGTTACCTAAATAAAACCCTCTTTTTGGGCATTGAATGTATCAGCTGGAAGGAGCCGATGTACTTAGAGTTTTAGTTGCCATGGTTACAATATCCAAGATGGAGCAAAGCAGTCTAGATACTGATCGCCCTGAGACAGAAGCACATAACACCTTTCAGATCCTTTGACACTGGGATCGTAAGAATGTTTGATAGCATTAGCAGTGAAGGGTTTTTAACTGTGGTGAATCTGTGGAAATGGGTTAAACTTGTTGTTTTTGGTATGAAAGCTGTTGTACAGCATTCTGTCAGATTTACCCGGTCTTTCAGAAGACTAGCGGTGAGCAAATGGCTCACTGCCTTGGCTATTATTTGGACCTTTATGGCTAGCCCCAGGGTGCCCAAAGCCATTCATTTACCTTGATTTCAAGGACCCTTTGCTGAACTTGAAACCCTAGAAGATAATAGATGCAAGTGCATTGCCCTCTTTAGCATTGGATCTCATAAAATACCCTGTGATTTACTAAAAAAATGCTTGGTATATAAAGTAAAGTGTAAATGTTAAGCTTTTTTGCACATGCTACATATGTTAAGATCACAGTGCTTTTTGGTGCCATAATGATAAGCCTGGAAATGAAAATGCTATAGAACAAAACCTCTCCGCCGGGACACTGGCCATGCCCAGCTCTCCTGCCCATAGCTGCACATACTCCCCTCCTCAGCAGCTCTGATGCTCTCCTGCCCATAGCTGCACATACTCCCCTCCTCAGCAGCTCTGATGCTCTCCTGCCCATAGCTGCACATACTCCCCTCCTCAGCAGCTCTGATGCTCTCCTGCCCATAGCTGCACATACTCC
>JAODKL010000044.1:536058-548332 GCA_026780765.1 Petrocephalus schoutedeni
CAGCCGGACAGCTTGTCCCATACTGTACTAAACTCCTCACAGCCGGACAGCTTGTCCCATACTGTACTAAACTCCTCACAGCCGGACACAAACAACAACAAAGCATTTATGTAGGAGGAAATCAGCTGCTACCGAGCAGACCAATCACAGGTGGTTGTGTCTGTGTCACTGAGACGTACCCTAACCCTAACCCTACAGCAGGGGTGGGCAGTCTTATTCGTAAAGAGCTGGTGTGCTTGCAGGTTCTCGGGATTAGGGAGAAAACCTGCACTCACAACAGCCCTCTCTGCCCACTCGTAGCCTACAGCATAGGCTACGGCAGAGGAAACACAGCTACACCACACCTATGGCATTGATTCTACACAGTTCAAAGTTCAAATCAGATTCAACATACCACAGGTCTGGCTGAAGCTGACACACTGATGGTCCCACGGCAAACGGCTGGTTAATTGCGTTGTTAATTGCGTTGTTAATTGTGTTGTTAATTGCATTGTTAATTGTGTACCTTTTCACTGAGAGGTGATTATGAGGCAACGATCACTAGCTATCTTGTACAAATTCTATTAAGCCTTTTTGAACAGCAATAAACGTAATGAACTATGGACCAAGTACAAAGCAGGAAAGGGGCTCGGCATGGAAACAGGGGTCCCACAAGGCAGAGACGAGGGTCCCACAGGGCAGAGATGAAGGGCCCACAGGGAGGAGATAGGGCCCCCACAGGGTGGAGATAGGGGCCCCAAGGGGCAGAGATGGGGTCCCCACAACGCAGAGACGAGGGTCCCACAGGGAGGAGAAGAGGGCCCCACAGGGTGGAGATGGGGGCCCCAAGAGGCAGAGATGGGGTCCCCACAACACAGAGACGAGGGTCCCACACAGGGCAGAGATGAAGGGCCCACAGGGTGGAGATAGGGGCCCCAAGGGGCAGAGATGGGCGCCCCACAGGATGGAGAGGAGCATCCCACAGGGCAGAGTTGGAGTCATCAACCATTAAGAGGCCAATGGGAGCTGGGTGCCCGCCCTCATGTCCTTAAACCTGGAACGTGACCCTCCAGCACACCACACAAAGAAAGCATAATGCCTTTAGCCTTAAGTCTTACTGTAGAGAAATTTCCCAGCATTCCATAGTGCACAGTCAGGCACACAGGTCACAGGATATTTTCTGTTCAGGGCAATATCTTGAGATTACCGAGGTAACTTACTGCTGTCTGCAGGATTAACTGAAGCCACGATGGCTCGGCGAGGAAAGGTGGCACGTGGCGTTTCCGGGTTTGTCCACCGTCCTTCTCAGGGCATAACAAGAAACAAAACACTCAGAAATAAAGTGCATATTAATTCTGTGGCAGTACTGGGTTTGGGGGGGGGTATTTACAACCCCAAAGTTAATTCCATATAATGCACTCAAGAGGTGGGGCTGTAACCATGGCAACACATCTAGCTAAATGTGTTTAGTTAGTGGGTTCTAGCAAACGAATAATCAGGCAGATTTGAGTAATAGACTCCTCATTTAGCTCTAATGCGTTTTGCATTGAGAGCAATCTGCCCTCATCGCTCTTTAAGATAAATCGGCTTCCTGGGCTAAATTCTAACGATATTAGTCTGCCGGGGACTGCATAAATCATAACATTTTACTAATGAGTGCAAAGTAAAACACACGCAGCCCTCTGAAGCATGCAGCCGGCCGATTATGATGTAATATTTCTTTGTTTTTAGAGTTTGCATCCAGTCAGAGCCACCGTTGGCAGAGGGAGGCCCTGGAGGAGAGGGCTGCAGCCCGCCTCACTTTGCACAGCACCGCTGCATTTCCGGCTTCCGGCTCCGGCCCTAACACACGTGTCGTATGTATGCACACAGCTCCTGTCGACAGGGGCATCTCGGGACTCAATATCTTTCTCCAGATAAAGACTGAGGCAGGGGGAACCTGGCAGGGGGGAGGGGGGGAATTCCCTGCGATTTTATGGCCAGTGATTTTCCTGCTTAAATCTGATTAAATGCTTAATAATTCAGCCTGAGATCCCCACATCCTGAGCATCGGTGATACGGGGCATGTTTGTTCTGCTGAGCCAGTCCTGCACCTCACTTGCTCATTATAGCCTCTCACAGGCCCCGCTGTCAGGACCCCTAGTGTGGCCAGAGGGCTCCCATCCCACTTTCAGCTCCACACCAAACTTTAATTGCCCATTTGAGCCACTCGGCTGCCAGGCTAAGGCTAATCTCCTACAAAGCGAACATACAAGGCCAGAACCTGCAGTGCTGCAGCCTGAAGGCAGGGGGCAGCCCATCATCTGGGCCACATGCTCCCGGGCAGCACACCCTGGAGGGCGAATGGCAGAGGGCGGATGGGGGAGGGTGGATGGGGGAGGGTGGAGGGGCCCACGGTTAAAGGCCTGGGCCACCTCAGGAGGCTTGACAGCAGCTCTGGCTCAGGACTCATTAGCACAGGCGGGATTAAACACACTCACACGCACACAGACACACTCAGCACAGTCGCAACACGGGCTCACACTGACGCCACCGCGGCACGGCCGTGTCTTCTGCGTCTCCTGTGTCTAATTTGACAGCTTGTCAGGGTGCCACTGCCTGCCAGACGCGACACCTCTGCCTGGCGGGAGACGTGCGTTTGAAGGCGTCAGCGAGGGGGGCGGGCTGCTTTGAACGGCAGTGTTTACGCAGCGGGGCCCCCATCTCCCTTCTGCCTAACGAGGGGCGGGGCTTAGTCTGATCAGAACCCCACATTGCATTTCAGGACTGACTTCCAGCCTGCGCACGGGGCGACCCGCTCCAGCCACCCTGGACCTGTCTGCCACACTGAGCCCCTGGCATTAACGAGACCTTGCGCTAACTGACAGCAGCAGCACCGGGTAGATCTGAGTGGAATCGGGCAGAACCGGTAAGCACCCAGCCAGCTAAGCTATGTAAAGAGGATGGCCTGATCCCTGGAAGCCTCGGGGACCCAAAGCTGAAAGCAGAAGCCAAACCGGGGCTCCAGAACCAACTGACCTTGACACAGGAGACAGGGGCGTGAGCTCGGTCTGAGCACGGGTGCGAGCCGCAGGGGGCGCTCTAAGGAGATTACGACATTCTTCCTACCATCCTGATCTCATTAGCAAAGTGAGAACAGACATTGGCCCCACTCCACGTCCATGTTTCGGCGGCGGCCACCGCCAATCGAGTAGCCCGAGAGTGACTGAGCACCGCAGCGTGTGCTGGAGTGCAGCTCAAATCCCATTAGGACGGACGCCATTGACAGAAACGCAAAGAGTGATAGGTGTGCCTCACGCCCACCAGCCGGCAGAATATATGAGGAGGTCCGGAGGATGGGCGACACGTTTAATCGACAGGACGCACAGAGCTGAGGGGATTACATCACATTAACGCTAAGTTAACCTTGGGTGGTGAGAACGGCATCCCGGCCGTGCACTGGCAGCACGGAGACGCCCAGGGCGGAGCCTGGCAGCAGGTCGGCGGGCCCACTGACTGGCCAGGTGGCCCGGGTCGGGTCCGGGGGCCCGCTGACTGCCCAGGTGGCCCGGGTCGGGTCCGGGGGCCCGCTGAGTGGCCAGGTGGCCCGGGTCGGGTCCGGGGGCCCGCTGACTAGCCAGGTGGCCCGGGTCGGGTCTGGGGGCCCACTGACTAGCCAGGTGGCCCGGGTCGGGTCTGGGGGCCCACTGACTGCCCAGGTGGCCCGGGTCGGGTCCGGGGGCCCGCTAAGTGGCCAGGTGGCCTGGGTCGGGTCTGGGGACCCATTGACTGGCCAAGTGGCCCGGGTCGGGTCCGGGGGCCCGCTGACTGGCCAGGTGGCCCGGGTCGGGTCCGGGGACCCAGGGATATCATCACTGAATACAATGCAGGCTGAGAGAGCTGAGTGTCGACGGCTCGGCCAGCCCACGGAGTGGCCGGGCTGCCAGGAGGCAGCCGGAGAGCGAGATGGACACGGCGTGTGGACGCGCTGTGGAGCCACAGGTGCGTGTCTGTGCCAGTGCAACAGGAGCTGGCGGATGCAGCTTCCTCCACGGCCTATAATTAGCAGCACACGCACGAAGGAGGAAGCGAGGCGCTCGCATGTGGGCCGGCGGCATCACAGCCGACGAGCACTGAGAGCGGAGCACAGCTGCGCACGTCCATTGCAGCCCCCGCAATGCCAGGCAGGCGCCTCAGACCGCGCCTAAGAATAACCAGAGCGGCGGCGTGGGGGGGGGCTCCGCTCTCCCTGGCACCATCACTGTTTGGTCTCATAAAAAGTTTGTATTTTGAGTTTACATGAAGACAGCTGCTGCCGTGGCAACACAGTCTGTCAGCTTCCCACTCTGGGGGGGGGGGGGTATCTCTGCCTCCACAGCCCCCGGGCTTTCCTCTGCCACCTCCTGCATCAGGTGCGTCTCCTCTGCCCCCTGCAGGACACAGTGGGGAACTGCCCTGTGCAGATATGTGAAAGCAGGATTGCCACCTGCATCCAGTATCAAACTCGATTCAGTAGATAAGTGGTTCTGAATCCTTTTCCTAACCCCGCCCCCTCACCCCCCGCCCCACCAGAATGTTTTCATTTCATCCCACACAGCTTTCAGCCAGCCACATCCATTATTAGCCTATTAAGGACCATATACACCTGACTAAGGTACGGATGCCAGGAACAGGACTGCAAACCCCTGGGTTAGATGATTAGATGATTTCAGAATAAGTGGATGGCTGTTTCTCCATCTCCCCCACCTACAGCACCACCCTCAGCGCCATCCTCAAGGACCATCAAAGGACCATCCACAGCACCATCCAAGCGGTCCCATGGGGGGGGGGGGGTTGTGAAGTCTGCCTTGCAATTTAGCTGTGACTTAGAGTCATGCAGCCCCTGCTTAACAGCTGTGCTTTCTACTCATGAGGTTTCTGGTCACATGATCACACTGAACAAACTGCAGATACTGGGGCCCACAAGCCTGAAACCAGCAACTGCGCTTCACCCCCCCCCCATCCTCAGAGAGATGCTGGGAAGGCAGTAATAGAGCTGGACTTCCTGAGCCGAAGCCAGTGGCAGAGCAGGAGGCTGCTGTTGAAAGCAGTGGGGAAATGCTGCCATCTTGTGGTGTATTCTGGCAGATCCACATTATAACATGTTTGGTCTGTTTGTTTATCATCAGTGAAGAAGTATTGGTTAGGCAATAAGCCAAAGCGGCGGGATTTTCCCACACGTTTATGAGCAGAAACCTCAGCACACTGCACATCTTTTCAAAGGCAGGCATCACTTCATCACTGAGACGTGAATGTGGACAGCAGTGTGTCATCAGCCTATGATTGGGCCAGAAGGATGAAGGCCAGTGATTGGACTAGAAAGAAAGACAGGAGGGCTTGCAGCCCCTAAGGGCCCGGGCCTGGACAGCCCCTTATGGCCTGTACAGCAAACCTACTGGAAAATAAATCTACATAATGTGTTCATCTACTCAAGGGTGTAAGAACAAACCACTCCCTGATCTCCTGGTCATCACTGGTTACATTTACTCTTCTGTAAAACATTTTCAGTATCTTTCAGCATCAACTACTGCAATGCAAATTCGAGAATGACCCACACATGGGGTGGGGGTGGCAGAACAGGTCGGGTCGGGTGGCCAGATAATCCATGTCATCCTGGACACTTTCAGCTAGGACGGGATTTGAAAACTACCATTTCAATGAAAAGGGCCTGGATTTCACTTAAGAACCGAGTTCTTAAGCACGTGTCACTAATGTTTGTGTGAAACAGCTGGATGAGTCTTTCAGTCAAGGAAACAAACCAGTCAAAGCACAAGGAGATATTTAGCCAAGCAAAGGAGCCTTTCCGGTTCAAAGTAGTTCATAAAACCTGAAGTAGCTCAAAGTGTCTGGGATGACATGGATTATCTGGTCACCCTAGGTTGGGCAATATCCCCAGTGCTTCCTGTTTAGAGGCTACCATGAGTAATTAGTGACACATCCTGAGCCTGTGCTAGCCGGCTTAGCATGAGCCTCTGTAGCAATAGCCTGCTCACCTTTAGGCTACGTAGCATTAGCCGGCTTAGCGTTAGGCTACGTAGCATTAGCCGGCTTAGCATGAGCCTCTGTAGCAATAGTCTGCTCAGATTTAGGCTACGTAGCATTAGCCTGCTTAGCGTTAGGCTACGTAGCATTAGCCGGCTTAGCATGAGCCTCTGTAGCAATAGCCTGCTTAGCGTTAGCATTTCAGCGGCACAGATAAGGTACAGCATTACGCAGCAAAAGCTCCGGCTTCCCACTTCTTCACTGAAGTAGTGTAAATTTACTCGGCATCTGATGCGTCACACTCTATTTCACTGTCACATGGGCTGCTGTGTAGCTATGCCAGGAGTGAGCTGCTCTCACTGCTAGTGCCCAGAAGGCCGTGGGTTTAAATCCTGTGGCTGTGGCCCTTGACCCCAACTGCTGCAGGGATCCCAGACATCCACGGGAGACGTGGCTTTCCTTTGTGAGGCCGCTTTGAGGACCTGGAGGCTGACACACGCAAAATGAGAGACTAAAAACAGGTTATTAAACTCCCGGAGTCACAGAGTGCTCAGGGGCCCTGATTATGCACCCCCAGACCTAACAAATGGTAACATGGCAGGACGGACCCCCAGCAAATGACACATGAAGTTCCAGGGCAGACAAATGCCAACGACTCGCTGCCAAATGTCAGGCATGACAGAGGTGGTCGTCAGAAAGCCCCCCCTTCCGTCCCAGCAGATGGGACTAGCCAGGACCATAAAGGGAAATGTGAGGCGGGGGCAGCCTAAGCACTTACACCCCCTGGGCTCTGCCCCGCCAATGCTTGCAGAGCTACTAGCTGGCAGATGTTTGCCCAGCTGACCTACACGTGTCTGTGCCCTTTTCAAAGCGCGTCGCAATCGGACCGCGCCCCCTCAAATGTCTAACAAGGTTCAAACGGTCAGTCTGTATTTCATCAGAAACAGAATCAACAGTAAACCTCTGTCCCCATTTCTCCTGCCTATTCATTCCTGCCATTTCGAGGAACATGGACGTTTCCTCAGTTGTTAAAAAAAAAAAACAATTGACCTTACAGTGGGATAATTAAAGTTCTCTTAGCATTTATCAAGGTAAAGGGGTCACAGGATTTGGATTAAACTGCTTCCCTCATAAAGGGGAATCAGTAGGAGGAACCGGCCTGGAATGTCAGAACACGGACCTGAGGAGACGGTCAGTCGCCATTCCCAGCAAGCAGCTCGATGTTTCGCTTGTCCGGAAAGCGTGTCATTGTGATGTCCGCACCGTCCTTCAGTTAATGACGTCCCTTAGGCCGGTTTGACTCGCAATGTTGTCCGCTGGCCGGCTCCCAGCATCGCCGCACCCCTGCCCATTACCTTGGAGAACCACAGCCACCACCACGTGCAAGACATTGATTCCAAGTCGACACACTTCCTACTCCCAAAGGATTAAAATCCAACCTGCAGCTACCCATGTTATTATATCACGCATCTTATCACTTATAGTCTTATATATTCACTTTTGTATTTCACATAAGAAAGTCTGCGGTACCCAGGCAGATGGCTCTGGAGCCTGGCTGCTTGTCTATGGACCCGTGCTGGTGCTTTGAGAGCATCCCTCTTGCAGGAATGCCGCTCGTGTCCATCCCGGGCCACACGGTGCCTCGCGGTGGCACTGACACCCCAACCCCCTCTCCGTTATTGCATAGTCTGCTTCCTTCCCCCGTGGTTGTGAGCTCTGACCACTACAACTGCCTCCTACAATCCACAGGACACCCCCATCCCCCGTCCCCCCCAAGGTGGGGGCCACTCTGCACTGGACGAGTACTTTCAGGATGGAGACATTTTATTAAACCACATCAAGGTTACACCATTCAGACCTTCTCTGCTTAAATACTGTACAGGACACTCAACAGGCGTGATCCTTAAAATGTTTTTATTTTAACAAACAACAACACAGTAAAAGAATGCATCTGGGTTCTGCTGGCTTGCTGCAACATGCAAAGACTCTTGACATGTTGAGGCCTGAACACACAGCAGTGTTTCCGCAAAGCGTTTCAGACATGTACACACACAGAAAGCCAAAGCAGACCAGTGCTTCTGGCTACTAGTGAAATGAGCAGTGCTTCAAATGCAATTTATTAAAAACAGACAAATTAAACTACAACTCAGTCCATTACACATTTATGTCCCAAAGCTCACATATCAGTGCACTGTGTTTCCCAGCTTAAAACATGATTCGGAATAACTGCAGGACAACCACTCAAGTAGTGCTTCACGGGAAGGCACGGGTGAGAGTGCTGACACTGATACACAGGACGGCCTGGGGGCCGCTTAGGACGGCCTGGGGGCCGCTTAGGACGGCCTGGGGGCCGCTTAGGATGCCGTCTGCTCGCCTCCCGCGCAGCGGCACAGGAACGCCATGCAGCGCGCGGCGTATTCCTCGGGAAAGTCCCGGTAGAGGGACACGTGGTCAGGGGAGCAGAAGTCGAAGCTCTCCACTGGGAGCCCCCTCTCGCGAAGGGCCTTCACCATTCTCTCGACATCCAGGTGCGGGATCACCCTGTCCGCCCGCGAGTACAGGTAGAGCTGAGGCCAGGGCGACGGCCTCTCCATCATGCTGTCATAGTGGCTTTTGTGGAAAAACTTGGTCAGCGGGTAAAGCAGGAAGCGGATGAGGACCACCATGCAGGAGAACAGCACCAGCAGTGTGTAGAGCACCACCACGTTGGTAGAAGGGCCCACGGAAGCCGTTATCGCCCGGAGACCCCCTCTTAAATTGCGGTTCCCAGGAGCACTGTCCACCACCACACCCAACACCCGCAGGGTGCGGAACTGCTGGTGCCCGCGCAGGAGCTCCACCATGTAGCGGTACAGCATGAAGCCACCATTGCTGAAGACGTGGAAGAAGATGGGGTGGTGCTCCACCTCGTACTCGTACAGCAATTCCAGCAGCTTATGGGCTGTGGCGCTCAGCTCGCTGTAGCCAAAAGACTCGGAAATGAACACAGAGTGCAGGGGGGCTGTGTACCGGAATGTGATGCAGCCCTGTGTGGGAACAAAGCCGGCAGTGGGTCAGGGTTGGGGTTAGGTTGGGGTTAGGTTGGGGTTAGGTTGGGGTTAGGTTAGGGTTGGGGTTAGGGTTAGGTTAGGGTTAGGTTAGGGTTGGGGTTAGGTCAGGGTTAGGGTTAGGTCAGGGTTAGGTTAGGTCAGGGTCACTGCCGCTGCGGGAAGGCGCCCACCCACCTGATCGCTGTACATGGAGCTGTACTTGGAAAGGTGCTTATCGCGGCACCCCGCCCATCCGAGCAGCATCACCAGCGGCTCCTCCGCGCCCTTCCAGCGCTTCCCTGCCGAGCCCCGGGCCCCGGGTTAGCACCCACACATCCACATGCCCCAAATCTGCCATGACAGTCCGCGTCGGAACGGCAATTCACCGGAATGACGCGTTTTCGGCCCGCTGTCGAACCGAGCGGCATCGCTATGGCGCCTTTCGGACGGTGCCGACGGAGCCGCGGCGCACAGCGGCCGCATCCGGACGGCAGACTTACCGGCGCCGCCGGGCTGAGGAAACACGACGTTATAATCGAGAGCAGGGTCGCCCATGTTCCGCGGGTCCGGCAGCGGAGAGACACTTCCGGGAATGCGGGGGACTCTTACTTAGCGAAAACGTCCGGTAGCGCGGAGAGACTTTTAATTAGGAAAAACGCCGAGCTTCCAGACGCAGAAGGACTTTTATTTTGACGTAACGTCTGGTAACGAAGGGGAACTTTTATTTTGGTAACTTCCGGTAAGGCGGAGGCCGTTTGGTTTTGTTTTGGTCACTAGCGCTTCCGCTCTACGGAGCCCACAAACGGTCCGGGTTGGGAAATAGTGTTTTTAAAAAGTTTCCTAAAACGTTTGCGTTCACTTGCAATTGTAAAAACATTCGCGAGGGAACTTAAGCGCTTTTAAATTATTATTTATTAGCTTCCCTGCTACATTTCGCTTATGAGCGCACAGCTGGTTATAAAACACACCCGCGATGATGGGAATAAAGGGTTAGGGTTAGGGTTAGGGTTAGGGTTAGGGTCAGGGTTAGGTTAGGATAGGGTTAGGGTTAGGGTTAGGGTTAGGTTAGGGTTAGGGTTAGGGTTGGGTTAGGTTAGGGTTAGGGTTATGGTTAGGGTTAGGTTAGGATAGGGTTAGGGTTAGGTTAGGATAGGGTTAGGTTAGGGTTGGGTTAGGTTAGGGTTAGGTTATGGTTAGGGTCAGGGTTAGGGTTGGGTTAGGTTAGGGTTAGGGCCGCATTTCTTGTTTAGCCTTCTCTGATGAAAGCGGAAAGGATTCCCTGTCCCCTGCTTTCCTCTGTAATGGGCGGCTGGTATCCTTCGCAATGTAACATGGATGTCAGCCTAACGGTTTTTATGACATAATATGCTGGTGCGTCCCGGCGATGCCGGGTTAAAGGCCGGAGTCCCCCGGCCGCCACCTCGCCCCCATCGCCGTCTCCCTGACCAGCTCGGCCCTAGTGATCGCCATGCACCTCGTATGCCTCACGGCTGGCCCACCCAGCCATTTTTTGGCTGGGTAATTGTAATTGTCCCCCCGTTACCGAGAGCTGGAGCCGAGCCTGATCAGGACACTTTGTGAAGAACTTCATTGCTGCCAGAACGTGTTTGGACTTTGGAGATTAAAGTTTCTATTTGCCCCGATGAAATGATTCGTCAGTATAAGAGACGTTTCGCTTGATGGTCTTAGTCACTTTGCACCTGCACTTTGACACATGTCAAGATGGAGTCCACCCCCCCATGCATCCCACCTCCAATGCCCTGGGACCAGGCCGGGCCTGCTTCTGTGGTGCGCGCGCACAGGTACGGGAGCTCCCTAAGGCGCCCTGGGACCAGGCCGGGCCTGCTTCTGTGGCGCGCGCGCACAGGTACGGGAGCTCCCTAAGGCGCCCCGGGACCGGGCCGGGCCTGCTTCTGTGGCGCGCGCGCACAGGTACGGGAGCTCCCTAAGGCGCCCCGGGACCGGGCCGGGCCTGCTTCTGTGGCGCGCGCACAGGTACGGGAGCTCCCTAAGGCGGCCGTGTAGCTGCTTGGGATGCGTGTCGACCCCCAGAGCTGCACGCCAGGTGCTCCATGTATCAGGGCGCGTCTGTTCCCAGTCACATTCTCGACAGTGTCTAAATGCCAGTTGAAAGTGTTTGATAACTGATGTTTTGTAACAGATTGAGCCAGACAGGACATTTATATGAAATATTACTCAGCTGAAGTCACGTACTGCTGCTCATTCATTTTAGTGTCCATGATAAGAAATTAAAAGTAAAATCGTAGAATTATTCATTATTGTGATGCTATTAATTTGAAAGCAGATGGCTGAGCATGAAATTTAACAATTTGTATATTTATGCACTTTAAGATAATTCATTTATCCTAAAGTAGAAAAAATAAATGAGCCCACTACTTAATAATCATAGCAAGATATCGAGTAGTTTCCAATAGTTTTAAATAATATTAGCTTGAACTATATTAATACGTTACGCTAATGTGGTTAGCTCTATAAAATAACAAATTTAGACTCCTGAGTGCGATACGGCGACGCGCGTACAGAGGGGTATCGGCGCTTCTTGTTATAATCCACGGACTCGCAGTCATTTTCATTTGGGTGTCAGCGGATGTGCGGCTGGCCTGTGATTGGCTGATATCCACGTCGATCACCGACGCCTTCGCGCTCTCATTCGACGGCACGCTCTGCGCTCCTCTCCGGACGTTCTTATTGGCTGTCACGCCTGTCGGTCACCGCGGGTTAAGGCGGGCGTTGTACGAGTCCGGTCCCCAGGGAGAGGCCGAGCGTTTGGGAAAAGGAGCGCAGAAAGTGGAGCGCGATCGCGGGATGACGGGCGCTTCGGCCGGGGAAGGTCCGGGCGCTTCGCTCGCTTAGAACGCCGCTACCGCTCCGGCCGCATGCGGAGGGAATCATCGGCTGAATGCTGCGCCATGAAGAGCGAGCGCCGCGCCGGGAGGAGGCCGGGTAACTTTCGGGCTCCGGCGGCCCGTCCCTCCGCCTCGCTGCCCGTCCGCCCCCCTCGTGTTTGCGTCCGGCGGCCCGTCCCCCGCCCGCCTGGGCTCCGTCTGCCTGCCTGTCTGTCTGTCTGTCTGTCTGCCTGCCTGTCTGCCTGTCTGTCTGTCCGCCTGCCTGTCTGTCTGCCTGCCTGTCTGTCTGTCTGTCTGCCTGTCTGCCTGTCTGCCTGTCTGTCTGTCTGTCTGCCTGCCTGTCTGTCTGTCTGTCTACCTGTCTGTCTGCCTGCCTGCCTGTCTGTTTGTCTGTCTGCC
>JAODKL010000044.1:1037037-1056633 GCA_026780765.1 Petrocephalus schoutedeni
CATACAGTAACTCCATGCGAGTACACAGGGGCTACATACAGTAACTCCATGCGAGTACACAGGGGCTACATACAGTACCTCCATGCGAGTACACAGGGGCTACATACAGTAACTCCATGCGAGTACACAGGGGCTACATACAGTACCTCCATGCTAGTACATGCTTCTACTGAAAACAAGCGGCATGACTGATACCCCCACGTCATACCCCTAAAGCACCTGGCAAAAATAGCCACTGAGCGATGGTCAGACGGACATGCCAGGCAGGAATAGCTTCCACACACTGCCGGTGGCTTGCTGCCGCGTCTCAGGGTCTCCAGTCGCCACCATTAAATCAGCACAGCGCGACTGCCAAAGATCTCGCTGTGAGTGAAACGACCACCGGGGTCACCCATCTTAAGTAAAAATGAGCTATGAACGCATCCAGTTCGGGTGCCATGCTTTAGACGGGAGGAGGAATCAAATGGCAAAGCGGGCCGTGCTCGGCACAGGTCCTCACCTTTGGCCTGCCTACAGAAAAAGGTTAAAGGAAAGCAAACACCAAACACAAACAGAAAGGGCAGCCTCCATGGACAGGCCGTGTGATGGGATAATGTGAAACAATGCTCAGAAAGACATTTGTTTTGATACCACTTTTTAATATCTCTGGTATTCTGGGGGAAAGTGTGGGAAGGTAGAGGATGGAATTTTGCGTCACAGCAGTTCACAACAGAATGCTGAAATACAGATGTGAAGTGTGGCGAATCGGGTCTTTATTGCAAACCCGGCCTTTGCTTCTCGATTGGATGAGCATCTCACTGTCACGCTGTGTTTGCCGTCACATGGAGGGACTTGGAGCCTCCCGGTAAACAGGCGGACGGAGACGGACCACAGGAATGCGCGTAACCGTGGCCGTGCGTCCTTCTCCACAGCAAAGCAGAGGTTTGACATCCGTCGTCCCGTCCGAGTGTCAGAGCACAGCAGCCATGACTGACGTGGCTGAGAAACAAGAGGTAAGCCTGGCTTCCCGAGCGCCTGAGGACACGGGGCTCTGCGCCGGGGCAGGGTGCCGGGGCTCTGCGCCGGGGCAGGGTGCCGGGGCTCTGCGCCGGGGCAGGGTGCCGGGGCTCTACGCCGGGGCAGGGTGCCGGGGCAGGGTGCCGGGGCAGGGTGCCGGGGCTCTGCGCCGGGGCAGGGTGCCGGGGCTCTGCGCCGGGGCACGGTGCCGGGGCTCTACGCCGGGGCAGGGTGCCGGGGCTCTACGCCGGGGCAGGGTGCCGGGGCAGGGTGCCGGGGCTCTACGCCGGGGCAGGGTGCCGGGGCTCGACGCCGGGGCAGGGTGCCGGGGCAGGGTGCCGGGGCTCTACGCCGGGGCAGGGTGCCGGGGCTCTACGCCGGGGCAGGGTGCCGCACAAAGAATCTGAGCACTTATTTACAGCTATACTGTCCTCAGGATACCAGATGACTGGCCATCTACAAGATGAAATACTTCTGTAAATGAAAAGTTGTAGGCAGATTTCTGGGTTATGCCGTTTGTTTCATTGGGAAATTTTACTTGATTACATTTTGCAGTTTCATTAGTTGTAAGTGGTGAGTAGATTGGGGATTTACTTCTGCATAAACATGTTAAAATGCACACTCTGCTAACCTGTCCTCGTAAATGGGAAGTATGAAGCTGAATCCTACCAGTCACCTTTTTTTCGAGGGTCCCGTCTGCGCTGTCAGTAACCGCTTTGCTGGCCACCGTGGCCACAGGGCTCAGCCCTCGTTTGCTGGCTGAGAGACGGTTAACAACTTAAGTGTGACTTCGGCTCCGCGTCCTTCCGTTTGTCGGCTCTGGTAAACATTCCTGGAGGGCGCCCCCCGGTGGGCAGCTGCAGCACCCACTCTCACGTGACCTTCCCTGTCTTCTCGTTCTGTCCCATCCGCTCTCACTGGCTCGTGTAAAGAAACTGCTGTCCACCTGCAAGCCTGTGCAGAGGAGCTACGTGCCCAAGCTGGGCAAAGGGGAGGTGAAGGATAAGTTCGAGGCCATGCAGGCGGCCAGGGAGGAGCGCGGTAAGAGGAGGAACCAGGAGGAGCGTCAGAGGAGGAGGGAGCAGTACGTTAGGGAGAAAGAATGGAGCCGTAGGAAGCAGCAGGTCACCCCACGGCAGCCTGAGTGTCCCCCGCATGGCGTGAGCCCGCTACTGACCCCGGCAGGACGCCTAACCCTGCAGCATGCAGAGCAGAGCCTGTTGCAGACGGACACGTCCTAAAGGGGACTTAGTGCTGTGCTTTGGGGGGTGCACAGAGAGAGGGTGTGACATGCATGAAAGCACGACCACTGGGGGTGTCGTCACCAGCCAGCACTTTAGCCGGCGGCCTGCTCGTGTGCGCCTAAGTGAGGATCGACGGCATAGGCTGCATGCGGGACGTCGTCACGGCCCCCACGTCGCTCACCCCCCTAAACCGAGCACAGTGGCTACAGAAGCAGCCGTCGACAAGAGCAGCGTTAGGACATGACTTGCTCTGGCCATCCTCACGCACCCACCCTGACAGGCGCTTGCTCTCTGAGGGCTTCCAGCTCACCGGCGTGGCCACAGGACGGGATCTAGGATAAGCCGCCACCTTTTAACCACTCTGTCTGCACTCCTGCAGATGAAGGAGCTACTGGCCTCCAGCGACGAGGAAGAGGAGGCAAAGCCAGCCAAGCAGGAGAAATCGTACGTCCCCAAGATAACAGGTAGGCCAGTGGGAGCCACGGGGGGCGGGGGGGCATTTGGGCCGCAGAGGTGCTGAAGGAGCCCCGTGCCATCATGCGCACGTCCGCGTTGGCAGGGAGCGTCAAGGGAAAGTTTGCCGAAATGGAGAAACAGCGGCAGGAGGGGGAGAGGAAGAGGGCAGAAGATGAGAGACAGAGGCGTATTACGCAGGACAAACTGGAGAAGACAAAGATCCAGAGGGAGCTGGCTAAAAAGGCAGAGGAGGTGAGCGACCCAGACGGGAAGGGGCGGTGCTTGGGGCGGGGCCACGCGGATGGTCCTGCGGGGGGCCTTGGGTGCTGCATTAGAGCACCTCCGCTTACGCCGCTGCGATGGAGACGTCGGGGGTCAGGCTCCGCCTCCTCCGGGGTCACAGCTCACCCACTGTCCGCCATGCAGGAGGGGGACAGCACCCTGCTTGTCGAGGTGGTGCCGACGAAACCCTCCAAGTCTCCAGGCAAGATCAAGGTGAACTTCGAGGAGCTGGGTAAGGCCCGGGAGGTGGAGGAGAAGAAGAAGTCGGAGGAGGAGAAGCAGCGACGGTACGAGGAGCACAGGCGCTCCTTCTCTGACGCCAAGAGGCGCTCCCGGGACCCAGAGGTGAGGTGGGGTGTCACAGACACCCGTCCCATTTGGGAACCTTGGTAATGATACATCCCAAACTTATTATTACCTTTTTAGAAAGAGACCGGTTTTGCCCATCTATCCTACCTGCGCCAAACTGGACAGTTTCTGCTGATAAAATCCCGCCAATCAGATATACTTTACAGCTCTGGCACTGGTGTGGCACTGTCAGATACGTAAGAATAACCACAAGCTCCCTACATCATACCACCTGTCACACCACAAGGACGAGAGTGAAGCGAAGGCGGCGGAGAAGGAGCAGGTGACCCCGGGCAAGCTGAAGATGACGTTTGAGGAGCTGGAGAGGGAGAGGCAGGAGCAGCAGAGACAGCAGGCCGAGGGGGAGGCCCGGCAGCGCCTGGCCGAGGAGAAGCGGGCCTTCGAGGAGGCCCGGCTGCAGATGGTACCTCGCACAGCACCCGGCGCGTGGCCAGCTGGCAAACATGCCCGCGCGCCCACCTGCATGCCGATTCTCCCGTCCTGCCGTTTCAGGGGGTCGAGAGCACGGACCCAGATGCTCCATTCCCAAAGGAGGAGATCCGACCTGGGAAACTGAGGCTGAGCTTCGAAGAGCTGGAGAAGCAGAGGCTGGAGGAGACACTCAAGCGCGTGGAGGAAGAGGCCAGGAAACGCATGGAAGAGGAAAGGAAGGCTTTCGCAGAGGCCAGGAGGAGCATGGTCAGCTGGAGTCTCCTCTGGGAGCAAAGCCAGGCCGAAAGGTCAGGTGAGTGTGCCGGCGAGGGCAGGGGCTCACAGCCTGACGCCCCTTTGCAGGTCGTCGACGACGACGACGACATCCTGGCCGCCACACTGAGCACAGAGAGCGCCAAGCCAGGCAAGCTGGCCATCAGCTTTGAGGAGCTGGAGCGCCACAGACAGGAAGAGGAGCACAGGAAGACTGAGGAGGAGGCCCGGCAGCGGCTGGAGGAGGAGAGGCGGCTCTTTGCGGAGGCGCGCAGGACCATGGTGAGCCCAAAGGACGCCAGAGGGACCGGTCAGCATGTGCCCGGCTCTGCCATGCTGCCGCTTCGGGGCCCTGCTGCTAACGCAACTAAAGCCACGCTGACAGCTTAAGGGGGGAAGCAGCTAGAGCATCACCGAGGGGGGGTCATGGCGGCTCCACAGCCCCCCCCCCAGGCTGTCCAAGCACTTCAGAGATTAAATCCGTTCTGAGTATTTCGTTACCTTTAGATTTTTAGAGAAGATTGTTACAGAAACGTTCTACTCCTGTGAGAAGTCACCCTAAGAACTGACATCACATCAGCCTGTGTGTTAAGAGCAGCTTTTCTCACAATTAGAGGATTCTGGTAATTGAATTCAGATGGTATTAACCCTTCCAAATCGAGTCATCCTACATTTGTCAAACTTACTGCAAAGCTGCTCAAATGATATGAACACAGCCCTGTCCCATTCTTCCGAAGAGTCCAGTCCAGGATCAGGAAAATTCAATGACTTGCTGTGGAGATGGAGAAGTAAGCATCTTACCTTTCGAATAACACATCCATACCGTTCACATCTGTCTGCATCAGCATTTGAGGTGTCAGCTTGTAACACCCCCCCCCCCCACCCTACCTGGCTGTCTATGGCCTGCAAGTGCAGTTATGCTGGCATGCTCAGAACCTGGCTGCTTCCTGCATTGCTATACTGCTTGTAGCCCTAGTATACCTCAGTAAGTGAGGAGAACCCATGGCCCTTCCCAGGTGTGTGAAGAGGAGGGCATGGTAACGAGCGGGTCGCAGGAGGCCCTGGCCCCTGGAAAGCTGGAGATCAACTTTGAGGAGCTTCTCAAACAGAAGAAGGCAGCGGAGAAGAGGCAGAAGGAGGAAGAGCGGAGACTGAAGATGGAGCAGGAGAAGCAGGAATTTGAGCAGCTGCGGCAGGAGATGGGAGAGGTCAGTGAGTGGTGCAGATCTTACGGGGAGGATTCCATCAGAAACATGAGTGTTAAGGCATTTTACAATGCAGCCTTTTAAAATCTCACCTTCTTGGCCCCAGGAGGAGATAAACGAAAGCTCCCTGGTGGTGAGCACAGAGTACGAGGAGCTGAGCAAACTGAAGCGGACCGGCACAATACACGCCAAGAACCTCAAGTCAAAGTTTGAGAAGATCAAGCAGCTCAGTGAGGAAGAGATCCGGAAGAAGATCGAGGAGGAAAGGGCGCGAAGAAAGGCAATCGACCTCGAAATCAAGGAACGGGAAGCAGAAAGATTCCAGGAGGTACGCCATCCAGGGTCACATTGGTGAAGTGGGCTGGGATTGAGCGTCACTGGCCCTGCCTTACATTTGACAAGCCCTTGATTTTTGCAGGTAGCTACATAGATCTATTGACTGCCCACTAGGTCTCTTATGGGTTTTTGGAAAGTTCTTACAAAGTGAACATTCCGGATAGCCCTCCTGTCGATGCCCTTTACATTCTGAGATACTAAAGTGCCTCAAGACAGTGGAACAGTGTCAGAGGGGGAAAATAGTGCAGAATAGTTTTTGTCCAAAAGTCGTCCGTGCAGCCCAGTACAAAAGGGTCCCACCTGAAGGTGTAAAAGGCTTGTGCTTCTGGGCCAAAGAGCAGATGAGCCACCTGAAAGAACCAGCAGGACGGCCTGGTTCATATACTTAAAGCACAAAACCAGCCGTTTCTTGGGGAATCAGTGTGACATGCAAAAGGCCTCTGGTAAGCATTTCTTCAAAGTCATGCAGGGGGGAGCACAGTGAAAAGCACATTAAAGTTCACTTCATCGACCATCCACTATCATTTTAGTCTCTCCACTAAACAGAAGGAACTAAAAGTTCAGCTGAGGAGATTCCTTGAGCCAGCCTGCTCAGTCTTCTCAATTCCTCCACATTCCAGGATGAGGACGACGCCAAGAAAGATGCCTGCAGAGTCCAGCACGCCCCCTTCAAGCAGAAGGTGGACATGCGGGCGCGGTTTGAGCAGATGGCAAAGGCCAGGGAGGAGCAAGAGAAGAAGAGGATTGAGGAACAGAAGTTACAGAGGATGCAGTTTGAGCAAGAGGAAATCGACGCAGCACTACAGAAAGTAAGAGCTCCGTCTAGCCACCTTCAGTACAGTCACTCGGGAGCAATGCATTTCCAACCAGCTTTTTTTTACAGAAACGAGAAGATCAGGAAGAGGAAGAAGGAAGCATCATAAACGGATCCACCGCGTACGAAGATGAGGAGGACCACGCCAGGTCCGGGGCCCCTTGGTTCAAGAAATCCCTCAAGAACCAGTCTGTGGTAGACGGTGAGCCAGTTCGATTCACAGTGAAGATAACGGGGGAGCCCAAACCAGAGGTGACGTGGTGGTTAGAGGGAGAGCTGCTCCAGGACTGTGAGGACTATCAGTACATCGAGCGGGGGCAGACACACTGCCTATACCTGCCGGAGAGCTTCCCAGAGGATGAGGGCGAGTACATGTGCAAGGCGGTCAACAGTAGGGGCACTGCAGCCAGCACCTGTATTCTGATTGTGGAAAGTAAGCACCGCCCCTTCTGACTGCGTGGCCCAATGACATTTCCCATCTAAGTGCAGGTGGAATGCATGCTCCGCCCCCCTTCTGCTTTCATAACTCTTCCCTTCCTCCCTCTCTCTCTCTCTCTCTATCAATGGCCCCCCTCAGCTGAGGACTACTGATGCCCATCACTGGAATCCTCTCCCTTCTCTCTTGTTAAAAGTCATGGTGGGGCCAAAAACTAAAATTAACGACATTAGAAACTAATTCCACCAGTAAGTAGTTAAACGGGGGGGGGGGGAACAGGAACGCCGCACATTCTGGATGCCCGTGTGTCAGCAAACGATGCCGTAGGTAAACCTTCCCCAAGAAGACCAGAGACAGCCTAACCCGACGGCCGGCTGGCTGTTGGAGAACCACTGACCGTTTGGAAGTGTGCCTTCCTCCCAGTCACCCGTCCACCTCTGTTCAGACTCCATCCAAAAAAGTTACATACTACCGTGAAATGTGTTGCTATCACTTGTAAGTATCGGGGGGGGATCATTTTTATAGGATTGTGGCTTGTATACATAGTGTTGAGTGAGTTCTCAGTTGCTGCCTGCAGCCTTGCCTTCAAACACCAAGTGGGCCGAGGACAGTGAGCAGTGGCACCGGCTTCACCGTCTTGCTGTTCTGCCAGCATGTGGCGCTATGAGAACATTGTTTTTAAAGACACCGATCATTTGAAATAAAATGAATGTGAAAGTGAGCCTCTTTGCTGACAGCTTTATGCCCGTGCCTGTAGAGCAACACCGCGGAGAGGCTTCATGCAACACCCGGGGAGGGGGTTCCTTAGATTCATATTAAAACACAATACAGTGAATAATGTGTAATTACTACATTCAAAATTATGCTCTTTATTTCCATTACATATAATTTAAACTAATTCAATTAAGAAAAAACTCACCCTAATGCAGAATCAGTGGGAGCCCTGAGCTTGTTTCCCTGTCACTAGCTGGGGCAATGGGGGACAGTGACTTGGTTTCCGTCACAGCAGAAAACCCCCTTCACAAAGATAGGATGTTGGAAATGGAAGAAAGGTTATCAGTGCTTCTGTGGCGATCTCAGGACATTCTGCCTTGACTTTAATCCAGAACGTTTGGAGACTGTCTCAAACATAGTTCTAAGGTCACGTCATTCGTGATCTCAAGCAGTCGACCCTAAAATTTGTGTTTGACTCACTTCTGCTAGGGTTAATCTGTGGGCTTACTGAAAAACTGCAACAGACAAGTCTGGGGAAAGAGGCACGGAAGTGGTCAGAATAAAATACCTTGCAGATTAATGTAAATAAAATAGTATTCTTTGTATGGTCGGGTTCGGCACAGCCCACTGCCCTGCACTGGTACGCAGCCCAGTGGTTGGGGACCACTTCTGTGGACGAGTGTTACATAGGCAGAGCATTTGTGTGAGGGCCAAGTAGCATCAGTGGCTCACCACTGTGCCGTAGCACACTTCACTAGTGAGGGTGCAGGTAGGCCCAGTGCCGACAGATTCGACATCAGCAGCATCCAGAGATCTTAGCAAAGGAAGGTCTTTCCAAGGCCCAAATTTGTCATCATTACAAGTTTATTTTGAACAGGTGAACAATGCTGAACAGTCAGGTGTAACATTGAAGTACAGGGGTGCACACAGCAGAAGGTCATGGTTACCTCTAAGGTACGCTCCCTTTTCCATAATGCTCACTTAAGCTTCAGTTTCTCTTCTTTAAAAGACCCCCCACGAATTTTCTGTTGAGAACTTTACTCAGAAGGAAACAGCATCTCTCACTGCATGCACACGAGACATGCAGCCAGACATTGGGCAACAGTTCACTTGCAAAGTTCATACTTCAAGAGACAGACAACATACTATCCAAATTACTGCCAAAAAAGACCTGTCACTAAGTCAAAACAAGGATTTAGGCATGGAGCTCCAACTTTAGGATGTCATACAACTGCATATCTGAAGAAAAATAATCTCTACATATTCTAGCAGTTTTATAACACAGACACCTATCATATGGCATGGTACAGTCATTAATTTTGGAGAAAAAACAAGCATCAATTCTGACGTTACAAACAGAGTCCCTAAACTTAGAGTAAAAACATTTTGCAGTCATGACAGTTCCTCAAATTTACCTTATACGGGGGCCCTTGAAGGGTCTATGTTCACCAGTAGGACAGACTCAAAGGATTCCTCCTTAGGGACAACCTATCTCAGGGCCTGATTCTATGAACTATGCTTGCAGCATCTTCAACACTGTGTGTGAAAATGAAGGCAGCATTTTTAAATGGCACTACAACACGGGCATCACAGGGTTAACACCAGGCATAGACATGATCACTGTGCTCTGCATCCTATCTGGCTGACATCTGAAAGCATGTGACCGCATGCAATTCGAGTAACATTGCAGAGATCTACAAAGTCTATGCATCATGGTCACACAGGGAGGATTTTAAAAAGACTTACCGAGAAACTAATGTACATATAAGACATAAAATGCACTGAGAAAACTGACCAGCATTAATGTGATAGAGAAAGCAGAGCAGACACATGGTCTGAAGCACACCTCGCTGTCCATAACATCCCTTTCTTCCAGTAAGTATTAAACGCCATGCATGTTGACAACTCGGGGTCTTAAACACGAAGGCTGTTCTTACGCAGATTCATCTGACAGTCAATTGAAACGTTTTATGGCATCCCTGCTATAAAAATACTCGTCTTAAAGGGTCTACATTATCTACAAATGCAAGTCAAAACAGATCCATCACTCACAGGTCAAAACACTGTTGTCCTTAGGTCATGCTTACCTGTATTACTGCAGCAGAACCTAAGGTGAAAGGTCTGGGTCACACTGCAAAGATTAAATATTGCACTGGTTTGCCATCAGTAAAAAATCAGTTATTCATGTAAGTAAATTTAACAGCCTCCAGTAAAAAATGACTCCAATGAACATTGGCATGTCAGTTTCAATTGTGCTATCCGCACTGCACGGGCATCTATGGTCCTCTGAAACACTGCAGGACTATGTGAAATCCAGTGCTCAGGATTTACAGCAATACGCAAGTCAGTCCATCACATGCTAACGGGGCACAGACAGGGCACACTATCCCCGGCACACACCGAGGCCAGCAAGGTCTATTCCCCTCAGTTAAAATGGGAAAACAGTGACCTTTTAGTACTCCCTGTGAACACATGACAGTGAATATGCCAACATGGGAACAAACTCACATTTTAGAGATCAAAAGAGAAAAGGTCCAACTGGCAAGCATACGTAAAAAAGGCAAACTAGGAAGCAGAGAGCCACATGGCCCGCTTGTGGGCTCTGCCCGAGAAGCAAGTCGCCATCCAAATTCACGAAATCCAAGAAACTTTCACAGGCAGTGCTTTGCAGTTCAGGAATGGAATCACATGGAATCACAATTTCGCCGAGTGCCTCTAAGCCAGGGATACTTACCCGCGGTCACATGGGAATTCAATCATAATAAAAATACAGTTTAGGACACGCTAGACTTTTCATTCTCTCAAAGAAATACATTGAAAGATAAGGGGGTGCTTTAGCAGTGATTCAGCATGGTGTACTTACAGTGGTAATACCCTCTGAAGGCTGTAATCAGGGGGGCTGCCAGCACTGGACTGCTCACCTCTATAAACCTATAAGCCTACGCCGGGTGCATCTTCACACACAACAGCAAGCAAAAAACCTCCATTTCGCAGTCACTTTTAATCAGAGTAGAGATGCTTTAAAAAATTTGCCAGCAAATTTACAAAAATAGGCTTTACTAAAATTGGGGGAGACAAATAGTCACTTTGCAGTCTCTCAATCACACATTTACCTGTGCTGCAAAAACAACAAAAAAACAACAAACAGCAGACGTGCCGAAATCTCTGAAATAACGTCACATTTCAGGGAACATTTCGGGAAAACTGTTGCTTACCGCTTTTCTAAACTTTCCTGTGAGGGAAGAAGTTGGTTCTCTCATTATAAACAGCACAGACTACGCCATTGCAAAAAATGAGGTCAGGTACAGTGCAGGACAGACACTACAGTACTAGGTCATTGCATTTGCTCTCAGCAACACCAAGCCAAAATGACCGCGCTCACGCCTGAAAGGAGACCGCGGCCCAGGAGAGGACTAAACTAAACCAAGTCAATCACTGAATCATGAATCTCGACGTCACTGCAGTCATAGAGACGCGATTTCAGTACAGATACACAACACAAATGGTTCGATTAAAAAAAATTAACAAAAAAAAACTGGAGAGACAAGACACTGGAACTTTCAGTCAGCAAATCTGGACAGTCAGAACCCAATGACCAAGCATCTTGCAAGATTTTACCCACATCCTTTTCCACCCAACTTACCAACACAGGAGGTTTCATTTTGTTTTATTGCAAAACACAACAGGCATTTTAAAACTGAGATGATTTACATGGAAATTACTACAGTAATTATAAACATGAGCATTGACCACATGAAATACAGGAGCTGGAATGTCCAAAACTATTATTACCACACTAAAAACAAACTGCTTATATTGTACAAGGGAGAAAAACCAAAACACAGCAAACAAAAAGAACGTGCCCCCCCACCCCCCGCCGGAACTTGTAATCTTTTCTCGACACTTTAAACCAAAGAAATTAAGATCTTCATCAAGGCGTCTGCATCCAAACATTTAACAAAGGTTTTTTCGACAGTGAAGCAAATACTTTATGTCCACTTCACATTACTGGCCCTGTGCAGAGGAGATACATAAGAGATACATAAAGTGTTAACAAGGGGAGCAATCACTCACAGCAGCCTGTATGTGGGAGAGAAGGCTGTTAGTCGCAGAGACGCCGGCTCCTCAAGGGGGCGCTCACACCTAGGGGGAAACGGTTAGCGGCGGCGCGGCCCGACAGCGGCGGGGAAGGGGGCGAGCGGTACCTGCTGGGGGGGCGCGGCCCCCATGGCCTGAGGGCTGCCCTGTCCGTAATATGCTGCCTGCTGCCGGTAGTACTCGGCCCAGGCCGCGCTATAGTCCGGCTGGCCTCCCGCCGGGGACGCGGCGGCAGGGGCCGCCTGGGGAGCCGCTTGACCTGGAACAGGAAGCGAATGGTGGTCAAAGGTCAGCCAGTGCTTCCCAGTACATGAAGCCACGATTCGACTGAAAGCCTGTGAGGGAGGGAACGACCCCACCACCGCTGTCTCCGGGGCGTGGGACAGATACTCCCTATGATACTCTGGGGCTGTGGGGTTCAGAACCCCAACTGGAAAGGGCCCGATGCACCCCAGCAGCCCGGCTCACGGCCACAGCTCGGGCCCCACAGCTCGGCCACGTACCTTGCTTTTTGTAGTACTCCTCCCAGGCTTTAGTGTAATCCTGCTGTGGCTGCCCCTGCTGACCTGGAATCGTGCAGATAAGTTAGCCTTATTTTGCTACGCCAGGGAAGCTAGCTAGTTAAGTTCCCCATCTATGAGCACTTACACGCTTGCTCTAACATGAACATGTTCATCCAGCATGCAGCTCTCTACTGCAAAATAGGTCCTGTTTGGTAACTACTCCTAAAGAGGAGGTCCTTCTCTGAACCTCAGCATCCTGTCTGCCACAAACGGGACCCCCACACCTGTCTGCTCCCCGTACGCTCTCCGAATCTACGTTTGGCAAAATATTTTATACCCAATCTCTTGTAATATTCCTCCCAGGCCTTGGTGTAATCTGTCTGTCCGCTCTGACCTGGAGCCTGCGGGTCACCTGTTAAAAATGGCACAATTTTAATTGATAACCATTCTTACAGCTGCAGATACGTAGCCTGAACTGGCTCAGAGCTTCACCTGACCCGTGGAGACCAAACCCCACTAAGGCTGCATTCAGTGAGCACACTGCTATACTCTGCCGCTATAGTAAGGGCCCCAGTCCCCGCGGAAAGGCGACGACATGCTCGGCTCCAGGGCCCCGGGGCCCACCTCACCTTGCCCATTGGTCTGTGCAGTGCCCGGCGCAGCGCTGGCAGGGGCCATGGGAGGCTGCGGCTGCTGCTGGTACTGCGAGTAGTACGCTGCCCACGCTGCCGCGTTAGCGTCCGCAGCCGCCTTCCCTGCGGGAGATACGGGCCGCACCGGACCCACCATCAGACAAGCGTGCCAGATCGTGGCACTCAAGGAACAAGCGGGGCCAGTGTGCACACTCACCAGGGTCTGGCTGGCCCTGCTGCCAGTGCGGGAAGCCGTTACCCCAACCCTGGGGCTGGTAGGGGGCCGGGGGACCGCTGTACAGGGGGCAAACAATCAGGCACACGTCCTACACACACACACACACACACGCACACACAGACACAAAGCGGCCTCTTACTGTGGTCCAGGGGGGCCCTGGCTGTATGGCCCGGGGTTGTAGGGACCCATTGGAGCAGGGGGACCAGGAGGTCCAGGGGGCCCGTGTGGAGAAGGCCCTCCATGCGGACCGGGGGGGCCGTGGGGACCGCCGATGGGACTGACAGGACCCTGGAAGACAGAAACCCGACACTCAGGCACCAGGCACCTCTGACAGATACAGCGGGGGGGGGGGGGGGGGGGGCACCACTCACCCCAATCTTCTCCTCCACCAGCTGCCTGGCATAGTCGATCTGTTGGGGGGAGCCGCGGATGGTGAAGATCTTGAGGTTGGGGTCGGTGTTAGGTGGTGGGTTCCTCTGCAGCTCAACACGAGCCCCCGACTGCTGGCTGATGCTTTTAATGGTCTCGCCTCCTGCACAGGAAGGCGGGCAGGTCAGGCGGGAGCGTGGAGCCGCTCACACACACAGCGACAGGCAAGGGGGGGGGGGGTCTCCACACCTTTGCCGATGATAAGGCCGGTCTTCATGGCAGGGACGGTGAAGGTGAACTCCTGCAGCCCACCAGGGGGACCCATGTTCCAGTTGCCCTGCCCCCTGCCACGACCCCGACCTCCAGGCCCCGGGGGGCCTCCGGCCTGCACACTCCTCAGCAAATCGGCGATTATCTCAGCAGCGTGCTGAGCCCGGTCGGGCGGGCCCATGATCTGAGCTATTCTCTCAGGCATCGAGCCGTCGTCTGTGGGGGGAAGGGGGCGTCAGACAGGTATCCGAATCCCCGCTCTCCTGGTCCTAGTACTCGCCAAAGAAACCCCACGCTCACCCGGTTTGAACTGGATCCTCACACCGGTGTCGTTCTGGATCTTCTTGATCATCTCGCCGTTCCTGCCGATAACGATCCCCACGGCGAACCTCGGGACAGGGACCTGGGGACAGTCAGGCGGCCGTCAGCGGGGGGACCGCCCTCGTTCTGGGGAGGATGAGGAACGCAAGCAGGCGGCACACTCACGTCCAGCGTGTCGCCGCCGCCCATCCGGGAGCCGTACTCGCCGCGCTGCTCCCGGAAGCCCTGATCCCGGATCAGCTCCATCACCATCTCTTTGGCTTGCTGAAACGACAGGACACAGCTCACGAGCTCAGCTTCACATTCCACCCCCGTGGCCCCACACCCCTCCCCTCACACACAGCTGCTCCTACCTGCACCTTGAAGGGCTCCCCGGAAATCCTGAGAGGCTTGTCGGCCCCTGTGTTTTGAGGGCCCTCCTGAATCATCACCATTTTCACACCGGCACGTTCCTGGGTGGGAGGGGAGGACGGTGAGGTCAGCCGCTGTGCAGCACTGCATGCTGGGAGAACTGGCTGTCAGGGCCTTTACCTGTAGCTGCTTGATGGTCTCGCCGCCCTTCCCAATCACAAGGCCGGCTTTGGTGGCCGGGACGAGGATTTCCTGAACGGCCATTCCCTGCCCGTCGGAGTGAATGAACGGCTGTGGCCTGCCCTTCTCCACAATCTCCGTCAGCAGCCTCTTCGCCGACCTGCGGAGGTTTCCGGAGTCGGGGCAGTGAGCGGCTCGACCGCGGCTCGTCGAGGGTCACGAGACACACCTCCAAAGGTTAAAGACGGTACTTACTGGATTGAATCCGGAGACCCCGTTAACGTCACAGATCTCTCTGGCATTCCACCACTGTCTGGACATCAGAGCAAATAAAGTTAACTCACAGGGATTTAAAGGCGGCAGGAAAACACAGGACTGAAACAAAGGCCACAGGCTCACCTTGGGCAATCTGTATTTTGCACCCAGACTCTTGCTGCAGTCGGGATATCTGCTCACCCCCCCGTCCAATAACTATGACAAAAAAAAAAAAAGATTAAAATGGAGCCCTATAACAGGCGGCAAACTTTTACAAGAAGACAACCTACTGAATCCAACCATGCCGTCTGGAACCTTGAACTCTTCAGAGGACGACCTATAAATAGCAGATGCATCTTTAAAAATGAGGCCCATGTGGAAAATCACCATCACTCTGCACAGAAATATGGGAAAAGCAACCATCTCTCTTACCTTGGGGCAGAATTCATTCCCCCCATTACTGATGAGAAGGCTGCAGGGAAAAAAGGGGCCTTGTTAGAGCAGGAAAGGCACAATGGAACCGCACGGGGGGCCAGAAGCCTCCAGGATCACCACAACGCGCCGCCATACTTACGGTCGCTCTGCGAAGCCATTTTCTTTGTTTCCGGTTGATCTGCAATTTGAGGGGAAGTAAACCGCATGTCAGAGCGTCTTCCTGCCTGCTCACATTCCACCCTAAAGTACAACCCCGGGTTCAAAAGGGAAAGCAGCCCCCCATCCCGCCTTCATACACCTCCGCGACATTATCCACTAACACGGGGGGGGGGACAAGTAGAGCCATAGACACATGCAGTTCCCACCATGTTTCTCAAGCGACTTGATTTAATGTTACAAAGCGAGGCGCTATGGGAAAGCTTGAGGGCTATTCTTTCAAGGCCAGGAACTAATCATTGCAAATCAATCAAAATCCACATCTTAGTGTCACAAGCCAGTAGTCTCATCAGCCACATTACTCGGCTGGGCGTTTACAGATTACACGCTACGTTATGACGCACTTTCACTAACTCAGTCGAGAATCATGTACAGAGGAAAACACAGACAGGAGAGGCACTTTGTACACGCATGCTACATGGGGACCTGGTGCCGGACACAAGCAGAGACACAAAGGTGTCCCAAGTAGCCGCCTCCGGCAAACAGCACACCAGGCCCGGAGAGAAACACATTTTAACGTGCCCATTTTAACGATTAACGAGCAAAAGATTCCTGCCTGTGAAAGAAGACTGAAATCCCTCCCAGTGCGTTCTACTGCTCAGACTTGTCCAAGAGTCATCTACACACAGATAAGAACAAGAGGGTCAGGCAGCGCGGCAGGCCGGCCCGGCCTCGCCTCGCCTCTCGGGCGGGCCGGGCCTCTGCACAGGGGGAGTCAAGGACGGCGTTAGCGCGGCACACGCATGGCGCTGGGTGAGGGGCAGGCCGCACACTGCGGCCTCCGCGGGTTAATGAAGCCCGTCGCGAGTAAACACACAGGAAGGCACCCGTAACGAACGGCGACTGGGCCGCGGCGGGAGGCGCGCCGCGGCGGGGGACGGGGGCGGCGGCGGCGGACACCCACCGGCGTCCTCCAGGGGCCTCTTCTGGCCGCCGTAGCCGAACTCGCCGGCGGCCGGAGGGGGGGCCACGCCGCCATCGCCTCCTATTTTTGCAGCGATCTGAAAGAGGAGGAGAAGCCCGTCGAGCGCAGCGCCGAGACCCATTCGCGGCGCCGAGCGCCCATTTCCGGCGCCCGTCGAGCGGACGGCCGCGGAATCCCCGCCCGGCCCGGAGAGCGGGAGGCGTCCCGGCGGCGAAAACGGCGGGCCGGGGCGGCAGAGGGCCGCTAGGGGCCCGGATGGGGCGCCGCGCGCCGCGGCGCGGGCCGGGGGGGGGGTTACGCGCCGATCCCTTTGTTGGGCTGCGCGGCCTCGCGACACGCGGAGCACGAGCGATCGCCGCCAAAAAAAACACGGAGAATGTCGGGTTCCGCTCGCAACGGGCGACTTGCCTGCCTGGCGCGCTGCAGCGCGTCCTTAAAGGCGTCGTTCACCCCGCCGCCGGAGCCGGAGGACGGAGGAGCCACGCTGGAATAGTCGGCCATCCTGTAACGACAGCAATCTGCTTGTGGGGGGTAGAGAGACAAGATGGCGGCTTAAATGTAAACGAACGGAAAGGACTGCGACGGAGAGAGGAAGGGGGCGTGGTGCCGGCGTGCCGTCGCCCGATTGGCTGCGGGAGCTGTCTGTCAGGCCGCGGGGGCGGGGCGGGCGGGAGGCTCCTCCCCGCTCCTGTGCGGCCGTGGAGCCGGCATGGGAACGCCTCTGCATTGTCGGCTCGGTTTCTATGGGAGAGGCCGCTATTCATGCGAGCTCAGATAATAGCAGGCGGCCATTGCTCGCCTGTGAGGGACAATGCCGGCAGAAATGCCAGGTGCTCAGGCGGTGGTGGGAGCTGTTTTATAGGTGGCCAGTTCCATGTGGCTCCCACCGAGGGCCACGCTCCTGTTCTCAAGCCTAAAATGTTTTTAGCATTCTCCTGGGGATGAAAACATTGTATGAATATTTTACATTTTTAATTATCATTATGCTCATTGTGGTACATCGGAACTAAAAGGAAATAAAACTTGCGCATTGCAAAGAAGGTTTTTATGCTTTATGTATATTCATGAGAAATACTGAAGATGTACTGGACGGCACACGTAATACAAGGGGGGGGGGGCGGGCGTTTGCTTACCTGCATCACCACTCATCTGCATTTCACAGTTACCAACAAAAGTGCCCGTGCATGTAATGGGTATTTGGCACTGGACAATGGGAGCCATTCCTCCTGGAATATCCCACCAATACCAAGCCGCATGTGCTGCAGTGCCTGCTTACAAAACACACACTAACCCCAATTTTCCGTAGCTAAATAAAGCAGTTTCCATAGATATTCTAAGGAAACCTTTCTGAAAAAGAGAACATGTACCACACTTGTGGGGCCTTGAATGAATGTTGCATTTGTATATGGCTTTGTAAGACACCCAAAGTGCTTTACAGAGGCAATGGGGAGCCACTTCAACCAGCACCACTGTGTGGCCCCCACCTGGATGATGCGACAGCCAGCCAAGTACACTTCCCACACAGGAGCTCAGGTGGTGAAGGGGCAGGAGAGAAGTCACCAATTAGATATGTATATATATCCTTTTTAAACAGCACACTATCCCAGTCCCTGGACTGAAGCATTGAGATCCACACAGACCACAGGAGGGATAGCCTGCTGGCCACACCAACACCTCTTCCAGCAGCAACACAGCTTTCCTAACTGGTCTTCCATCTAAGTATTGGCCTGGCCCAAACCTGCTTCGCTATAGAGGGATTACCTAGTTTGAGCTGCTAGCTAGCCTTTTGCATGGATCAGTTGTAAGCTTAAAAACAAGAGTCTGCATATATATTTGTTTCCAGGAAAGTCTAGCTTCAACTCTGCACGTCTGCATTTTGCGGTGAATCCTGTGATCCAAGTGGATGCCTCAAGTTTCCTGCGTGAACAGTCATTTGAAGCAGAAAGGGAACAAAGATGATGTCATTCTCTCCAGATAATCACAGCAAATGTGTTGATTTTGGCACTTACAGAGCCATGTGTAACTGCACAATGCCATAAATAGGCAGCCCTCAGCCTAGGACACACCAACACACCAGGGCTCACAGTGCAATAGTGACAAACCCCACTGCACTGCTCTCAGCATGCATCACTCAAATTTCCTTTATTTATAATCCATTACACAGGAGGGGGAGACCTATTCTCAAAGGAGGAATCTATGTACTTCTCATTCAGGGCCTGATAATAAGGCTGGGAAAACGTGGTGGAGATTACAGCACCAAGGCTGTTCTGGCGATGTGTGGAAGCCCTGGACAAAGAGAAACGGGAGGGCTTCACTGCTCCCTGTCCATCCATCATCCACCGTCCTCCAACCACTTATCCTGGTCAGAGTCACATGGGGACCTGGAGCCAATCACAGGCAGCAGAGCAGATAAGGCAGGGGGGCGCCCTGGAAGGGATGCCGGTATCAGCAGTACAGTATATGCAAATGTCCCCACATGCTGAAAATTATGGTGGTGAGAAGTATTTCTCATTGTTAGTAAGCAGCCATTGTTTTGCTTGTCTGTGAAAAATGACATAATCTGAGTGTGACATGGTTTGGTGAAGCAGCAGACTTCAAACCCCTGGGCTCCTTTGGTGGTTTTCGGCCTGGAAACGGGACGTCCCGCGTGTCGTGATTCTGATGGCTTCCAGGTGTCCCACAGCTTCCACCCCAGGGGATCAGCAGACCAGTCCAGGAGCGTCGTCATGCCTCCGCAGAGAGCAGTCTTCCAAACACTGGTGTCAGAGTGCAGTTTAAAAGGGCGCATGGGAGTGCTTTAACAAAACTGGCCCCCATTCCATTGTAAAAGCCCCGAATCCCACTCGCTGTGTAGACACTCTGCAGTCCCTGAAGAACTGAAGCCTTGGGATTCACACTAAGAGCTGGAAGACAGACAGGTGCAGATGATGAGGTCAGCTGGAACTTGAAGGTCATGTTGCAAACATCTGCACCCTAGCTCTCGTTCCTCAGGCACTGTTCTGGAGAGCCCAGGAGAACCCCAGGCTGCAGTACCTTGAGCTTGCTGCTGGGTCCTGATTACCGCCAGGGGGTAGCTGGCTATCTGTCCGCATGCAAAGGCCACGAAGCTGAAGAAGAATAGCTTGGACTCACTGCTGTTGGCTGAATCAGACTTTGCCCAGCTAATTATTGACTACAAGGAAAGAGGAGACAAAAAGAAGAGATTATGATGGCTGTTTGGTGATGCTGTACTCGGTACTCAGCCGAGAGGACAGTACAACAGCCATT
>JAODKL010000044.1:1320615-1331240 GCA_026780765.1 Petrocephalus schoutedeni
GGGGGGGGGGGGGGGGGGGGGGGGGGGGGGTTTCCCCAGCTACATTTGGCACATACAAATTGTCTTTAGTCGTTTCTCATGTTCCTTCGCCCCGTCTGCCCCCCCTTCAGTACCACTGGTGCAAGGGCTGTACCTGCACTGCTGGGGCACATCTGGAGAACCAGCCATGATGTTGACCCCCCCCCCAGAGTCTGGGAAGGCACATGTCTGTGTGTACCTGCACATTGGGGGGGGGGTCCCGCCTAGGTGAAGTCTCAGTCAAGAACAAAGCGGGGGGGAAGAGGGTGGGGGGCAGCCTTGGCCAGCCTCACCCACCCGCCTTCCGTGGAGGTCCTTAGGGACAGCAGTCCTGCGAGAGGCTCAGATGCCGTGGGTTAGGTCCGTGATGACCCTGGCCTTCACCAGCTTCCGCAGAAACTCCTTCTCCTTGCCGATGTTGTGAGTCCACGACTGGAAGGAGGAGAGTGAAACAAGCGTTTTCATCCCGGATGCCAGAACCTGGATAATCACCTGCAGAGCCATCCTACTCCGGCTGAACATGTGGGCCCAGCCACCATGCAGGCTGTGATGTGGCTCAGAAAAGCACCAAGGGTCCCACATCCTTAAAACGCAATGATCTGCCACTTTTGGCGATTTCTCATCTAAACCATTAAAGCACGCATATCTTAACTCAGCCAGGCTCCTGGGAGATACCATGAAATAACCGCGTGAGCCGAGTAATACCTCTGCTATTTATACGCCACATAAAAGCTGACCTTCCAGGCATAAATTCCAGGACGAAAGCGTGGAGTCCCTGCCGACGGGAACAATGGGCCTTTGCATCAAAGGCGGCCCGTTCCGTTTGTCGACGGCAGGGACTGTAATTTCGAGGGGGATCAGGCAAAGTCAACAGGCCATTGTGAGTGGGGGACCGGCGCCGGGCCCGCCTTCAGCTCGGAGACGGCGGAGGCCAGAAACGCGGCTCGGCGCTGTGACTCACACACACAGAGACGACAGCGAAGCCCAATGGTGACCGGCAGGTAACGGGCGACCGTCCTGGACAGCAGGAGAGCGCCTAGCCCCGGCGGCTCCGGGGAGCCCGCTTGGAGCCCCCATGAGAAGCAGGGTTTCCACCCGGGGAACCCGGTCTGACGGCGAGCGCTCGGGCCCCAGGACAGCGGAGGCCCCAGTCTCTGACCTGGGACGGGAGGGCTTCCCGGCACGCCGATGTCAGGGACTCCGCGGAGCCTCGAGGCCAGGATTAGCGTGCTCTGCGAGCACCACTCCACACCTACCACGCCGGCACAATGCGCCAAAGGAATGCTGGGCTGCAGGGCGGCGCGTTGGGGCTGCAGGGCGCGTTGGGGCTGCCGCTGCATCTGTTCAGTCTTGCCGCCTCCATGCGCGCTGCAGTCTGCCCTGATTATGCAGCACGCTTTCCGCACGCGGCGGCTAGCCTGTGCTGCGCTCTCATTGCTCGCATTTTTACACGTATTGTGCCTGGGCACAGGGATAGGCTGCAGGCTCTGAGACGCGCAGGGGGACCCGCCTGCGCTGAGGGGGCAGGCCTTTATCTGAACGGGATTTACTGTCCCTCGCAGAGACAGACAGGAACATGGAAAATGGAGGGGCTTCTGGGAGGCACAACTGGGCAGGGGGAGGGGCATAAGAAGTACAGTAGCAGGGGGGGCTTCTGGGAAGCACAGCAGCATGGGGAGGGGCTTCAAGGAGGTACAACTCAGCAGGGGGAGGGGCTGAGAAGTACAGCAGCAGGGGGAGGAGCTTAAGAGAGGCCTCACAGCAGGGGGAGGGGCTTAAAGGAGGTACAACTCAGCAGGGGGAGGGGCTGAGAAGTACAGCAGCAGGGGGAGGAGCTTAAGAGAGGCCTCACAGCATGGGGAGGGGCTTAAAGGAGGTACAACTCAGCAGGGGGAGGGGCTTAGAAGTACAGCAGCAGGGGGAGGAGCTTAAGAGAGGCCTCACAGCAGGGGGAGGGGCTTCAGGGAGGCAGCAGTCAGCAGAAGGAGGAGCTTCAGCAGAAGGAGGAGCTTCAGGGAAGCAATGGCCTACAAATGACTCGACATCAAGACAGTAGGCAAAAGACAGACAGCAAATGGCTTCATGCATCATGACCTGGGCAGCATCCATTTACATCCAACATCTCCAGTATCCTACATAACAAGAGGCCAGGGATGTTAATCTAATGGAGAAATGCTCTGGAAAAACACAGCCATAGAGGATGACAATTACTCCAGAGCCAAGAAGGCTCTGATCCTGGAAGAACCAGTGGCTGAATGAATAGTGGGTGAAACGCGACACCCGGCTTTCTAATGGAACAGCAAACACTGGCCAATCAGATCACCTGCCTGCCCAGCAATATGCAGCCCGACCCGCAGGGGGAATAATCACAGAGTCCAGGCACGAGACGCTCAATAATTCACAGAAGCGGCCGGGTTGCGTGGCAACAGGCCGAAACGCGAGAGCCGCGGCCCGTGGGCCCCGCGACAGGACGGGGGAGTTGGGTCATCTGACCCGGCGGGAGGGATCCAGTACCTTGGCACGGGGGTCACCCCCAGCCCCGGAAGTGTGTC
Organism: Petrocephalus schoutedeni; assembly: GCA_026780765.1. Taxonomy (NCBI): domain Eukaryota; kingdom Metazoa; phylum Chordata; class Actinopteri; order Osteoglossiformes; family Mormyridae; genus Petrocephalus; species Petrocephalus schoutedeni. The sequence continues at coordinate 1,323,186 of JAODKL010000044.1, forward strand.
GATCCGTACCCGGGGCGTCTCACCTCACACGGGGGCCGACAGACGGCAGACACGCTGCAAAGCAGCGGCTGGGGCCACCGGCAGACGCGCTTCATGTTTACGGTGACATGAATGAGGCAGGAATGGGATTCTGATCTCGGCGTGACCCGATATGCCGTTTCGGGGAAGGGGCCACTCGCTTTCAGGCTCGCCGCCTTTCCCGCGTCCGCTATTGTCACGGAGACACTGGGAACACGAGTCGCCGGGGGGGGGTACATCCGTGTCATGCAGCGAGCACACTGTCCCGCCTGCAGGACTATGCAAAGCCCATGCGCCCTTTCTGGAGGTGGGGGGTACGGTTACCAGCGGGACAAAGAGGGCGTGGGCCGGGCTTTACACCCCAGAGGATACCCGACACCTGAAATGCACCCCGGCGTCGGCCGGCAAGGCCGCGATCCGGGCGGGACTGTCGCCGGGGTATTTTAGTCACCTACGGGGCCTGGGGAACATCTCACGACGACGTGGCGGGACAGGGGTGATGAGATCGCCAGGCCGTGGCCTCGCGCGACGGTACCTTACCTCCTTAATGGCTGCCATCTTCAAGCCTTCCCAGTAATGGAGGGGGGCGTGCGGGGCGTTCATGTCGTACCCGAAGCCGGCCACCGCCACCTCATCGCAGTTATGCAGGGCCATGGTGATGGCGACCGTGCCCAGCGTGGGAATGTTCTGCAGAAAGATCCAAAATACAGTCAGCAGATGCACGGCTAAAAAGGCACGCTGTACCACCGCACCGATGTCACAGCCGGGCCCAAGGATGATGAGCGAAGGTCTCAAAGGGCCCCGCGCTAGCAGGCTGCACAACATCCCTGCGAGGTGTCAGCTACCTCAGGCTTAGGAACACAGTCACTCGAGCCGCCAGGTACACTGACAGGCTTCCAAGTTGGGCGCAGGCACTCGGCACGCGTGGGAGGAGGTCTGTGGGAGGAGGTCTGTGGGAGGAGGTCTGTGGGAGGAAGGTCTGTGGGAGGAGGTCTGTGGGAGGAGGTCTGTGGGAGGAGGTCTGTGGGAGCTGGCTGGGGCCGGGACAGCAGACTAAGGTCCCTGCTTAGGGCTCATCAGCAGCGGCACTGAATGTCGCGCTAATCCAGGTCCCTCATAGCCATGTAGCACCTGATTGGCTGGCTAGGGTGCTGTGCCAGGCCCACCTGACCAGTCACAGCTGTGGACGGCTCCCTGGGGAAGGGCCTCATATAGCCACCAGAGCACGGCGGCCCGGCCCACACCACTCTCTGCTCACGGGCCAAGCTGCTAACTCATTTTCAGCTTAGGACCTGATGATTGCTTCAGTGATCCCCACCAGTCACGCTAATCTTTTGGGGTGGGTTGGTGGGGGGGGGGGGGTCACCCGGGAAAGGAGGATGTAATTCCTGCTATTAGCCAGCCTGGTTTTTAGGGCCCCAGGGGCCATGGGGCCCGAAAGAGGAGCCCCTAATCACCGGCCAGGCAGAGGACAAGCACCCACATCCTTGAGGCAAGCGCTATGCTGCACCATCAAAGGGGGGGGGCGCTGTGGCAGGCTGATCAGTTCCATACGGCCTGGTGCTACCCCGGGGGCTCAGCCGGGCCCACACGTGTGCCACACATGTGGCAAGCCCAATGCAGGGAGCCTCACACGAGCACGCCCACACACGCACTCAGATCCAGCTAGGAGCAGAGGGAGACCGGCACCTCTAATCTGGGGGCAGAGACGGGCCAGTCACCAGAAAGGTCACGAGGCACCCCCCTGGTGGATGTGTCCCCACTCCCCCGACTCGAGCCGGACCCTGGGGCTGTCAGGGGCCCTTCACAAACACCTCCGCTTATTGGTTCTGGCCCCACTGCAGCCCCCGGCTCCAGGCCAACACCGCCGGGAAGCAGGCTGTGACCATACACGCGCGCCCCAGTTTGTACACCTTACCGCGGCCTTCCCGCTCTGGCCGCCATCCCACGGGGCACACGTGTGGCGCGGCGGTCTGCCGACCTGTACAGACACTCACCCCCTTCCCCACAGACACTCACCCCCTTCCCCATCAGCCCGTTGTTCAGTGGCAGGCCGATGAACTGGAAAGCTGCCTCCTGGATGAAGTATGGGTTGAGGATGCGCATCTCCGATGGCTCCCGTGGAACAATGACGGCAACGGACTTCCAGAAGCCGTCCGTCCCGCGCTGAGCCCGGGAAGAAGAGGGAGAGAGAGGGAGAGAGAGGCACCAGGTCAGAGGCAGCCCGCGGCCCGCAGCCCGCAGCCCAGGGCCCCCGCGGCCGATCCGCACTTTCCACAGCCCTGGGGTGTCGTGTCACTGGCCGCAGAGACTGGCCAGATGTCCAGCAGAGAGATTATTCAATCCAGCCACACCGTGATTAGGAGCCATAGCAGCAGAACAGCCCTGATGGTAAACAGAGAACCAGCTATTGGCTTTAATGGCAATCACCTGTCCAAATACGCGCGGGCCGCCTTTGATATTCCAAATAAAGGGAGCAACCGCAACACGGAAAACGGCTTTGAACCGGCTTGGCACGCAGCCAAAGGCGAGCCCTGGCATGAGAGGCCTGCCGCGGTCGGTCGCTCGCTCGCGGAGCAGGAGGCCGGCGGCTCGGGGCTGGGGCGTGGGAACGGCGTACGGCACTCCCGCGAGAATGCGCACGCTCACGCATTTTAGTCTAGATGTTACCGAAGGCACCTGACAGCAATCAGACAGGTGACTCACTGAAAAGCCCACATTCCCACCTCCATGACGAGGCCTCTGCCTGGAAGGCAGGGCGGCGCCTTTTTCCAAAATATTTTATTTATATATTTTTGTCCATGGAGGAGATGCAGAACATCTGGAGCAGAGATCTGAAACTTCTGTTCATCTGGGGGTCCGGTACGCATTCAACCGGCCCGGGATCATGGCATAGGGGCGATCAGTCCAGTCGTGAGCAATGGGAACCAAGCAGGAGGGCCCTCAGGGAGCCAACCCATGGTAAAGGGGGACTTAAGCAGGGAAGGAATCAGAGAGCTGGCTTGGACGTTCAGCATCAGCCCATAAATATGGTGCCCCCTAGCGGCAGGAGGCGGTAATGCGGCTGGAGGCAGCCAGCCAGCAGTGGACTTGCTGTTGTTGTTTTTGTTTCTCTTTGGATGAGGCCCTTGTAAAAAGTTATTGGATAATTACATTTAGCTTATGCAGAAGGGCTCCGTAATCAAACATTAGCACCTGTTAAAACAGCCGTTCATTAGAAAGGCCATTAGAGGGACAGCTGGGAGAACTTACAGCAGGGTTTCCAGGCCAGCGGTCCGAGGGCCCCAAACACGGGCCGCCCGGGTGCCGTGCTCCGCGGGCCGGGGCCCCCACCAGAACAGTGCAAATGCACGCCGCTCAGCGGAGGGGAAGCCGGACCCGCTAGCGATCCAGTACTGCTGCAGGTTCTGGTTCTGGTTCTCAGGCTGAAGGTGATTCTGCTCTAAGCACACGGAGCCACAAACACCCATGGAGTTGGGCAGTAGGGAGATTGGACCAGAATCCCAGCAGATTGATGGTTTTGCAATAATTACTTCGGTCAGGGGGTGGATGCGTGTGGTTTCACACAGATTATCACAAAGTTTGTTCAATTTGGTAACAAAATGAAGCCATAATGTTTTACGTGGCATACTGATGTGGAAGAGATCCCGAAATAACAACCCTGTAGCCAATCTTCACGGAAGATGGGAAAATGGGCCTGCGGTAGGAGACTGCTTGGGAATGTCCGCCCGGTCCGGGAGCACGGCGACCCGGAAGCACAAAGTGACCTTCGCCACTCCTCCTCCACGACCCGGAACTAGAAGCTGTTGATTTACAAGGGTGGGGTGCAAAGTTATTTTTATGCCTCAGTTTAATGATCTACTGGGCAGTCAGTAAACTGAGTAAAAGTTCATAGAGTGTGTGTGTCCACATTTCCCAGATTGTGATAACCTGCTGCTTTGACATTGTGGGGAAACAATGGTGGAAACTATTTTATATACCTGTGACTGCAATCAAGAGACTTATAATGGCAAAAATCTTGTGTTTTGTTTCTTTAGCTACTTATGGTTAAGCCTAACATGGACAGAAGTTAGGGTTGTTATTGTTGGAATTTGGGTCATGCCCATAGAAATGAGTGCCGAAGGAGGCTTTATGACGAGGGCAGAGCAGGAGCGGCTGTGGCTGGAAGGCCATTGGCTGGCACAGACCCGGGGGGGTCAGGAGTGGGGGGGCGAATGAGCAAATTGCTAATGAGGGAAAGCGGAGCTCTTTGAAGCGCTGTGATTGGCTGGCTCTACTGGCCGTGAAATGACTGCAGATAAGCGGGGCGAGGCTGGGGGGGGGCAGCCCCGATCCTTACAACCCCCCCCATGCCCTGGGGCTGTAGGATAAAGGGGGTAGGGGGTGTTAGTCAGCTCAGGAGAAACGTGGTATAAGTGATAATGCAATATGAATCGGGGGGGGCGGGGGGGGCATGGATTAAGCTGACCCCTCACGGTCTGCGCCTTTGGTTCTGTGGGATCTGCTGGGCATGCTGGCGGAGAACCTCACCATGTAGGCCATGTCCTAAAGGTCCCGGGAGGAGGTGGGGGACGTTACTGGGAATTTCCTCCGTTGACGCGAGAACACGTGTGACAAGCCGCCTGAGGCGTAAAACTGCACGCATACACGCGTGAGACTAGCGGTGCGCTCCGAGGGGCGGGGCGGGGCGGGGCGGGGCGGGCAAATAGACACCAAAGGCGGCGGCACATTAGGGTCCCCGGAGCCGTTACGGCCATCAGCAGGAGCCGGAACCGCATGCTTGGGTTCCCTAGGAGCCCAGTGCCTGGACGCACACTCTCAGGGAGGGACCCGGCACAGGACAGCAGAGCCCGGCATCCCGACCGAGGCAGCGGCTGGCCAGATCCCGAGAGGGGAGGTAAGCGCCCCCTTTGTGTATCGGGGGATGGTACCGGGACAGGGGATCAATATGAGAGAAGGCTCAGCTTCTGGGATCCACAGAAACTGGACTGCGAAAACAAAAGCATCCTATGCAAGGAAAATCGCCTCATACCACAGGGACGGCGTAACAGCAGAGCCTCCGGTTTTCCCCACGGGACCCCTCACCTAACCCTAACCCTTATTTACACTGCTGCTCTCAAGGTGAATCGCAACCAGCGAATGGCGAAACCTGCCAGCAGAGCGCCATGCCCCAATAGGCTGTCACCCCGGCAACCAGACCGATGTCATGTGACAGTGTGGGGGGGCGGGAGCAGGTGTAGCAAATGGGTCACTGGGGGTCACTGAAGGTCACTGGGGCGGGGGGGGCTGAATGCTTGAAGGACACACTCCGGTTGGAGGCACGACCAATCAGTATGGTGGGTTTATTCAGGTCGCGCCCAAAAATGATCTAGGGAAGGGGTATCAGGAATGCCCCCGATTTTTTGGGTCCGGGGCCTGGCACAGGGACCTGACCCCCTCAGGAATCCTCCTTTCTTTTGGGAGGAAGCTGGTCCATTCTGGGACTTTTTTGGGACGGCCTCTGACCTTCGATCTGCAAGGGCAGGGATTGGCTGTGTGGAGTATGCACCTATGCTCCTAAATAGCAGCCCGCATGCCACTCGTCACATGGTGGGCGCGGTTGCTAGGGGACAGTGTGTGCATGCAGCCCACCGAGTGCAGTGCGGAGGGTCACTGCCCACCCCGCCGGGGATCGCAGCCAGGTGGCTCAACACGCCCCTGGCACCTGTTCTCCCCCCATGCACATAGGTGGTCTGGCCTGCGGGTAGCATGGGCCCCCTAGAGGCTTAAAACGGCTCGTGTCTCACCCCCACCCCACATCCGAGACACGAGCCATCGCGTCGGCAAGCGAGGAAACCGCTACTAGAAAGTCACATGCTCAGTGACACACGGTGCTGTGATGTGTGTGTCCCATGCAAACCCAGGATCATGTCCACGCTTTATCGCTAGGGGGTGGGGGCTGATCTTTTAACTGCATTGTGATGCCCAACTTCGTAATCTGTATAAATCTGGTGTATTTTGTGCAAGTACCATCACACTGACGCCTTTGTACCTTATCCACAATGTCTCTTAAAAGGTGACAGGGACAGCTCAGCCGCTAACATGATTTACCAAAACAGCCTCACGCGGCGTGCGCCACTAACCCAACCTCATAAACATGCGGAATACACAGATTACCAACTTGTGGGCATTGCAATCAATACGGAATCAAACTGAATCGATTCAGGACCTAGAGAAATGGGACAGAAGTGATTCCCAGAAATCAGGGGTGACCCCCAGCCCTACCGTGAATTACACCATATTTTAACTACAAGGGGGGGTGCAAAGTTCAAAGGGAAGGCAGGGATGACATGAGAAGCACAACGGGACACGGGACACGGGACAGGCTGACAGGGCAGATGGGCAGATTACTGCGCGTGTCCCACTCACAGCAGACGAGGGCTGGAGGGTGATGTCGGACCAGGAGGGACTAACACAGAGAGCAGAGCCCGCTTCTGGCTCACTGACATGCGGGAGGGAGCGTCCGGGATCTCCATTCCTCTCCCGTCAAAGGACAGGGGCTAATTACAGGCAGGTGCTTTGAAATCTGCACCGATAATCTGAAGATTAGCATTCATGTAAAAACAAAACGATGGCAACCCAGCGCGGAGGAGAGACATTTACAAGTGGGTGTCAACACCAAACTTTCAGAAGTATATGCGAGTACGGCCTGCATTCTCCACCGCTTCCATTTTAATCTACCTGTAAATAAGGAGAGGCGGTTTCCTGCATGTGAGAGACGCCTCTACAGCGTGCCGAAACCCGTAACCGAGCTCCAGGAGCGCCGATGGCCCCAGCTGCAGAATGTCAGGCCGCCTCAGAGGTGATCTGTACACGCACACACGCGCACACGCGCGCACACACACACGCACACACACGCACGCGCACACACACGCACACACACACACGCACGCGCACACACATGCACACACATACACGCGCACACCCACGCACACACACACGCGTACATGCACACACACACGCGTGCACACGTACACACACACGCACGCACGCACGCACACACACACACACACGCGCGCACACACACACATACACGCGCGCACACACACACATACACGCGCACACACATACATACACGCGCACACACACACACACACACACGCGAGCATCTGCTCTATGAGTTTAACAGTGAGGCGCAGCTTAAGCTTCCTGGAAGACAGAGCCTCAGAGTGACGCACGCAGTCTCTGAGACGGACCCCGGCTTGATGGCAAAATGGACAGGCGAGGACGGACACCGGGGACCCAGCGATGAGGGAGGGCCAAAGCGAACCCAGGGGACCAGCTGGGGGCGGCTCCTTTGATCACTGCTGGAATGTTAATGGACAGCACAAACCTTCCGGGCAGCTGCTGGCGGGTGTTTATGTTAGGGGGCAAAGCTACAACAACCACGCGGCCAGGCGTGGAGAGGAGAGGACAGCACTGGGAACTCGGCGTATTCCATCACATCAGCCTACAGCACACCGTGGTCCTGGGAGAAAGCGAGAGGTGGCACGAACAGAGGCAGGGCCCAGTCTGGGTGGATCCGCCGACTCAGCAGGGCTAACGGGAGAGGGGTAAAACACAAGCCCCCGCCCCCACCCCACTCTCCCCTGATAAGGAGGGGGAACAGAAGACCCACTAAATTGGCATGATCTCCCGGGAATAGATAAAGAAAAGCCTCTCAGGTGGGTCGAGCAGCCCACTAGCAGGCCAATTCATCAAATGCCACTCATGGGGATAGAAGAGTCTTAACAATCAGCTCACACAAAAGACACGATTTGCTTTATCGCTAGGGGGTGGGGGCTGATCTTTTAACTGCTGTGGAAGCCTTTTAAAATTACTTTTTGTTTAAATAAGTCAGCAGCCATGCAACTTTTACCTCCTCTAAAAAGCAACAAGGAGAATAGCAAAGGAGCAAAAGGAAATATTCAGATATCAAGCCGTTACAGGAGACAGAGCCTCGCCGACAGAAGGAGAGACCCTCAAAGCGTTACAGGAGACAGAGCCTCGCCGACAGAA
>JAODKL010000044.1:1432308-1445489 GCA_026780765.1 Petrocephalus schoutedeni
GAGAGAGAGAGAGGGGGAGAGAGAGAGAGAGAGAGAGAGAGAGAGAGAGAGAGAGCGAGAGCGAGAGAGAGAGAGAGAGAGAGGGACTGGCGGCTGTTGATGGGCCCTGCACACAGTGAGCGCCCCTCGTGAGGACGACTCGTGTTGGGGATCACACTCATACCCGGGGCACCGTGCACAGACAGGACAGAACGTCGTGACGGACGGGCGGGCGGGCGGACGGACGGCACCGAGGAGCGATGCGTGACGCCCCCGCGGCCCCTGGCAGCCCCCCGGCGTTAAGGGTTAGTGGCACAGAATGTCGTCACACAGCGACAGCGGCAACAAGCCCAGCCGAGGTTAGCTCTCAATGGGGTTACTGGGAATAATGGCGTTACTGGGTGGCTGTGTCTGGAGTAATGGCAGCCGTGATGCACACACTGACATGGAGGTGACATGGCTTCATGCACGTGGCTGATCCGTACCCACAGAGACCTGCGAAGAGCCGCCAGGGGCCCGAAAGAACTGCAGAACCCAAAGAGCTGCTTCTGGGCGAGCGCTCAGGGGTGCCCCCTCTCTGTCAGACAGGACCAGGCAGATGTCGCGGTAACAAGCCCGCGGGGGCTCCCCTCCTCCCTTTCCGCACCCAGAGCCGCCCGCCTGCCTGGGGCCGCAGTCTCACCTGAGTGGTGAGTTGGCCCTGTTCCCTGGGATCCCCCGGAGATCCTGTTTGCCAGACGGTCATGTGACCGGCGGTGGTCACGACGTGCCCCCGGCATTTCAGGCTCGCGTACGGACAGGGCCGTCCCGTCTACCCGCCCCAGGGTTGTCTTTTATCTGAGGCCACGACGGCTTTTTCAGCTCGCTGCTCCAGAGCGGAGGAAACTCTCTGGAAGGCCGCCCGCTGTTTATCTACGTCTCAAAGCAGTCACCACAACAAACGTTTGTTTTCTCTCCCGGGTTGTTTGCACAAGCTGGCAGACGTGGGTGGCGTCTTCACGTGAGCGCGGAGGTGGTGCCGATGCAGGCCCGCGCCCCTAACAGGACAGGCGCGGACCTGACCTGACCTGATACGCGCTTGGGATTCTAGTGCAGCTCCAATACCTCGTCGGCTTTTGCGGTTTATGGCGCGAGAGATGAAGGCGGTTTCATAACATGGCTAGTCAGCCAGGGCCCATAGCATCAAAAATAAATAAAGGTCCCCATTCCCACTTCCCCCGTCAGACGGAGCGTTTCCTCGGGACGCAACGTGGCTCATTCCGGCCCGCCTCTTCAGTCAGCCTCAACTCCAAATGTCAAAAACAAAAATATGTGGACTTCACCCTCCCATATCGTCCGTCTTTCAGATCAAACTCCTGGCGGGAAAAAGGCGATTTTAATCTTTAGACGGCGACGCCTGGCCATATGATGGAGCGCATTAGGAATAATAATAATTCAGGACTGACATTTCTCATTACCGTTATCTGCGACGGGACTGGATTCCATCAGATACACCGTATCCTCCTTACCCATAATCCCACTGTGCTAACCGACCCCGCTGAGTGTCGTGGCGCTGATCGGATGGTGCTGATCCCCCGGGTCTAGAGGATCTGTCCATTTTAGATGAGCCTCATCAGTCAGATAGAAGCGTGTGTTCTAATGCACAGCCGCTTACGGCGATGGCGCGTTTACAGCGGGTGGAATGCGATGCCGCGTTTACAGCGGGTGGAATCCGCGTTTACAGCGGGTGGAATGCGATGCCGCGTTTACAGCGGGTGGAATGCCATGCCGCGTTTACAGCGGGTGGAATGCGATGCCGCGTTTACAGCGGGTGGAATGTGCAGTGCCCAGAGCTCACATGACTCAGGGCAGCTAGGAGCTGCAATATACCCAAATATACAGTTCCAGGTGCATTTTCTGTCACGTAATACTGCAGCCTCCCCGTTTTTGCAGCCTTTTGAACGCAAAACGGCGGCTGGCTGCAGATTTAACAGCCGTATTTGGGGTCAGTCAGTCCCGAGCAGATGCCTTGGAGAACATGGTGGTGTCAGTCCCCTGCTGAAAGAGGCCACAAAATCCTCCCCTCCCCCCAAATAAAGGTGGGGGGGGGGTAACCCAAACACTCGCTGTGGGTGTGTTGGAATTCCTCCGAGTCTCGCTGTTCGGTGACCCCCCCCCAAGACCCTCCCCCTCAGGTGTCCCGCAATCTGCCGTCACTACGTCACCGTGGAAACGAGAGAGTGCAGGCAGGCCGACAGGGCGGCGCTCTTGAGCCTAAGGCGTTTGCCCTCGTGTCTGTGGCACAGAGAGTGGGGTTAGTGCTGGGCATTCCCACGCTGGACACGGGGTGGGGGGGTGAGGACACGTACGCCCATCGGGCCGCAGTTAGAGGCGATGGCGGTGAGGCGGTTAGTGACGCCGGGCTGTTGGGGGCGGGGCTCTTACCGCGCACGTAGAGGTTGGCGGGGGCCGAGTAGCGGGTGCCGGCGTTGTTTGTGGCCACGCACTCGTACTTGCCCTGGTCGGACTCCTCGCTGTTCTCAATCTGCAGTGCTCCTGTGGGGGGGGGGGGGGCAGGAACAGGACACCATGAGGGTCAGCTCGGGATGACAATGGCAGTCAGACACACACACACACACACACAGGCAGGCATGACACTACGGACATAAAGTCACTCCGAACTGGATGCCGCTCAGCCAATTAATTATAAGAGCAGCTCTGAGTCCCAGAGCCCGGGGGTCCGGTGAGGGTCAGGCCCGGGGGTCCGGTGGCGCCTTCAGTGGCCTCTCAGCACCACTAACTGCTCCCCTGTTCCGCCACCTGACACCACTAACGGTGGGAGGTAGCTGCTGTGTATCAGAGGGTCCGACCCCCTAGGGGTGGGGGCGGGATGGGTGCCGCGCAGTGCAGCGCGGGGGTGAAATGGCCACCAGTGAAATCTGGGGTGTGGTCGTGATGTCATTATTAAAATAAACTCATTAACTCTTTCACATCACATCTAAGAATAAAAGGCCCCTAAAAAGCAAACCCTAACTGTAACAAATCACCAGAGACTGAAGGCGTCTCGGCCGTAAGAAATGGAGACTTACCAGAACTCATCACACACACGCACCATGTTAATTCCTAACCCTTTTATTGGGGCCTCAGAGCGCATGGGGGGGGGGGGCTTCAGAGGAACCACCTTAAAGAGCGCGGACAGGGATGGGGGCGTCACCATGGTAGCCCCACGTCGCCGTGGAGCCGTGAGATTTAACACACAGCAGACACCATGCAAGTAGCAGGTGAAGCACATTTAGAAAGAATAAATGCTGTAATCAGTGATGCATCATGGGATGGATGGCTCTGCTGTTAAGTGCTGACACAGGAAACAGTAGCAAAGCGACAGACAGCATGAGATGACTTCCGGGTCGTTTCTGCAGCCGAGCGTCTGCCACCAGCCAGCTCTGACTCCCCGGCCAAAGGAAGTCACCAGGATCGCTCTGGACGGCCATCAGAACACGACAACTACTGATAATGGTGCTCATAAGCCTTTTTATTATTACTATTATTATTATTATTATTATTCTAATAATAATTTGAACAAAGCTTCTGGCTAGTCAGACTGAGGCTGGTGTCAATGGGACTCTGTGGGGATGTCCTTCTAGAATCTTCCTTGAGACCTGCTTGCCCAGATGGCTTCTGTTAACTGGGGTGGGGGGGGGCTGGGGCATCCCTTATGCCGCATCAAGTAGGGGGAGGGGGTTGTTTTGGGCTGAAGTGTTTTGTCCATGACATCTTCTCTCAGGATTATTATGGGCTGCTTTTGTGGAATATGCATACATAACAGCGAGGAGGCTGATGATGTTCTGGACAGAGGGGGTGTCACGGGGCGAGAGGAAGCAGGGGTGGTGACAGCGGAGGGGGGGTGACAGAGGAGGGGGGATGGAGCGAGCTGACATCTCTGGGGACCCTCCCAGCATTCTTACCTCTGATTGGTGTACCACCTGGTGAGGTAATTTGAATGCAAATAAGATTAGAGAGAAGAGTTAGTACAAGATGAAAGAGAGAGAGAGAGAGAGAGAGAGAGAATGATAGAGAAAAAGAGAGAAAGGGGTGGGGCATCTGAGCGAGGAGGAAACAGGAGAGCAAATCAAAGTTCAGGCACCATCACTCTGAGTAGAGAACAGGAGGGGGGCCAGACAGAGGGGAGCTGGACAGGTCAGCCAGGCCGGATCAGAAGCTGGTAACTGGTGGGCAAGCTGGTAAACCCATCCCAGACTCAACAACGACTGCTGGTCACTGGTGGGGAGGCGGGGGTGTACGTCTCTGGGGGTTTCCTCTGTTGGGGGGGGCTGTCCGTCTGCTTGGGCAGTTGTCCATAAGCCAGGGGCAGTGTCTGTACGAAGACGGCGTCCCTTTAAGGCTCTATCTGCGAAATCTGAGTGGCCAGGATGGATAGCTTAGTCTGATCCCTCGTTTGTTTAATTAAAAGGCACATGGTGTAACAGCGAGGGGGGAACAATGGATGTTTTCATAAAAATGCCCTCTGGGGGGAATGCCCCGCCTCCACAGCGGGCCACTTTCCTCTGCCAGGACACACTTAGATGCAGCTGTTTGACCATCGGGATCCGAAATGGGGCAGTTCTGTTAGCCGGGCCTCCCTGCTTCTCCCACAGACGCCGGCCCGGGGCTGTGAGAGGGCCGGCCATCGGTCCTGCGGCAGTACCTCGGGTGCCAGGATCGGATCGGGACGCTGAGCGAGGGACTGGCCGCCGAATACAGCCAGCAGGACGGGCTCCCTCGCGGGAAGCGGTCCCGGGCTGCGGGCGGCGGGTTTATCGCTCTCCGGCGAGGCGCGTGGGCACCGGCTCTGCACAGGCGCGTAAATAACCCACGGCCGGTGGGCGGGGGCCGTAGCGGCAGGGGTGGGAGGGCAGCTACCACAGCACCACTCACCCTCTGTGTGGATAACAGGTGATGTGGGGGTGGCGTGCACGTGAGGGTCTCCAGCATCATAGCCACCGGGGCATTTATATATATGTGTGTTTTCTCCCGTCACGGCTGAGAGCAGGAGCGAAGGGGGCGGGCTCTGCGCGGCTCCCCCTAGGGCCGGCGCGGGGCGGTGAGCCGCACGGGCTCTGCGCGGCGCCCCCTAGGGCCGGCACGGGGCGGGGAGCCGCACGGGCTCTGCGCGGCGCCCCCTAGGGCTGGCACGGGGCAGTGAGCCGCACGGGCTCTGCGCGGCGCCCCCTAGGGCCGGCACGGGGCAGTGAGCCACACGGGCTCTACGCGGCGCCCCCTAGGGCCGGCACGGGGCAGACTCCCTACCTGAGCGCAGTTGCTTGATGCGGCCATTGCTGCCCCCGATGTCCACGGGCAGGAAGTCCTTAAACCAGAAGATCTCGGGGTCGGGGTTGCCGCTGGCGGCACACAGCATGGTGGCCGTGCGCGTCCGCTCCACCACCTTCAGCTGGGGGCCCATGTCGATGGTGGGGAAGCCGTGAGGGATCTGGTCCTCTGGGGGGGGGGAAACGGAGACCGGCGGTGAGGGCCGGGGGACGCAGCCCCCAGAGCACCAATGAGAAACAGGACATCAGGCAGGAGAGGTACAGCCATCTGACGGGCCTGCGCCCCCCCCAGCCACACGCCCCCCCCCCAGCACCCCAGTGACCCCCCGCGGGCATGTCACCCCCATCCCGCAGAAGCACCTGGGTCACAGTGTGACAACTTGAGTCCCACCTTGGTTATTTATCAAACGCTCTTCCTGCTCAGTGATGTGATCACAGACGCAGAGCACACACACACCCAGACACACACACACACCCAGACACTGGGGGCGGGGGGGGGTGATTTCTGTGACTTTTGTCCTTGTTTCCTGGTGTCTCAAGCACCTTCTCCTGGGACGGCTGGCGCAAACTCTCGCCTAGACCCCGACACGACAGTGACAGACTGGGCACTGTCCAAGCCAGGCTCACACGCGCACACACACACACATACACACACACAACAAGCCCCTTGTCGGGGGAGGCTGTCTGCACTGCCTTTGCATCCTTACAGAGGGGCCTCTGCCTCACTGGGACACCCCTGCCTCACCGGGACACTCCTGCCTCACCGGGACACCCCTGCCTCACCGGGACACCCCTGCCTCACCGGGACACCCCTGCCTCACCGGGACACCTCTGCCTCACCGGGACACTGGAGATCCTTGGATTTAGAGACCACCAGAAGCGATGTCCCAGATGTGGACTTTGCCAAACCCATTGCAGTGCTGACGCTGACCAGCAGATGGCGCGGTGGACACCCTGCTCGCAGTTCCCACGGCTCAGTGCATAAGGTCAGCATGTTCCCACCAGCGACCGCGCTGCAGTTTCGTGAGGCGGGTGGATTAGTGAGGTGGCTGGGACAGGCCAGACAGGTTCTGCGTGTGTCCGGGGGGAACAAAGACTCGCCTTGTCTCCCTGACATGCGCCCCCCCCCCAAATTCTCTCCTGTTCTGTAATTATCTGCTCTTCCGTGTAACGTCTGGGTTTCTGACAGGGTGCTGACCGGGACATGTGCAGGCTCCCCCAGCGCTCCAAGTACGGACCTCGGCCACCTGGCACGCACATCGGCAACCTGCTGGGGGCGCTCTGCCCTCACAGGCTTAGGGTTAGATCCTGGATCCGCTTCCTGCACTGGCAGGTCTGTCTGAACGGGAGCCTGGGCTCAGTTTGCACTGCAGCGATTTTCACGGGCTTCCGGCGAGGCGGCGTGTCTGTGACGCGACATCAAGCCGGATCATGTGACCGGGGAGGCCTGGCGGGTGTCCAGACTGTCCACATGGGCTCTGGAGCCACAGCGCTTGGGATCTTGGGATTTTCAGCAGATCCCTCATAAAACCGGTTGCCAAGTGAGGAAATCAGGTGATTGCGGACAGGTCATTAATTAAGGCAGTGTTCTGGGACTGTGGATGGACCGAGAGGCACGCCAGTGGGGGGGCCGTGGATGGACCGAGAGGCACGCCAGTGGGGGGGCCGTGGATGGACCGAGAGGCACGCCAGTGGGGGGGCCGTGGAAACATATACGTCGCTTCTTTTCTGGAAAGTTCCTCAGCTGGCCCCATGTTGGCTCCACTTTGGAACAGACTGATGTGAACCCCCTGCGTCCCAGTCTGGGGGCACCTGGCCGCACGTTTGCCTCTATGAGGGCAAAAGGGGGCCCCAGCGGATTATGCCAGACATGCCAGTGCGTAGCGGCAGGCGGCATCCTCACGCGTCACGTGAAACGACGTGCTTCCAATCCTCAGAGTCTGCCTGTCGTCACCCCTGCCCGTCCAGGGCCGCGGCCTCCCGTACCACCGGGAGGTAATTAGGGGGGATTCCCTTCCAGAGCAAACTTTTAGCTAAAAGACCCGCTTCATTTTATCTTTGGCAGTTCCCTTAGGAGCTCCATAGGAAGGGACCGTGCATGCAGACACACACACACACGCACACACACACACACACAAGGCCCCTCAGGGGTGTCAGACATCCCTGCCGAAGGCGCCAGGCCCTGGGAAGGGGCCGGTAAACACCGCGTTCCAGACACAACCTAATTCCTACAGTGCCGGCTGAGAGCGTCTAAAACAAACAGCTGCTTTCTGCTTTGGGTACATGGGGGAGGGGTGGGCAGGAGGGGTGGGGAACACACAGAACATTCCAGGTGTTTGAGCCAGCCAGGAGGTGCGGTATAATGTGTCTGTTTCCGTGACAAACCTGGCGGCTGGTAGCACGGCCCCCCGGGGCTCTGTGGCTGACAAACACGGGGAGGGGCTGAAAGCGGAGATGGGCCCCCCCAGCGGGGGGAGCTCCCACGGCAGGGCCGGCACCTCCTGCCCGCCCACGGAAAGGCGGCGGAGGAACGGAGTTCCCAGAGTAACTGAACACCGATCCGTGCAAGACGGGACAGAAAAGACGTCTCACCTAAAGAGAGCGGCGTCTGAGACGTGCGGCCCGCTTGGCAGAGCTGCGACACGCAGCCAGTCAGCACCAAAGAAATTGGGAGCTAGGGGTCTTGCTCTGGGGCCAAACAGTAAACTCACCATGCTGCCCCCGGGATTTGAACCAGTGATCAACCGATCACAGACAGAGCATCCTAAGCCACTGAGCCACATACCACCCCCCAAAACAAGCAATCTGACCCCAGGTCTGTCTGCAGCACAGCTCAGTCTCTAACAGTCTGAGCTCCTCAGTGGCAATAAGCACAGCGCGGGCCCCATCATTAATTAAACAAACAAACATCGATTCTCCCAATTAACAGACAGTCATACTCCACCCAGAGCAAAAGGAGGCCAGAGCAGGCCAAGCTAGCAGCCCCCTCCGGCTGTGCGTTTCTGCTCTTTCTCACGCACACGTTTGGCTCTCAATCTGGAGGGCAGCGCCCCCCGAAGGCTGTGGGCGCCATTCATCTGTGCAATCATGCACTTTGCAAGAGCACTGTGGAAGTGGTGTGGCCACGCTGGTTGGCGGTCGGGGGCCACGCTGGCCGGCGCTCAGGGGCCACGCTGGTTGGCGCTCGGGGGCCACGCTGGCCGGCGGTCGGGGGCCACGCTGGCCGGCGCTCGGGGGCCACGCTGGCCGGCGCTCGGGGGCCACGCTGGCCGGCGTTTGATATTCCGCCGGTTACCGGCGCGGCGTGCTCCGAGAGGCCGGGCTAATGTATGCGGTGACCTTTGCTGTAATGCACTTTTCCGTCACGGGGCAGAACATTCCTGCACTGCCCGCGCCGGCAGGCACTTCATCAATACGGCCGGCCTCTCCCTCCGCCCCCCTCCCTATCTACCCGCTGCTGATGCGCTATGATGCAGTGAGGGGCCACGGCAATGCGGCGATCACCAGGGGCACAGCCAAAGCCCACCAGAGATATTACCCAGCTGGCAGACAGGCCTGGTTACTAGGGGCGGAGCCTGGGCCCACTGGCAATAACATCCAAGTAATATCTTCCATTTATAATGTATTTATTCCATGAAAACCCCTGCAGGATTAAAAAAACAATACTCATATTTGAAGCAGTACTTCTCACCCCACACAGCTGTCTACATTGTTTTTCTCCCTGCGGGCCGAGTTTAAGCGTATAAAATGACTAAAGCGGATCAGGTACCATGCAGGGACGGGCAGGGCAGGTGGCAGTGAGGCTGACAGGAGAATGGTGTGACCCCCCCCCAGGGTCAGTTACACTAAGCAGAAGGTGGGGGGGTAAGGGTCGATACGTTTGTAATCCTCATGGCGGCAGCGAGCCCCAGGTCTGGGACTGATGGACAGGGGAGCAGGAAGGCAGCAGGGAGACGCATCTGCGCAGGGAGACGCATCCGCTGTCTGCGCAGGGAGACACATCTGCGCAGGGAGACGCATCCACTGTCTGCGCAGGGAGACGCATCCGCTGTCTGCGCAGGGAGACACATCTGCGCAGGGAGGTGCATCCACTGTCTGCGCAGGGAGACACATCCGCTGTCTGCGCAGGGAGACACATCCGCTGTCTGCGCAGGGAGACACATCCGCTGTCTGCGCAGGGAGACACATGCACTGTCTGCGCAGGAATCAGCCCCGGGGCCGAGGGGGGAGGATGGTCTGGGCCTGGGGACGCTATGACTATTTTCTGAGATCCCCTCTGGATTGCAGGTTTCAGAGGCAAGTGGCCAGGCAACCCCTATATGGGGGTTTGGGTACTGAGCGTGTAAGACGTGGCACTTCGGGTGGGGCAGGGCGAGGCAGAGATGGCCACTGGTTTGTCACTTGATAGCAGGGACATTGCGTGACAAGGCTTTGTCACAATAGAGGGAGGTAATCCCCCCCCCCCCTCGTTCTGGAGGGCCCAGAAGGTGCTGCTGTGTGTGATGCAGGGTGCAGATCTGATGCCGCAGCTGAGCATTCCTGGCGAAACCTCGCTCTCTCTGATCTCTCCGCAGACGATCTGACGCCGAGCCTCTAACACTGAGCATCAGTGCACCCTGGGTGCCCCAGGCCTGCTTTCCTGGAGACAAATCAAGGGGTTTTTTAATCTATTTTTCTTGTTTTGGCAGATTTTTTTGATGTCTGCGTTGGTTAGTTCTGTTTTCATGTACCACCAGAAGCACAGGAACGTGTTTATGGCTTAAAGCATTTTACAAACAGCAGCCGGCTTCACACATATCAGACACCTTCAAAAGCCGCTCCGAAAATAGCCCCTAACGGGAAGAAAGGAGCAAAGTCCCAGCCAAAGATCGGTGTGAAAAAGAGCCGAGCGGGGCAGCTTTCGTAATGACATCACAGCACATTTGGATGGCCAATCAGAGTCATCGCTCCTGGCAGGCTGCAACGCTGCTTACAGCTCAGGCACGGCAGAGCGCGCTTCGCGAATCCCCAGCTGAACAGTGAGCGGGCTGATGGGAGACGGCGGACACGTAACAGCACCCCAGTTCGGTGGGTGTCGGGCTCCTCCATGGAGAGGTTTATTTTCCCCTGACGTTTTTCTCCTCTCTTCCATGGAATGGTCAGCTCCCGAGGGTTTTATGGGAACTCCGTCTGACTGGCAAGGAGATCAGGGCAGGGGACGGGAAGCCTGACGCTGACCACACTGAGCTGAGCCACGCCAGGCCCTACGAGGACCCCCTGAATGCCGGGGGGGGGGGGGGGGGGGGGGGAGATACCTGATACAGGAGCATCCCAGCTCCTTAGCTTTCTGATCTCAGGCCAGCCGTGCGACACGTTCTTAATGAAAAGATAACGATGAAGCCGACTGCTATTTCTCTCCGCCCACAGAGACGGACCCTAACGGAGAGCGATTAACCCTCAGATCACTAATTCACAGGTAAGGGAGCACCGCCGGTCACCCTGGCAACGGCTCAGGACCAGCTAGAGAAGGCACCTTCTGAGGTTGTATGGTCAGCCCACCCACACCAAACCTCCTACCTCCCCAGAGTGTGTACACTTCTGCAGTCTTCAATGGAAGCATCCTCCCTGTCAGACCCATTTGGGTATCTGAGTATGATTTGTCTTTTAAATATCACCCCCCCCCCCAAACCCCACCCCCTGTCTCAGGCTCTCGCGCCCGCGGTTGAAACCTTCCCGGTGATCTGCCGGCTGACGCCACGCCGCGCACGCGGGGACGTGCAAATGAGGCTCATCATTCATATCTGAAAGCGTTACCGCCAGGGCGTCGCCGACCCCCTCGTCTCCTGGGGAAGGGGATCGTTCGTGACGCAGAATCAGAGCGGCGATGACGTCTCTCTGCTCCTGGGGGGACACAGACGCGCTCTCCTCACCACCCCTTTCCCAGGATGCCGAGCAGCGGTGCGGCAGACCATTCGCACGTCACCCCCTTGTAAGTGGTGCCTCTGATTCGCCGGGAGTGTCTGTGAGCCCCACCGACGCGTCCCGATTTCCATTCTGGCACCCAGCCTTCGATGCCCCAGAAAGGACTCCCAGCATTCCCAGGGTCACACGGAGGTGCGGCTCGGCCCCCAAGGCCGCACAGGGGGGTCAGCAGCTCTGCCAGGTTCCAGGGCGAGGTGGGGGGGGGGTGTGCACATAATCCTGGTGGCCGGTGTTTGTAACCGTCACGATCTTACACCCCGTGCCCGTGTCACGCCGTGCTGCTCTGGCCTGGGTCTCCGCCAGATGGCGAGGAAATTAAACTCATTTCACGGATGGGTGATCACCGTCGGGGGAGGGGCGTGCACACCAGAGGCTCAGAGGCCTCCGGAGCACAGATCCCTGCTCCCTGCCTCCTCCCCCGGGAAACGCGGCCAAAAAGGGTCCGGAAACAGCAAGCGAGTTCGGGCGTGGGACACTCTGCCCCCCTCCCCCCCAGATTTCCGGTCTGGGCGGCAGGGCCAAGCGTGAGGTAATACCTCAGACCAAAAAAGCCGGGAGGAAAAAGGTAAAAAGGAAAGCAGCCACACAGGGAGCCAACAGGCATGGAGGGCCACAGACTGTAGGGGGCACCAGTCACTCACATGGGAAGGGGGGGGGTCATGGCCTTATGCCTCCTTCGAGATCAGCAAGTCTCTCACTTGTTTACAGACACCCCCCGCCCCCCCGGGTCACTGCTTGTTGATAGATTTCCCACTCAGTGTTTTCACATCAAACAGCCGTTTATCTCAGGTAGCGGTCGAGTGGAAACCAAGGTCACGCGGGAAACGGCCGAGTCCGGAACACTCCGGCTGCGGATCACTGGCGCGCCGCGGGGGCCGGGAGGCCGGCCTGCCTGTCCCCGCTCGCACTACGCCGCGTACAAGCCGACCTTTCAGAAACAAGCATCGCTTAATTAGACACATGAAACGAGCACGTGGGTAATATTAGAATGCATTTTCACAGTGAAGGTAATAACGCAGTCCGGCCACACGGCATCTCTCAGGCTGATTTACTGGTCTGATGAGCAACACAGATAGGAGCGGCCGCAGGTCACATGACCGCAGCCCCCCACCCAATCAGTGGAGACACCGGTGAAACAGAGACCCTTCACTGACTATTCGAGGGACGCTCCCTACAAGGCCGGCCTTCTGTTCCTCATTTCCCAGCATTCCCAGCACAGAGACAGACCGCAACCCGTGGCGTAATTAATGGATTAATTTGGCATCCATTTATAGGGGGAGTGGGGAGGAACTCCCGCACCATTTATAGGGGGAGTGGGGAGGAACTCCCGCACTGGCGTGATCGCGCGCGGGGGCCCATCCGGCAGGCACCGGAAAGGAGCATGAGTTACAGTCAGTCAGCTGCCCCCGGGCCTCACAGACCCCGCCTACCTCATTACTCACCTTATTCTCACCAAACGAGTCGCGGCTTCCCAGAGGAGTCGCGTGACAAAGCCAAACCTGCTACTACCTTACAGAGGCGCTGATGTCACGCCACTACTGGCCACATGCAACCAGCCCGGCTTCGTCCTCACAGAGAAACTCCTGACAGAAGGGTGCCCACAACAAGACTAGTGGCAAGGCTAATGGCGAGCATGCTATAGGAGAGGCTAATGGGAAGCATGCTAAAGGCTAGGGCTAACCACAAACTACTGATAGCTGGGTGCTACAGGCAGGCCCGCTAAGGGAGAGGCCAACGCCGAGCATGCTAAAGGCCGGGGCTAACGGCAGGCCCGCTACAGGTCAGGGTTAGCGGCAGGCCCGCTACAGACCAGGGCGAGCGGCAGGCCCACTAAGGGAGAGGCCAACGCCGAGCATGTTACAGACCGGGGCTAACGGCAGGCCCGCTACAGACCGGGGCTAACGGCAGGCCCGCTACAGACCGGGGCTAACGGCA
>JAODKL010000044.1:1545192-1556666 GCA_026780765.1 Petrocephalus schoutedeni
AATTTATTTGGTTTGCGGCCTCGACACTGACCCCTGGTGGTAAGGAGTACACACTACAGATTACGACGCACAGTACGCAAGTATACCAGCGCAAACGTTAACAACGCAACTGTGTACAGATACGCATACGTAGCTCGCAGCAAGTATATTTCTGCCTTTAGTGCGAATTAGAGCGGAGGAAATTCTCACCGCTCCGCTCACATGCTCTGATGCATACATATCAGCTTGATGTCTGTAGTCTCTCTGAGCCACAAACAGCTGCAGTGGCCACGGCCAGCCAGCTAGTCTACACGCCAGTACGTGTTTATGACTGGTAACATGCATGTGTCAAATATGCTGGGCAGGAGCTAAACAAATACACAGGGGAAGCCAAGTTTAATGATGACACTGAAGCTAAATAAGGAATAAACACAGGATTTAGTATACGTGCACGGTTGGATCATCCTATACATTACCTCTAACTTCATCAATCGATCCACCTTCCAACAGCTTACTCAGTACAGCATAGCAAGACAAAAAAAAAAGATAGCTAAATGGATCTCTGTAATTTTAGTTAGCCATTTTGACCGTCCTCTAAGAAGCAATGCAACATATGATAATATACACATCTGATTCCAAAATAGCGATTGCTGTCATGTTGTGAGGAGAGGAGTGACCCAAGATGCAAGCTATCAGGGCAAAACCCCTCACGGGGGCGTTTATTACCAGGATAAGGGAAATATGGGAACGAACACAACGGGCAGCATTTACAATGACCGGACAGGGTGCACAAGACTAAGACACTTATGAAGGGGCCCAATCAAGGATCAAACACTAGGCATACAGTGACTGGTTAACAAGGGGGTAAATTACACGAGGGCAAGACTAACAAGACTCTGGTGTGGCAAATTAAGAGTCACACCAATTGCCTAGGGGCCCCAAACTACCTGCATTGGGGAGGAAGTGAAATAATCATAATCAGTTTTCTTGGTATGGGGGCCTCCAAAGTAAAGCTTTACCTAGGGCCCCTGAAAAGGTACTGACCCCAAGTTATGAGAATCAGTACATTGCATTCACAGTGAAAAAACTTTTTAAAAATACCCTTTAAATTCATTTAACATATGAAGAGGGGTGGCACTGCAGCATTGTGGTCAACACTGACACTTAATACCTCAGAAGACCATGGCTTGAATGCCCAGGCTCTATGTGTGTGGTGTCATGGATCCGGCGGCGTGTCATGGTGGAAGCAGGGGAAAACAGGTGACGGCCCACTTGCGGCTCCGGTACAAAAAAGGGCACGGGGGACGGGGGACAGGGAAGGTTTATTGGGAACAGAAGGGGACTGGGAAAAGAAAAGAAACAGACCGTGAGGGGTAACAACAAAAACCATAAAGAAAGTAACTAAAAGGACCACAAATTAACAACTACAGCACAGGATTAGGGTAAACTAAACAGGGCATACAGATAATAAACAAACCACAATTCACACACAATGACCAGCTGGAGAACAGGACATGCACTTAAATACACTAGAACACAAGGCAACACTAGGAACAGGTGCAACTCATACTAAATTAACCAATAAGGGACGGCACAGGACAATGAGCGACAGGTGGAATAAATTAACTCAGACCTAGAGAACACTACAGATACTGAAACTAACCAACACACTAGGATAAATGGAACAGTGTAACCAAAATCACAGGGAGGGCAAACTTGAAACCAGAAAGGGAAAACTGAACACTAGGGAACACGAAAAATACAAACCAAATGAGGCTGGCCACAGGTCAGCCTTGAACCCATGACCCAAGAAAATAGAGTCACACACTCAGCCCACTGAGCTATGCAGTAGTCCAGGGAACAAGGGCAACACAGTAGAGGACAAAGCGAAGCAGACAGGGTAGCCAGCTAGCACAAACTTGGTGGGGATGAGGTGGTAGGAGACATTGGTAGGACAGCAGGCGAGACAGAGACTGGTATCGATGGAAAGGCAAACAAGAAGCACATTGACAAGTTATCCAGAGACGTCAGCAAGACATGCTTCAACATAGCTGACTCTAAATGAGATGCTTCTGAAGGACCTGATTATCAGTATCAGGTGTGTTAAATTAGGGCTGCACCTGAGCTCTGCAGGGTGGTGGCTCTCCAGGAGCAGGATTAGGCACTCCTGCTCTAGGCCAATAAGGAGGCTGGGACTTCAGTGGCTGGTGAGATGGCCAGTTCTTCTGCGGCAGATGGGACAGCCAGGACTTCAGAGGTTGGCGAGACAGCCAGATCCTCATAGGCCTGTGGCATGATCAGGACTTCAAAGGCAGTTGGACCATTCCTCTGACAGTAATGCTGCTGTCCAGGTTGTCTGTGAGCTGGCGGGTGGACCTGCAGCGAGCCGTTGGGCTGAGCAGTGATGAGCTGCAGGGAGCCAGCGGACTGAGTAGCGGTGAGCTGCCAGGCTGAGTAGCAGGGAGCCAGCAGGCTGAGCAGTGGCAAGCTGAGAGGATGCAAGGCTCCAACCACGGGACAATGGCAGGCGAAGTGCCTAGCAGAGCAGGCACCTCATGTATAACAGCGTGCATAGAATTCATACTAAAACATGGCGTACGGACAAAACCAGAAATGTGTGTATGCACTTTCCCTTTGTACACACCCCCGACTCCTCCCATAATTATACCTATTTGAATATGCAGATCAATATAAAGATCCCCTTCAATCAGTGTTTTGTTAAAAACAATGGCCAAGATACGTGGCAAAAAGTGGAATTTCAGCAAATCTGAAGTGGAGGTCTTGCTCTGCAAAATCGAGACGAAATATATTTTGTTTGGTGATTTAAGGAGGTCAGGGAATTGCGGGGCTCACACCCTTTGAATAGCGAGTTGCCGCAATCATTGGGGACATTGGGGCTATAACAGGAATTTTGCCAGTGGGTGAGGGGGACTCTGACATCAGCGCGGGTGAGTTTTTTGTACCATATTTGTTTGAATCAATTAAATGTTTCAGAAGAACTGACACACAGCAGATGTGGTATTAATATAGTGTATTCCGTTTCAGACAATAGTGCAAAGAGTGGCCCTCATGCTGTGGATGACACGCCTGGCTGTGATGGTGCTGCTGTGCCGAGCACATCTTCAGGTGCTGGCTATGCAAATTCCCATGCCTCAGAATCCGAGGCGCGATCATCCGGCCATGTGCTGACGGAAGCTGTGCTGGAGTCACAAAATACATTGGTCAGTGCAGTGAGAGATGTTGCAAATGAGCTAAAAAACATAAATGCCATGCTATGTAATATTCACAACACATTAAAAGAATTGGTCAAATCAGGTTCATCATTCCTCAGCTCCTGCAGTACAGGCAAGCCACGATTTTGTCTCATATTATGCAGCATGCTACATGCATGCACAATGCGGCACACTTTCTGTGGACTATAGAGCAGCAGTCTTGTCCAGGCAGCGCCAATGGCCCTCAAGTTGCCCTATAGTACGCTCTACCACCGCCCGAGCCCTAGAATAAATGTTGTTGTAACGTCGTTCTTGTTCAGTCTGTGGGTTTCTGGGGGTGAGAAGCCACGTCTTCAGTGGGTACCCACTGTCCCATAAGGAACTGTCAAATGCTTGCATCATGCACAAAACTTACAATTTTGGTCCTAAAATCTAAAATGTCTTCTTACCGAGAAGTCAGCCATCATGCACCACACCATTTTCAAGTTTGTTCCCAACACTACTATTTCTGAGAATAAGCAATTAATGGAGCCAGGCCATCTCGCCACAACATTAATGAGACACATTTTCGCATCACAGATAATTTGCACATTAATAGACTATAAATTATTTGTATTTACATAAGCAAATTCATTCTCTGAAAGCACC
This sequence comes from Petrocephalus schoutedeni, assembly GCA_026780765.1. Taxonomy (NCBI): domain Eukaryota; kingdom Metazoa; phylum Chordata; class Actinopteri; order Osteoglossiformes; family Mormyridae; genus Petrocephalus; species Petrocephalus schoutedeni. The sequence continues at coordinate 1,549,032 of JAODKL010000044.1, forward strand.
TTTATAGCAATGTGCACACAGTCGTTTCAAAACCAGACATTGCTGCGAATTACGCTTTAACATTTACCTGTTCGACCACAGTGTAAGGAAAATTTATATATCTGGATGACAAGCAGTTTATACCAGGCCATAGAGCTGGCTTGGCTCAACTCAGTGATTATTGAGAAATACCTGATCGGTCCACAAGTTCACATTGAAAAGCTCCTGTGGCTAAAGATCCGAGGGTGGAGAGAACAGAACCAGTAAAGCGCAAAAAGTCTGCCTTTCTAAAACTGGCCCCAGTTCTGCACACAGCTCTTGGAAATCTAAATCAACCATGTAATACCTCAAAAACGAAGCAGACACAAGATGGATTGAGTCTTGTGTCTCCCTCCCACTTGTACACCCTACAGAACTGACAAAGGATGACACCGCAACAGTACTGGGGAAGAAGAAAAATAATCGCCATAACAAAATCAGAACACATCAATTAACTTCACAACATCCCTTCCCCCCCAAACTAAACAACACCCCAGGACCGGGAAGTTATTATAATACATTTTATTTATTTATTATTATCATTATTATTTATTTATTTATTTTTTTGTTACAAGTCCAATATAAACGGCTTCCTCTTCGCACGCTCAGAGCGCCGTACTGATGATCCAGCCTTCTCAGGTGTAGTAGGGTCAGGGGGAGCCTGTTCCGAAGTGACCGACTGGGGGGCCACCTGCTCCTTGCAGTGTTAATTTTGACAGCATGTTTTTACTTAGTTTTAGTCATAGTCTTTTGACTAAAATGTAATTTAGTTTGTCATAATTTAGTCATCAAAATTATTTTAGTTTTAGTCTAGTTCAATTTGACTGAACATCATAAGATTACAGTCGACTAAAAAGTGCAAAGTCTATTGTTTAAAGTTTCCCTTCTATCTCTGAAAGTCATTTCGGTCAGCGTGAGTGCTTGTCTCTCCTTAATTAACAGCGCGATTGTTACCTACAGTGAGCTGTGGGTGTCGTGGGAGCAGCGTTTTCTGTCCACGTTTAACTTCGCAACAAACACCCGTGGGGCGATAATTTATAATAATATCTAACGTCGGTAACGTTATCCCAGCACCGGAAAAGGACAATTGCTCCTGAGCTTTGCTCGGTCGCCAGTCGGGGCCGGGAGGACATTTTCCACTTTTTTCCCACTCTGGCAGTAGCCTGCTGTGGGGGGGGGGTTTGTGATTTTTTGGCCTCCCAAGAGCAACTTCGTTTCGATTCGATTCGCTTTGTTTTTAGCTCATACGTGGTTCAGGCAGAAGTTCTTTTGGTAACTAGTAGTTAAATTATCTGATTTAAATTTTTAAATAAAAATAATAATTAAGTTCCGTTTTAACACAAGTAAATATTTTAGTGTACTCGGCAGTTTATTGCATTAACGCTACGTTAATTAATCTTTAAAGTTAAATACACTATATAAATTTACTGGGCTGGGAGTAAGGGGTCATAGTGAGTTAGTTAATTATGGGGCCGACACAGTGTTGCATTTGCAGGATGTTTGCCCTTCTGGACGTTTGTGTCCAGTCGGACTTCACCTGTGAGCGATGTAGGCTAGTGGACTCACTCATGGTCAAGGTTCGTGACCTTGAGGAGCAACTGGCTCTTATCCAATGTTATTTTACTGATAAATTCTGCAAATACATCTGCTTGGCATGGCACTTCACTTTCTTACAGTATGGTGTCCTCTCACTGTTCTTCGCTTTCCCCATCTTCGCGTTCCTTCCAGTGTGCAGATCGGGGGTGCGTTTCCCAAAAGCATAGATGCTAACTACGATACCGTCTTACATGGTTAGGACCGTGTAGCTGAATGGAACCAAACTATGTTATTTGTGTTCTCTAAATACGGCGCCGCTATCCCGTGATTCAATGCGATAGTGATAGTTCTCCTGCGGGGGCAGGGTTCTTCTTTGTGGAGAAGAAAGATCCCTCCGACCCTGTATTGACTACAGGGGTCTAAACGAGATAACCGTTAAGAACCATTACCCCTTCCCTCTATTATCCTCAGTCCTGGACCTCCTTCAGGGTGCGACAATCTTTACTAAGTTGGACCTCCACAATGCCTACCATCTCGTCCGAATACAGGAGGGGGACAAATAGAAGACTGCATTTAACACACCCACTGGTCAGTATGAGTATTTGGTTATGCCTTTTGGTTTGACTAATGCTCCGGCTGTGTTCCTGGGTCTGATCAACGACGCTCTCCAGGACTTGTTAGATAGATTTGTTTTTGTGTATTTGGATATTTAGATTTTTTTCACAGGTTGGACAAGAACACGTTCTACATGTCCGAGAGGTTCTTCAACGTCTTCTGGCAAATAACCTATATGTAAAAGCTGAGAAGTGTGAGTTCCATAAATCTCCTTCCTAGGGTTCATAATAACAGAAGACTCAGTCCAGATGGATCCTGAGAAGGTGCGGGTTGTTGCAGAATGGCTGCAACCACAAACTCGGAAGGACCTTGGTTTTGCTAATTTTTACAGGTGTTTCATCCACGCCCGTCCACCATCCTCTACCCTCTAATAAACCTGGTTGCTCTGACTGGCTTTGCATAAGCGTCCTCCTTTTCCTGTCGCCCTGCAAAGACAGGCTTCCCCAAATCAGACAGCCCTCCTGTAAGCTTAATTCATGTTGTCTCCTGAAGTATGGCTTCAAGGCAGCACGAAAGACCATCTTGGGCCAACCAGAACAGACAAACCCCATTACTTCTGACAACACCGGGTCATCTTTTATCCAAAGGGGGACTTGGTGGGCACTTACTGGAAAAGTGCTGAGACTCTCAAGTAAAAGGACTGTGTCTCCTGAAAGTGGCACCGAGCAGACTTCTCTCTGCAAAGGTAGGCAACTCAGAGCATCCGCATTTGCATTCAAGGTGCCTGCTTTATATGGGATTGTATACTCATAGGCCGCCAGAGCTAGTGCCCACCTCTGAATGTGGCCAGACGCCATAGAAGGCACTGATTTGTCCTCCCTGTACAAACCCAATAGTGGTTTGTGATTGGTACAAATTGTGACATGATGGCTGTAGATGTAGTGCTGGAATTTCTTTATCCCAAAAATTACTGCTAACGCTTCCTTTTCTAATTGTGAATAGTTGTGTTCTGCTGGTGCAATTTCCCCCTTTTGAGCTTCAACCCCGCCATGGACAATCTGTGTAAATCTACTTTCAGGTTCTTTAAGTGTTGGTCCTTGTCTTTCCCAGTAATCAAAATATCGTGCCTCCAAAATATATGCCTTGGAAGATATCTATTGCCCTCTGGGTAACGATACAGGCCACGGTGTGTGTTGATAGTTAAATATTCTTTAGACTTGTCGTCCAACAAAAGCTGCTGGTACGCCTGACTCATATCAAGTTTAGTAAAGGTCTTGCCTCTGGTAAGTGTTGCATAACGGTCTTGTATTTTGGGAATTGGGTAAGCATATAGCTTTGAAACTTGATTAACTGTCAGTTTGTAGTCTCCGCAAATTCGGACAGAGCCATCAGCCTTAACCACCGGCACAATAAGGGCTGCCCAACAGGAGAACTGATTCGATGATGCCCTCTCTCTCCAAGTGATCCAATTCTGCTTCCACTTTATCTCTGAGTGAATATGGCACACTCCTTGCTTGGAGGAAACATGGTTGTGCTTCAGGATTCACATATATCTCTGCTTTTGGGCCTCTAAGGGTGCCCAGGCCCTCTTCAAAAACCTCAGAAAACATGTCCAATATATCTTGCACTGTACTGGGTCTCACAAGGTAAATGTTGTTCCACTCCAGTTATATCTTGTGTAGCCAATTTCGTCCCATTAGGCTAGGCCCATTACCTTCCACCACCAACAGAGGTGCACGGCAAGACTGATCCTTGTATGAGACTGTAACATTAAGTTCTCCCTTCACTAGGATATTCTGTCCAGTATAAGCATGCAATTTCACATTGGACTTACACATACATGGGTGGGGCTTTCCATTTAGTGGCCAAATTGTATCATATGTACATTCACTTATTACTGAAAAAGCAGCCTCAGTGTCTACTTCCATGTTCAGAGGAGCATTATTTATATTAAGTTCCACAGATAATGCATCCAGATTGGTGGACTTAAGATTATATAAATGGTACACTGATTCACCCTCTGTGTCTACAACCACTTCCCCCTCCAATGTATTAGTGCTTGTGTGCCGTGGATTGCTCTCTGTGCCAAGACTTCTATTTCTAGCCCACCATACTCGGGCTATGTGGCCAGTTTTGTGGCAGGCATGGCATTCCACACCCTTCAATCTACACTCCTTGAAGTTATGAACACCCCCACACCGGTGGCATTTGGCTTGCATGTCCCTGAAGGGCATCGTCCCCTCCCATGTGGAACTGCATCCAGGCAACTGATTGACAGCACATGGCGAGAATACTGCTCCTTCGCTACATATCTCCTGAGTATGCTGTGCCGCTAATTCCATTGCCTGAGCGATGTCTAAGGCTTTTTAAAATTCCAAATTAGACTCCGACAACAATCACCGTTGTATATTATCATCTCGAATGCCACAGACGACTTTATCCCTCAGCATTCTGTCGAGCATATCGCCGAATTCACAATATTCAGATAAACGCCACAATTCTGAAACTTATGTCGCTACAGACTCCCCCGGTTGTCGGCTGTGGCTGTGAAATTTGAATGACTGAAAGAAGTTGGTTTATTAGGTGCCACCAAACTTTTTATGAGTGAATACATCTTCGCCCCGCAAACACTAAGGAAAATCGAACGTTGTTTTTCTGCCTCTGTTATACTATTACCAATAAAATAATGCTCAATTCACTCCACATACTCTGACCAGTCAGTGTCCTCGTCATATTCACCGATACTGCCGAAAGTCGCCATCACTTGGAAGCCCTCGAATCCTCATCGCCAAATGTAATATCTCAAAGATGAAGCAGACACAAGACAGATTGAGTGAAGTTGTCTTTTAATCACTTCGATCCCACGTCTCCACAGTGGCAACAACGCATACAAAAAACGCTTTTTCCGCTTGCCTCAATTCCCACTTAGTATCCATCTGCTCCCACCCATTTGTACACCCTACAGGACTGACAAAGGATGACACCTGAACAGTATTGGGGAAGAAGAAGAATAATTGCCATAACAAAATCAGAACACATCAATTAACTTCACAACAGACCAGCCAGTCATCATCATGAACCAAGAGATCACTATGATCCCTAAAAATGCGCTCTTCTAAATCTTCCATTTGGGCTGTCTTCTAATAACGCAAGAGCAGCCATGGTAGTTGGAATATTTTGGCCTTTCTCTGCACTGTTTTATTGTCACAAACTGATTACGATCAGGTGTCATACATTTATAAACAACGTACAATTAATTTCAGTGTACAGTCAAACCTCCCTTATCCGGGCAGAATGGGACCAAGGGGTGGCCGTAAGTAAGAAATGCCCGTAACTTAGAACATGAACAGTACAGTACAATGTACATTTACATTTCTGGCATTTGGCAGACGCCCTTAGCCAGAGCGACTTACATAAGTGCTTTAAGACTCTACAATGAATTTTTCCCGATACTAGCTCAATAAAACCAAGGCTATGAATACCATCAATCTAATACTCTGTTGGGAAAGTGCAGGGTTTTTTTTGTACACATCCAAAGTCCATTATATTTATGAGGTGCAAGGCTTATAAAAGGATGTTATTTCAGTCTGAGCTAGCGAATCATCTCATTTTATTCCTGCAGTGGTCATTCAGTTTTTAACCAGCAGCTTTTCGCTTTGCCCTTGCTTGTACTTTCACTTTGGTTTACTTGCTATTTGGTTTTGAAGTCTCGCCTGGGTTTTGGTTACCGTCTTCGCGCGCCCCTCGGACTTTGACGCTTTGATCTCTGTGTGTTTGTCAGGTGCATAGGGAGTGACTGCAATTTTTGTTTTGCGAGTTTATGTTGTATGCTGTTGTTAGAAATGTTGTAGGGAGAAAGGTGTAGAATTTGTTGTTGTGTTTTTGTTTCCTCTGCATTTAGGTAAGTTAGCTTTGGGTTGTGTTCAGAAGCTGAGTTTTGTTTATTGTTTTTGCTATAGTCACTCCTGAGTCCTTTTGCACCGGGTTTATTTGTTCTGTGTCCGTGGCATGTCAATAAAAACAGAAAAATATATATGCACGTGGGTTCTTGTCCATCACACCCTATCCTTCTCTTACTCCACGTCCCCTTTTTCCTTTCACTAATGCCCCAACTCTAGACTGGGGCTCATAACAGCTGCTGGTAGTGTAAATTTGCGCATGCGCGTGCCTACAGCTGCCCGGTAGAGGGAGGTGCCTGTATATTGGAGGTCCGGATAAGGGAGGTTTGACTGTATTTGATACATCATGAATGCGAGTGAAACTACAGTAGCACTCTTTTGCCAGTGGATGCCTCCAGTTTACAAAATTAAGCAGAAACCTACATACTGTCACGATTCGTCCATGTCTTCCTGTTGTGCCACGCCCCTTGTTCCCCACGTGAGTATGTTCCCAGATTGTTTCCTGATTGTTCCCAGCTGCCCCGTGTTCCGTCCGTGATGTCTTGCGTATTTAGTCTACCCGTGTTTAGTCCTAGTGGTCAGTTATTGTATGTATGTCCTTACATGGACCTACAGGCAGCTTGGATTCACAACAAGCAACATTGCCAGGACTGGGGACTGGGGAGCACAGGACAAAGGAGCACATATAAACATTTAAACAAACTCATAACAAGGGATAAGAAACAGCTGGATAGATATCAAGTCACCAAGTCATCCACTTAGCAGTTTAATTTGGCTGTGGATGCAGATAGTTGCGGCTGGTGCATTCATACAGCAGTAATATTCCACCAGACCAGGAGAGGGAAGGTGTATTGCAATAAACACAAATACAAGCAGTGTCATGAAATGGATAAACTTTTATGAACAGTTTTAAAGTTATTAGTTGCGGTTTGGGTGGTGTTATGGCAATAAGTCACACCATAGAATTTTGAAATCTGAGAAAATTAGCTGGGAACCCAAACCCTCTTGCACCCGCTCGGCAAATTTTATCGTGAAGATTTCAAAATGCTGGAATAGTGTTGCTTTTTATAATACCATTTACCTTTGGACAGTATGAAAAATTATGCGGTTACCTCCAACCCTCCTCATATGGCTGCTCACATAATTACTACAACAAAGAAAAGCTATTGTTCCTCTCCTCTTTTGTGGTTGATGGCTGATTTGTGAAACTCCAGGCTGATAAACAGTTATTTTGCACTTGCGCGATCCCAAGATTTCTGCTAGACATAGGCTGTGTCTGAATTCAGGGGCTGCATCCTTCTAAGGCTGCATTTGAAGCAGAAATGTATCACAGCAGCGTGACAAGGCCATCCCATTTTGAAGGCCACTTCAAATGCAATTTAGAAACATATTATTGTTTTGGGCAAGAACCCAAGATTCATTGTGCTAAGAGGCCTACAATGCTATATAGACTGAATCCTTTGAAGGAAGCAACCCCTGAATTTGGACACAGCCAGCAAAATCTGGGCTACATGCACACCCACCGGTATGGGGCGCCAAGTGTCAAGTGCTTATTTTCGTCCACAAAATACATTTCGTGCCACAAAAAGCAGCATTTAACGACAAAATGAAATAAACCATTGCTGCA
>JAODKL010000044.1:1720704-1730988 GCA_026780765.1 Petrocephalus schoutedeni
CATCAAAATGACCGGCCTCCATGTCCTTACTGCCATGCCTGTTACATGGGACCTGGGTCCCAACATCCGGCTGTCTGCCTGTTACACGGGGTCTGATTGCCCGACTCCGTCTTCTGCCTGATGCCCAGGAGGGCATTCCACTGCAGGGAAGCTTCTGTTGGAGTACTTCCTGATATGTGTTCTCGTCTTGGGGAAAAAAACATCCACATGCCAATGTTTGTGTGCACCTGAAATATCACAGTGCACTTTCTGTTTCCCGCGTGCGACTGAAGCGTGCGACTGAAGCGTGCTGCGTGAGACATGGAAGGAGAGTTTGCCGTTAGTTCCGGAGAATTCCAACCTCGTGAGTGATGGATTTTCCAGCCATGAAAGCCGTCCGCTGCCTGCTGTTCTGCAGAATGTGCCCTGTCTGATAAATTGAATTGGAATATAACTTTTTATGGAATTTGGAAGACAAATTTCAGGCCTTTTCCATGGAGAGCTGTGTCACCCGTGAGGGAGGGAGAGACCACAGTTTCTCCTAAGAGTGTTATTAACTCCACAAGTGTTCATTTCACTCAATGCTAAATGAAGTGTGGCTTCCAAAGGTAGAGGTCATTAGATAAAAAGAAGAACATTTCAGTACAGTCATTTATTTTTCTCGAACCCATTTATCCCTGTGAATATAGAGGGGAATTTCCATTCCTAAGAGTATGAATTGTAATTTAAATTGTGTTGCATTTTGATTTGCTCATCTGGAAAAAGAAAAATTTTTGTTTGAATTAATTTCTGAGCTGATTACCAGGGTTGTTCAACAGTGTGACACTTTCAGGAGCTAAATGGTTAGTACCCATCCGGGGCCTGGAGTTGGTGCAGGCAGGTGTGCTCTCATCGCCACGCACACAGGAGGACATCGTCAGCATCCGGGGTGAGAGGAAGTGAGGAGTGGGACAGCGCGCTGTCTCAGGGAGGCCTAGCGTTTTTACCGCCTGCCCGGTTCGCCTCTGTAAGCAGCATTTCATGGGCACATTAGCGTGTGATTAATCACTCTCAGTCCCGACGGGCTCAGCTGGGCTCTTGCTGATTTGGAGACTAAGCTGAAGCCACCAGTAATTATGGCTGCATTTCACACCGGAGGAGCAATGAGTCTTTGAAAGCCACCAAGGACCAGACTATCGTGGGCTGTCAGTTGCTGCCTATTTACAGCCAGTGGGAATCAATTAAGTAACCAATCAGGGCTTGGTTAGACGAATCGGTGACTGACAGTATGCGGTCATCCCTCCCACGTCCCACAAATGCTTTGGTGGCCACGCCCATTGACCCCTGACCCTACAAAACCACACCCACTTATCGCTAATCCCATTATATATCCCACATGGGGGCTTTAAGATCTTATCTCATGACAGTCTGTCACGTTCCACCACCTTGGTGCCAGATAAGGTCAGAGCCACTGATGTTGGTGTCCAGTTAATTCATAACGGGAGCATGGGACCTGTCAGTGCAGTAAGTGCTGATCTTTTGATGTCCCTGATAGTAACAGGAATGTCTTCCAGTGATTCTGGAAAATACATTTTACACGGGCTAATGGGTAATGAACGGGGAGAGCCGGTGGGCCATGGGCAATTAGCCAAAATCAAGATCCTCATTCGGAAATGCTGACAAGACCCCCGAGTCTCCCCGTCACACCGTATGCTGAGTCACCGCTGAGATATGTGTTCCTCCCGAGAGGAGCATAAGTCGCTCTGTTCCCCGGCAGCCGCCCGACAAGGACGAGCCGTTAAAGCCGCTCTTGTTTTCCTTCATGCTTTCATCTCGAAACGTTGATTCACAGCATTTTCTCCATGGAAGACTGATCTCCAGTCAGCCTTACAGGGCTTTTTTACTCACGCTTTTACACCCAAAGGTTATACTTGAATTACAAGAAGACTACAATAAACTTCTTTCATAAGCTGATGTCAGTGAAGCATCCTAGCAAATCCTTAATTGCAGAGTAAGTAAAATTACTTCATTTGTTTTCTAGCAGCAAATTACAGTTACTTCTGTCTGAGCGGCATAAATAATGTACACGTCTAGCTATATTACATGATTGTTTTTGCTAAATAAAATACAAAAGTCCGCCTAGCGAATGTGTCACGGTGGTGCACGCCAGCGCAGACGCGCCGTTTGGGTAATTGTGTTTCCTGGCTCTGGAAAAATTCCGCTACGCTGAGGTACCAGCACAGCTCTCCGTTTATTTCCAGCCCAGAATTTACAATGCAATCTCCCTCACCTGATTAAATCACACCTTCACTCTGCCGGGCTGCTATCTGGGTAACTGTGTTACACAAAACAACAACAACAAAACAGGAAGGAAGAAAATGAACTGGAGGTAAATGTCAGGTGGCACCAGCACGGGTCCTGAAAGGCCCACTTCATTATCCCAGAAGTTCCACCAAGACTCCCAGACTGCAGCGGCTGTTCAGAGTTTGCCATCAGTAATTCTGTGAAGCCGTCTCTGGACCATCATGCACACATTTACTTGTCTGGTAGCTGCTTTTATCTCGGGTGACAGAGTGTAGGGTCAGCCAGTCCCTGAATCGTTTGGGGCTTACAGGCATAATTCTACACATTTACATCTTCCGCACACAAAACATCCCAAGGTCTTTGGCCTCCACGGACCCAAAGTTAAACATCTGTTTGTTATTCCTGGATGAGTGATGCTCACTCTGCTCTTAGGAAAATAAACAGGTGGGCGGCGTTTTTTCTGCCCCTCTCGTGTTCACCATCTTGGTCTCCCAAGTCTTTAATCCCAGGCTGCCCTGGAGGATTATCCCGTCGTGTTCGTGCTTACGCTCGCCATTTCGTTTCTGACATCGCTACACGTTTTTCCACCAATTAGTTTTCTTTGAGCTCTCTGCTCCTTCCGGACAATGGAAGGCAGCCCGGCTTAAAAATGAAATTAAGTTCCACCTTTGTCTCGCAAGCAAATCTGGCTTAAAGCATAATACCACTGCAGAATTATATTAGTCATTTGTGACATCAAAGCCGGAACTGTGGTGTTGGATTAGGGGGAGGCCCTCCCTCTTTATTTATTTATATCAGCCCCAGTTTGCAGATTGAATCCACGGTAATTAATTTCTTAAATACTTGGAATTTAATTCTCACTGCTCATTGCAAAATAAATGCTCAAACTCTCATCCGTGTACAGTATTTAATTTTCGACTTTTATGTAACAGGAGGGGAAAAAAATCGGAACGGTTAATTGAAACAATTAGAAAAGTGAGTTTGAAGGAATTATGGGCTTCAGCTAAAGCAAAGGCAGGAACTCGCCACGGGACGAAATCGATCGTAATGAAGTCTCCCGCGATGGTTCTCCCGAGGCCTCCGCCTGCCCAAATGCCGGCTGTATTACACATATTGCGCGTTGGGGGTATTTTTAACAAGCTGGCAGTTATCCCTCTATTCCTTGGCCTGCTGGGAGGGGGTCACCTTTGCCCCCGCAGAGCCTGAGCTCAGCTGGCAGTCGTTAGAGGGGCCGCCAGTGACCCTCTCGCCACTTGCCGTCCGGTGTCGCTCTGACACAACCGTGCTTGTCTTTTCATGCCTGCTTACTGCTCCCAGTCAGGCACTAGGCTGTGCGCCACCAACCTCTGTGGAACACGCACGTTCAGTGATGGTGTTTACCACTACTCAAACTATGACCTTCCGTGGGCCCCCTGAGGCTTGGAGAAACAGTCACTACACTAAATACTAAATAAACGTGTTCCTTATTTGGGAGGATCTGAAGCAGCATGTCTGCTGACCAGCTAGCCAGCTACGATTTTCTGGTTCTACTAGCTAGCTGTTCCTTTAGCTTTAGAAACCTCAGAAACCTCGAGGGGAGGCCTGGAGTGTTTTTGGTAACACTCAACTTAAAGCAGTCATTATGCTGCATTACACATACCTTCATAATGCAATTTAATGCAATAATAAATTATTATAAACCCGGCTATAACTATTTATAGAAAGGCATAAAACAGTATAGTTAAGTGTATTGCTCTATGAAGGTTTCATCTATAATGCACTATAAACACCTTCATAATCCAACGGAGGAAGGACGCAGAAGCCGGAGCCGGAGGTAAACAGAACAGGGTTTTGTTGGGGAATAAACCACAGGCAGAGGGATCAAAAACAGGGAGACAACTAAGAGGGGAAGGAGCAGGTAACATACAGAGTGACGCCTATGACTGAACTGGGGAGCACAGGACTGGAAGGCATTTATAAGGGTACTAAGAAGAGGCAGCTGGGGTGAATGAACATGAGAGCCAGAACAAGAGGTAAGACTACCACATATCAGGTGTATATCAGGTGTATAGCTCGTTAGAGCCTCACTGGGGAGAAAACAGGAGGGGCAGGAAGGCAGGGCATGACAGCACAAAGCATCCTTAGTTCTTATACTGACCATTATAAAGCATTATGAAGGTATTAATATCACTTGCTTATTACAGTTGGTCTGTTATTATTTGGACAACGTGTACCGGCTAACAGCAGGAGACTTAACAGTCAAGGTAACCCCCCGCCCCACATGGTGGGGTACAGACAGAGGAACAGATGTGTGACTCTGTGCACCCCCACTCCCTTCTCGGTAGGGCCCTGCTTGACAGCTGCGGTCAGGGCTGTTCCGGGCTGAATGAGAGATGGGGCTTCTGTACGGGGTCTCTGAGAGCCCTCTGGCCCGTTTGCAGGTCATGCCCGGGAGGTCTTTGCCATGTCAGCGACTGCAGAGTGCGCCTCCTGTCATTAGGAGGGCCGGGGTGCGCTTACTACTCCGGTTTGTGGGGCGACAGACACGGTCAGCACTCTCCCTGCACTGTGAAGCATTCCTTATTTTTATTTATTCCTTTAAATGAGCGGGCCAAGCCAAAAAAAGTGTTAAAACACTGTAGGGGAACAAAATAAAAAAAAAAGATGAAACTTTGGAAGTGTGATGTAATGAGGGCTGGCTGCACCTGTTGGTGGAGTCCTGATGTTCTGGATAATTATGCTTCCTAATTCTCCGTAATAGCATTATTTTTTTTTGCTGAGGGTGCTTTGTTTAGGAATAGCTTATTTGTTCCGGATACACAATTAAAATCTTTTTTTGTTATTATTTTCAACATGACTGAGAGCCTCTTGCACAGGAATGTTCTGCGATTGCGTCTCCGTGGTTGCGAGCATCGTCACTGTCAGTAAAGGTGTTTCTATTAAATTGGTTTTTATTTTACGGGACAGCAGCTGTTTTGCTGCAGGACACCTCACGGGCCATTTACAACGCCAGCCTGTAATTACTTGTGTAAAAATGTAACAAATCGCCTAACCATCATTGTAGCTCCTGTCAGATTATCGTATGCAAAGTTCTTAGTAATGTCACCATTAAGCAAAAAGTTGAATATGGCGATATTTTGGGATGAGTTTAAAGACCCATAAAAATGCTTCAGAATCAACATCACGACGGTTAATACTGTCATATCTATGGGCCAGTTACTCTCTGCAAAAGCTTATATCTGTTTTTCTAAGCAGTTATGAATATTTATTAATGCTTTGAATTATGTAGGTTTTATATATTCTATTCCAGTAGACGTTCTGGCAAAGAACAATGATGAATATTCATGGCAGGAAAGGCCCGAGACGCCACGTGAATTTTGACGCGGCGCGGATGTTGTTTTTAGAGTCGCGTGGGGAATCGTGATCTCGCCCGGGGCGTCCTGTGGGATTCTTCTGCGTTTAGTCTCTACAGCTTCCCAAGTCTCTGCAGCCTGTCTGAAGGAGCCCATTGCAGGTTTACCGCCCGGAGCCAAAAGTGAAGAACGTGGAAAGCAGCAGAATCTCTTCAGAACAACAGCGCTTGTGAAAAAGACCCTCTGCGGCCCAGAGTTGGTGGTGAACACGGCCGTCCATCGCGCCTGTTCAAAAATTGCCAGTGTTCCCATGGAAAACAACTAGGTGTATACAAGGACACAAATGTGATCCGTCATGCCAGACAGAGTCCTGTTTGTAAGCGCGCTCGGGGTGGTATGATACTTACAGCGTGATTACTTGTAAGATGTGGAGGAAACGGAGAATGCCAGTAACGTTCTGTGGCAGATGCGGGGCCTTTATTCCCTCTCAGAAGAAAGAATTGCGGTCTGGACTCGGCGTGTAAAACCAACAGCCAAAGGCGAAGCTGGTTTACGATACCTGAGGGTGCCGTGTCCTTATAATCTGCAGTTCAAAGGGGGCGGGGGGTGCTGGGTGGGTTTATTCCACTAAGACCAGTGAAGCTTCTCTGCGTGAGAATATAGACCTTTATGATGTGCTCTGCTTGCTTTCTTTCCAATAAAAGGTCTGATGACACAATTCCAGGCCTGGGTCAGTCTGTCCGTATGTCCGTAAGCAGCCCCCGCAGTCTGTGGGATTCAGATGCTGTCTGATGCACTGTTGGGGATTAAGACTTTAAAAAACAGCCTAATTTTCTTTTTATCTTTGGCCTTCTGGGTCGCCGCCCCGACACATGAAGGGACCGGCATCCTCACCCCCTGTTAATTTCGTGAGGGGGATGGTTTTTGAGGGCAGTCCCAATGCACTCCTGCTCTGCCCCCCCCCCCACACCCCAAACTCGCTCATATCCATCACGCAGGAGCTTGTGATGAATGGAGTGAGATGTTTCTGTGAGGGATTACGCCGTAGTGCTGCCTTCTGGAAGCCTCCGGAATGCCTGTCACGTTAAGGAGACTTCATGACCATGTCCACAGGCTTATAGGATGTAGGAAGCCTTCTGACATTAGTCGTCCTCATGTCGACATTCGAAATCCGCGCCGTAGAAGAACCATGCCTAAATTATCACATAAAACAACTTTAGACTGCTGCATTACAACCTTTTGGAGCCGTAAAGTCTTTAGCCATGGATATTGGTGGGTCACATGGATATTTCGCCAGTCACATGACCCTGTCTCACCAAAAGGGTGACCTTGTCTGCTTTGGGTGTCACGGTCACCGCCAACAGTCATGACCAGTGTCGGATGCTGAGCATCCAGCTGGCCGTTTGGTCTCCTTCAACCCTTCCCAGAATCCCTCACTTCTCAAGTGTCCTACTTATAACACAGCGACAATCACCCTGATCTCTGTGAAGGTATGAATGTTTGATGAGACAGCTCGCTAATGCTGTTTACCTGATGTCTGTTTTACAGCACTTCCCTGAACTCAGCAGCAAAGCTGGCCCCAGGTTTTATGTACAAATATAACAGTCAACAAAGCTATGACCGGACATTACCTGTGTCATATAAGGCAAGTCCAAAAGTCCCGAAATGCCCGCCGCGCCCATACAGGAAGTCTCCCGACTGCCATGTCAGATTTTCCACTTTTTCAGGCGTGTCCTGGATTTCGCCTTTCTTACCGCGACATGTTAGCTTCCTCGGCTAGACGGGGATGTAAACACGGGGAAATGAAATCCGAGGAGTAAAAATAGTCATAAAAAAATGTTAAAAATATCAGAGTGCATGACACAGCCACCGCCAGTAAAAGGGAAATGAATCAAAGAACACCCGCATTTTAAAAATTTGTGAGACTCACTTTTTCATGGGGCTCATAACATGCGCCATTTTTGGTCCTCAAATAAATGTAGTTGTTTTGGTAAACAAATCAGAGTAGCCCCCCATTCGCCGACACTGCTAGCGGGAAGTCCCAAATAGTGCCCCCTGTTGACCAGATGACGGATCTCCTTCTTCCTGGGTCTTAACCTCCGTTGCCCATTGTATTGTCATTTCAGCCATGAGATGGGGACGCGTTCGTCCCATGTTCAGCATTCCGCCCCTCCTCCCTTCTTATCATTGGCACAGACCGTTACATATTCACAAGCAGCTCATTGGCATGAGGGTAAAGTCACCAATCTGCTGCGGTACAGCTGATCCTGCAAGGCCCTGCTGGGCCGGATGAGGTCGCAGCCTCGCACCCGGGGCCTCGCATCCACACGCCGCTATTTATCTCCGTCTGTTTACTTTACATTTATTTTATTTCCATTTTCCTTCCCAGGCCTCATCAGTCACAAACAAACACAGGCGCTCCGCCGTAATGGATAACCCAGGATCTCTCGGGATGAATTCTGGGAATCACTCACAAAGAGCAGTGAGAAAGATGGGCTGGTCCTGCATTAATGGGACCTGGAAAATAAAATATCACGGCAGGCTCACGTGGCTTCACTGATTAATATCGTGGGAAGTCGCAGAAAGTTCTCCTTAATCCTTTCCCCTAAATTCATGGAATGAAGGTGAAAATAAACCTGAAAATGGACACTCCTTAGGGTCTCTGGCTGGATGTTATCAGCAGTAATAAAAGCAGTAATATACAGAACCATCGAGACTCGCAGGTTTGCTTTTGTCGTGTTTTTTCACAAAGCAAGGACACAATATACTGTTGTTTGCTTCTCAGATATTTTCCCCATTATTTGTTCTCGGCTAATTTAGGACTGTTATTATTCATCTGATGTTTTCCCGATGAGTCACTGTTAGCTGGAGGTGCACGGCTCGTGCAAACTGCACTGTAATGTGTATTTAAGCAGCCCCCCCCACCGCAGCCGGTACTTTAATTAAAGCAATTCCCAGCACGCCCACTTCAGCGCTGTAATGCGGTTCCTCAGCCCCTTCCGTTCCTCAGATGCAGGAAAAATGCGATTCCTCTCCCCGAACACGCACCGCTGGTAAATGGTCTAAAATGCGCCGTTTATACGCGTTAATTCCTTGTGACGCGTGTCTGCCAGCTACTTGCATGGCACAGCGTCTCACACGACACGGACGCCGCCGGTCTGGGTGTTTACGGAGCGTGACCTGTCGGGTGCCATTAAGCCGGCCCCTAAGCCTCCCCCAGAGTGAGGTGTGGGGCCCCCAGCTCCCAGGGGGGCGACTGAGCCCATTCCGCACTCCTCATTTAGCCCCAAATCCCTTCGCCCCGCCTCTCTGATGCAGGCGATCTCTCTCTCTCTCACTGTACCAGTAGCACGGAAATCCGCCGTGCAGGACAGCCCTCGGCTGCGATTGGCCACGATCTATATAGTGCTTAAGCTTCAAACTGCCCACCTGTCAGGCCCCTTGTGACAGAAATGACAGGGAGAGCCTGTGTTGGGGGAGGGCTGCGCTGTGACCCAGGAATTTCATCAGGATGTGCTGAACGCTCCCTGGCTCGGGACAATTAGGCTGGCTTCTCTGCACGACACCACCAAAACACCAGCAGACAGATGGGTTATCCATTAGCATGCACCATTAAGGCTCGCTGTGGTCAGCCACTTATGCTCCATTTGAGCTTCTAACTGGGAAATTTCAGCTACAACCCCCCGAAGTCGGAATTCCTGCTCGGACAGTCGGAGCGTTCCACACAACCCTGACCTCAGAATCCAAGATGCCTGCACCCTTTATCAACAGAAGCTAAAGCTTCATTTTTCACTGTTTATCCACACTTGTCTTATTTGTGTCTCATTAAATCGTTTGCACGCACAGTTCTGCTCAATCACTACCTGCGGACGTGTTGCTATGGTCTTTTTATGTGCAAAATACTGCTAACAATGCCTAACAAATTCAGTAAAGCAGGATTTCTGCCGTAGTCAGATAACGTTAAGGTAGTTTGGGCTAAATGTAAATGCACAAAAGATAAAAGCCCACTTACACTGGGGTGTATTAAACCTGACAAGTTACCCAGCTAAGCAAGAAATCTGGTCCCTGGTATTGCTGACTGGGATACTGGAGTGTGGAGTTATTCCCAGTTCCCAGTTCATTTTCCCGCACTGAGATAAAAGGCAGGAATGTATATGTTAAATGTACATTACGCCCAGGAACAAAGTGTTTCTCCACATCATTCCCACAGCAACATTAAATAGTGTAGATTACTGTACAATGTTATCTGTTAGTAATTTGTTCTATTAAGCGTCCATTTCATTTATTAAACATTTAATACTCAGTTTTATTATGAATAATTGTGCAAACAGTTGAATTTAAAGTTCCAATAAAGGGGGGGGAATTCTTATTCTTGACATAATTGACATATTTGAACGTTTAAAAACTGATACACAATAGTTACATTCCCTGGTAACTCAAAACTGGAGAACAGGCTTTTTTGTGCAAGGCTGGGGACAGTCAGCCAGGAAGCTTATCACTCATTGGCTATCAGCTACCTGGGCAGCACCAATCATCCAGCGGGGGCTCTGTCTCCCCCATGGAGGCCCTCGCTAGGTGGGTACGAGGGGATGGAGTATTCAGTTTGCTGAGTCACAGTGGCAGATGTAGGGCAGCTATAGAAACAGGAGGAAAACATTAATGAATAACTGAGGAAATCCTGAGAGAGGCA
>JAODKL010000044.1:1805755-1815898 GCA_026780765.1 Petrocephalus schoutedeni
TTATATACATATATAAAATAACGTTATTTTGCAATACACAAAACAAAGATATAAATTAAATAAGATATGCATGGATATACATTGTTAAGTATAGTTTAAAAAAACCACCCTCTCTAGACCATTTGTAGTAGGAGGTGACAGATCTAAGTCTGTTTATTCCGGTAGCGCCATCTAAATCACCTCGGCGCAAGACGCTAGTTTTATCCCGACCGTATCACTGCGCCGGCGAGGCGCCCCCGACCGTATCACTGCGCCGGCGAGGCGCCCCCGACCGTATCACTGCGCCGGCGAGGCGCCCCCGACCGTATCATTCTGCCGGCGACGCGCCCCCGACCGTATCACTGTGCCGGCGACGCGCCCCCGACCGTATCATTCCGCCGGTGAGGTTGACCCGGCGGCGTTCGGATCTCCGAACTGACATCATTTCTTATGTTAATTTCGAAAAGTTAAGTACTCGAAACGCGAAAATACCAAATTTAATTTGGTGTACGAACCAGGAACGTGGCTGTGTCCCCCAGAAGGTGGGATTCGCGGCTGGAATACGCGGTTCTTCGCGGTGGTTGTTAGGAGGAAAAAGGCGCGTGGCCCGGTTCCGTCTGCCGCCTTTTTCGGTTTAAAAAGCCTGTAGCCTGCAGACCGGCGGCAAACGAAGCGCTTTGTGTGACTTTTTACCTCAGGATAAGACGCTGCCCCCTAAACCCCGTCTGCTACTCTCGGTATGACCTTTAAAAAGTGTATTTTTACGCCTCATATTTTTAGACCGTGCATATTTCGCCTTTATTTCTCTAAATAAAGAAGCGTGACTCGTCTCTGGCCATCTGTGCCGTTTCTGTTTTTTGGCCTTTCTTACTGGTCAGTGGGGCTCGGTCGCCAGGCCGCTGGTAAAGATCTCTAGATGTTCCTCACCAAGTACTGTCACCAGATGGAGAGCTGGCCAAACCTCCACGTTCTTCTCAGATGGCAGAGAATAGTCTGTGGCTTAGTGCACCATGGTGCTTGGTGTGTGTGGGAGAGGGTCGGAGCTGACAATGGTGTTATGTTGGCCTGAGCCTGGTGTGTGTGTGAGTGTGTGTGAGTGCGTGTGTGAGTGAGTGTGTGTGTGTGTCTGTGTGAGTGAGTGCGTGTGTGAGTGAGTGTGTGTGTGTGAGTGCGTGTGAGTGAGTGTGTGTGTGTGCGTGTGAGTGAGTGTGTGTGTGTCTGTGTGAGTGAGTGTGTGTGAGTGCGTGTGTGAGTGAGTGAGTGTATGTGTGTGTGTGAGTGCGTGTGTGAGTGAGTGTGTGTGTGTGTGCGTGTGTGTGTGTGTGACAGAGAGGATCTGAATCATAGTGTACTATAGACATTCCCAACCCTGTCACTCGATAACACCATAAAAACATTGTTTTATAAACAAGCACTGCTTTCTCGGGAATTACACCTCCGTCTCTTTGCTGTTGCAGTGCAGAAGGTGACAGCGTGGCAGGCCGTGCCGGGCAGGTGTGGAGCCGTCGGGAAGGACGGACCGCCACAGATTGGAGCTGAAGGTCCGTCCTACATGCTGCTGTCGGAGGATTAGCGATGTCAGGGGTGTCGGCGCTCTTCCACCATGAAGTCCGGCCCAGCAAGTAAGAGCTGTGGCAGTGCTAGACGCACGCAGGCACCGTAAGGGGGTGTCGCGGGGCAGCGGGCTGGGCATGAGGTGCAGGTGCCCCTCGGGAGGGAACACTCGCCATTTCTGCATTAATTTGCGAGAGAGCTGATGCAGGTCTATGGCCGGCCGGGTGATTATATGCTGTCCAGTGCTGTGCTTGTTTTCCTTAGTTTGCTACCAAATGTAGGATGTGCAATCACACTATTTGCTGCACCATTTAGGTTAAATGGTGTGGCTCTGTATTTTCCAATAGCTTTTGTCACCCTGACATGTTATTGGCCTCCTTTTATTTCTTTACATCGCAATACCTTTTGCAGCTGTTAAAAATATCATGGTGAAGTGTTTAGTAAATTGAAGTGTTCTGCACATGCGGGAGACTTTGATTTTAGGGCGGCTTTTGCCTCATTTAAGTGTCCCCCCTGTAGGAAGTGGATGGTTAGTCTCAAAAATGTTACTATATACTCATACATCCTGTCACAGCAGGTAGGAAAAAACAATTGTATAAAATGTCTTAGCCAAATAGTAACTGAATAACAATGAAAACTGTGTTCTGACGATCAATACCTTTGACTTTTAGTGTTAAATCGGTTCGGGCACTTCGTTAGGGTCAGGCTGAGAAGTGCATTGCTGTACCTTTGAGGATAATGGGTGAATAGAGTAGGGATTCATATTTTTATATATTTTGCAGTTTAGCTGCTGTTGTCACAGATTAACATTCATGTGTAACATGGTCTCAGTTATTTGTATTTTTGTTAGTAAGGAGCATAAAATATTAATTGTCTTTGATATGCAAATTTACCTTAAAAGTGATTGAAAAGCAATTGCCCCCTTGAGGTCAAATATGGTAAAATGCAGCAAATATAGTACTGGATAGTACTGCAGACAATTTTGCTTAGGTTTAATAACTTCACTGGCATAAAAAAACTTTCTCAACAACATTACAAGTGGTTGCCCTTAATGGGTGGAAATGATTCCTCTTTAATTCAGCCTTTAACCGAACTTTATGAGAAGGATGGCTGTACGTTCTGATAGACGTTTGTTGAGCTGCCTTCAGGGATAGTTGCGTAACGTGTAAAAGACTTTCAGACCCCTTGACACGGCTCCTCTTTCTTAGTGAAAAGTCTCTGTGGAGGTTGAATGGTCATTAAGGGCCTTTAAGAGCTCAGTTCACTTTTTTCACCAGCGGATTCACACGGTGGTTTTATTGCCAGGATCAACCAAATCATCCATGTCACTATGCATTAACCGCGCAGTGTTTGGGTTTGTTAAGAGGCTTGGACAATACAGCGAATTTGCCCCCACGCTCGTTGGCGGCAGTGGTAATTAAACGGGGAGCTTAGAGACAGCTGGAATGCCAGATGTCACCGGAGACATCGATCTCCCTCATTGCTTTAGTGCCACCCTTGAAGGATGAAGCTGTTTAACACACTGGTTATTGAAAGTCATTTTGTTCCGTTTATGTGAGGGTTCAGGTTTCAGGGAGGTCCTGGCAGGACTCCAGAACCCGCCTTGGGCAGTCAGCAGGCCTCTGTCGGCTGCTCCATGTTTCCTGTTCTAATATACAGTACAGTACTCTCGCTGGCTTTTGGCGTGATTAATACATCCCCTTAAAGCAAGTATTCCAGTTTGCTGGGTAGTACTCTGGGTGAGTTGGGTCTCTGTGCCAGTGCAGATATTTATACTGTCTGCCGGTTTGGGTCTCTGGCCTGAGTTTGGATTAAAGGATTTGATAGATTTCATTAAATAATTAATGCATTATTCAGGACTTAAACAGGTGTACTTAATGTACGGCGCACAGCACACAGCCATGCATCACTGGGGCTTATAGACACCTGCGGTACATTGTTGCTGGACTCAGACCGAAGGCGTCTCTGAATAAATAATGTCAGTGTAGCAGGAGTGTGCACGAGGCCACATGTTGGTGTGTTGTATGGTGTCACTCCCTCACCTCCTCATGTGCAGCCTACTGACTGGGGACGTGTTAATAGGACCTAAGTGACAGCTATTCCCACAGTGTTGGAGGCAAGGGGGGGGCCGATGCAATGGGGCATGACAGATGGGGGTTCGGCTGACGGGGGGGGGGGGGGGGATGATGGGGTTTTCTGGTGCATGTGGTGGTTGGCCTTCAAGACCCATAATGACGGCTCATTGTTTGCTTGAATCCGTGTAAATAACCTAGCTTGGAGTAACATGAATTTTTAAGGAAAGCAACCGGTTATATAAAGAGGCAGAAGGGTAGTGCAGAGCTACAGGTCAAATCCCAAAAACAGCAGCTGAGGCTGGAGGATGTGCTCCTAGGGTGAGGGGTGGGCAGACGTGCCTGTAGGTGAGGCTGGGACGCGTGCGGGAAGTAGCCTGCCGCTTTGCATCGTGTCAGATAGCTCCGTTCGCTGTGAATAGGCGCGTCCGGTGGCCTGCGGCCAGGAACTCTGCCCCTCCTACCTGTCAGCATCATCGCTCCTTCTCGGTGTCACACCTCTTACCCGCATGTAGCATGGTGGTGTAACATTTCTGTAAGTCGCTCCCCCACGGTCCCGTTTTGCTAATGTTTTTCTTCTGACAGTTTTACCCAGGTAGGGTAAAAGACAGGTATGTCTTTTACGCAGTGATACGGTCGGGGTAAAACTAGCGTCTTGCGCCGGGGTGATTTGGATGGCGCTACCAGATTAAATAGACATAGATCTGTCACCACCAAATGGTCTAGAGAGGGTCGTTTTTTTAAACTATACTTAAAATGTATATCCATGCATATGTTATTTAATTTATATCTTTTTGTGTATTGCAAAATAACGTTATTTTATATATGTATATAAAAATATATATTAGATATTGTGTATATATATATATATATATATATATATATATATATTTATACCCTTTACCACAGACGCATCTTAAATTAAGCTGAATTCAAATGATTCTGTGCTATTATGAGTCCATGTTGAGAACAGGTATGTCTGTCCTGGTGTCATAGCATGAAGGGTGTCCGGTGTGTAGTGAATCTGGGCGTATATGCACACACCCACGGTGCCAGAAGGGAGGAGGCAACGGGGTCGAACTGCCCTCGGCCCATTCATATTCAGAGAGAAGCGAGGTAATATTCTGCTCTGGCTGTTTTCCAAGAAGCAAGACGTTTTGCATACATCGCTTCTTATAAAAGATAATCCATTTTATGAGTTTAATAAAATTTCATAAAGATGTACAAAGAATTTTAAATGGATGCCAATCACATTAATGGAGTGGGGCAGAGAGGTCACAGCACTGAGAGTGGCTGCTGTAGGAGGGACAGCCTTAAATAGTGTGCTTTAATAAATGGGGGTTGCTTTTACAGGCAGGCACCCCCACAGCCCCCGTATCTGGCAACAGCTCCAGCTTATGCTTGGAACAACAATGCAGAGCTGGTCATTGTGACTAGGGGGGGTTGAAATGCTCGATTTGGTTTTGTCGAGGTTGGGCAGGGGCTCTCAAACGCGACTTTTGTTGGTCTTATTGGCCCAACCCTATCATTCCATTTTTCGAGGGTGGGGGGTTCCTCCCCTGTCACCCGCAGCCCATGCATTGGGTCTCTCTGGCATTTCACCATGGTTTAAAAGTCAGCCGAGGTGACTGGCCATTGCACCCCCCCCCCCTCCTTTGCCCAGCAGTCCACGGCTTCCTGACTATATTTACTCGATTTATGAATATGTAGTAGTTCTGAAGGTAATTCAGCCAGACATGCCACTGTCCAGCCAAATAATGTCATGGTCATTAATGGGAGAAGAGGGGTCCGTGCTGAGGGGGGGGCTTTGGAGTACCGCTGCTCGTCCTGCCACCCGCGCGCAGACACCACGACTGACCTACATACTGCTCTGCCTGCACCCCTGACAGCCGCGGCTCTCTGAAATGACTGCTCTCACACCTTAGCACGGCACTGCTTTTGTTTTGTCTGGCTTGTGACTGCAGAGATATGGGCTTTTTAGGTGGATCAGCATCAAAGCAAGTAAAGAAGCATTTGTTGCAATTTGACACTTTTAAATGGGGCAAAAAAATGACCTAGATGTACGTAATCTTGTGCCAAAGCCATAAAAATTTATGTCTGAAAGATGCATTTAATTATTCCTCCATTGTCCTCGAAAATCACCTGTATAAACTGATCCCTTGTTAACTTTTTATTGCTCTCCAAGGGGTCAAGAAGGTGTCAGACTCGTCCCTGATAGTCATTCATCAGGGTTTGCTTGTGCACCAGCATTCAGGTTGCATGCTGTTACGCACAGGGATTTTTACTCATTGTTGGCTTTTGTTAAGCGTGAGACGCTCACTCAAGAAGTCAGCTGTCCGAAAGGTTCTACGGTCATTCCAGCGGTTGGCATCTGGGTCCCACACGACTGATTCATTTGTCATAATGTAACCTCCTCGGATGTTTAAGGTAAACAGTGGCCGAGGACACGTTTGATACCCTGGGCTGGGTTCAGCTGTCACATCACTGGGTTGGGTGCAGAAATCACAGTGACTCGTGGCGCAGAACAAGAGTCAAGATCTTCTCTTGGTCAAGTGACAGATGGTTTTTGTGCAAGCTGGACCTTCATGCCTCTCCTGGCCACCAAAGCCCATTCTGTCAGCCAGGCATAGCGGAACACTGGCCACGTGAAGCCCACCTCTTCCCAGGGTATAATCACCAGGCTCTAGATCAGGCTGTTTTCCATGACCGACTGTGAATATGTTACGATTGACAGCTGCATGCTTGTTGAGTGTGCATGTATGCAAAATATTGATATGTCGCGTACTGTCCTAGAAACGATTGCAGATACTGAAATCCATATGGATGATAAAGCTGTGAATTGACACATGCGTGTGGGGTGTAAATGGGGGCCTTTTTGGATTAATCTAGAGTGTCAAATGATCCAGCCTGTTAACGTCCTGTGATCTGGTCATCATTCAGATGGTAGCTCAGCGGTTATTTTAAGTACATTTTTTCTGATTTGTCTCCATGCCCCCAGCCCCCCCGGCTAATGACCTATGTGCTTCTGCGTTGTAACGCAGATGAAGGGGCCTCACAGTGGTATTGGAGGTGGGGATAACCTGTGTGGCAATAGAAATGATAACCTGGGTCATACCCCTCCTGCCAACCACTGCTGTCTGCCACTGATCTGTCATCAGCAGGGCCGAGGTTAAAGAGCAGGCTCTAGTCTTCCGCTATACGGGGTGCTGCTTAGAGATCAGTGTTTATGAGTCGGATACTGGGGTGATGTGGTGGAGGTTTTAGATCGTCACCCGGAAAAATCCCCTCAATGTCTGTCTGGGCCGCAGCCTCTACAAAGCCATCCGCGCATCCCAACAAACGTCAGTCACGCCACCCAGGCAGCCCCCCCCCCGATTTGGCAGGGCCTCTCTGAACCGTGACGAGTCGTCTTGTCAAGAAAACAGGCTCTCGACGTGCTGGCTGAAAGGTCTCTGTGCTGACAGGTACAGGCGCTTTGTTTTTTTTCCCAGTGAACTTGCATCCCTACACATTAGCTTGATTACGACGCTGCTGTGATGAAGGAAATGTTTCCTTGTGAATCCTAATTAATTCGGGCCTCCCTCCCTGCTCTGGCATCATTACGGGGAGAAAGGACAAGGCGAGGCAATGGCATTTGAGCACTGTTACTGCCATTGTAATTAGGATTCACCTTTAGCTGCAACAGTAGCCGTTTCTTTGCTCCTGTGATTTCCTGTGTAGCACGTTGACAGCGCTGGCCTGAGAGCAGTGGTGGCACTACGGATCAGAACCAGCCCTACACTGGCAGTTCTGTGCCACATGGCAATGGTCATTAAATAACCAAAGTGGCACAATGTGATATCCACTTTTAGGCACTTATAAAAATTTAATATGCTAAAAGATACCAAATAAAAAGCAGAATGAAGCCAAAAATCCTACGAGAGAGCTTTCAGTGAGATGTATGCCATCACCCCTGACAGGAAATATCGCTGAGCTGGAAGGCGTGGTCACATGCGCTGATGATGGTCGTGTAATTAAGCACTGAGGAGAATAGCCCTTGTAGACTGTTTCCACGTTATCAGTCCAAAGTCGTCCAAACTACTGATGGAGACAGCAAGAATAGAGGACCAGTCAAGTTTTTATTAAATATGGCGTGGGAAGGTGCTGTTCTCTATTTAAAAAGCATAAATATATACATGGTATAGAAGGTTAACATATAAAGTGAGTTTTAAAAGTAAATCTAATTTTGAGACTATTTCATTTTCATACAACTGTGCACCTTATCGGAAATATTTACAGTTAATAAGATGAAGAAACAGGTCAGGTATGAATGTTTCCATTTTAAAATATGATTATCGTGTAATACAAGGCAACCTTTTTTATTTAAGATTTAAACAGCCCAGTTAAAGGTTTTTGACTTAACCCTGGCTGGCAGACAAGAACAGTTTCCCTTTGTGTATTGGTAGTCCTTTTGGGAATGTTGTGTGGGATAATATTTCAGTATAGCTTTGGTAAAATCCTGACCTCATTTTGAGTTGTTGCGTCTATGCTGTGTGTTTCTGGGCTCGTATGTGTGGATCATTCACAGAAGGATCCTGGGGAAATTTCATATAAGCAGACGATTCCGGGACACCGTGGAACAGGACGTTACCTGCTGAGCTTTGTCAGTGTTCATGTTCTCATGCCTGTTTAGCGGGCGCAAACGGCGAGCACAGGGCGAATCAGGATCATCGGGACCAGCAATTTGTTTAGAATGATGGAGAAAAGTGAATCATTTTAGGGACGGGTTGGCTCATTTCTGACATCTGAGATAACTCTGAGAGTAAAAAGCTGAGAGGGAAGTTCTCCAGTGTCAGCAGGGACAGGCTTAGGGTAAGGTTTCCTCAGAGAACAGTGATGTCCAGCTATGATTAATACTTGCAGGGGGCCAAAAGACTGCTGCCACTTGGCTTAGGGTTAGAAACCTTTATTTGGTATTTGTATATGTGCATAGGAATTATTGGATTTCCACCTGTCCCTCCTTGCTCTCAATGAGACACACTTATAGAGCAAAGGTGAGAGCAAAGCCATTTTATCTGGACCCCTGAGCTTTTGTAGTTTAGGGTCTTGCTCAAGCAACTAGCGAAATGGTTACTCTGCCAACCGCAGGATACAAATGGCAGCCTCCTTGACATGTCTACAGATTACTAATCTGCAGAACCAGTTGGGTCACCCACCACACTATGTCAACCAGCATATTACTGACCGTGTCCAAGGTGACGACTGTACCGTTTTATTGTCTTGTTAACACCAACGGCAGAGCAAGGAAAGACCTCTGCAAGGCTTAACCATGTGAAGAAGGGCTTTGCCTCCTAATGTGTGGCCTTATTTCCCATGGAGAGCTGCTTTCCGCATCATCTTTCCTCTCAGTTTCAAAGCCATTGGTTCTTGAACTTAATAGACTTGGAAACCTTGACATGTGTCTCCAAAGGCTCGTATTAAATCCAAGATGTCAAGCGGGAGACCCAAACTGCCATGCTAACATCAATTCTCTCCATGAGAGGAAGGTTCTTGTCTCTTGCTGTCAATAAAATATGACCTTGCGAAGGATATTGTGACCTTTTAAGGCCATTTGGAACATTCCTGTGAAGCAACATTTAGGAAACAGAGCCCCAGCTGAGCAAGCACTCTTGTTTTTGTATATATTGGGCTCTGTATTGCAGTGTTTTGTATAGACAAAGAGCACGATAATGCACACTGTCACCTTAATTTTACTCGTAGTGATTTTTCATTATTAGCTATAATTAACTTACTGTGACCTTCAACAGGATAAGTGGTTTGGAAAATTGATGGAAGGACAGATAAATAGCAAAGTGTTTCTTCACATTCATCTAAGTCTGAATGCTGTTCATGAACATTTCTGGTTGTGTAAACAGCTGGATTTAAAGGATCTCCTTATGCTTTGAGAGGCTCACTGAAATCATCAGCTCTGAGCACTTCTGTACAGCCAGCCATATCTTTTAAAATTACCACTAGCATGTAAATATGGGGTATTATGAATCAACATATTAGAATTTGGTCATTTTTGGATAAAGCTTAGTTTCAGCTCTGAGAAATAAGGGGACTTAGCCCAGAATTAGAATTGGGGGATCAAACAGAATACCCCTTCAATGGTCATAGAATAAATAGCATTGAATTCATGTAAATTAATAGCTAGATATCAGCAGTAATCCTAAGGTTGGCTTCCTCTGTGTTAATATGTAAAACACCATAATTAGAGGCCATATTCCTGATTAGCTGAAGACCATGCAGAAGCTGTAATTAGTTGATTCAGTAACCCAGCTGTGATTAGCAAAATCTGACCAGCCAGTTTTTCTGCTCATTGCATGTTAATCAGCTTTCTGACAGCAATGTGGTTTAGGCGACATAATATGGTCAGTCTAGATTTCCATTTGTCTGCTTTCTGTGAGTGCTGGACGATGGATACTTGTATGCTTTCCGCGAGTGTGCTTACAGAGTGTCATCACCGTCCAAAGCCCACTGTTGCCCTTCAGGCACAGGTTTGCTGTCCTGTAGTGTG
>JAODKL010000044.1:1819622-1838908 GCA_026780765.1 Petrocephalus schoutedeni
CTGCGGTGCCTCTCCCGCCGCCACTGCGGTGCCTCTCCCGCCGCCACTGCGGTGCCTCTCCCGCCGGACTCGGCAATGCCTCTCCCGCCGCCACTGCGGTGCCTCTCCCGCCGCCACTGCGGTGCCTCTCCCGCCGGTCTCGGCAATGCCTCTCCCGCCGGTCTCGGCAATGCCTCTCCCGCTGGACTCGGCACCGCTGCCGGCTTGGTCCACTTCCGGGACCCGAGGACTCCAGAGACATCAGCAACTGCAACAATTAACTCCATCTCGCACTGGGTATAATTATAGCTCCAGAACCGCTCCCTTGCGCATCTGTCAGCAGCAGAATGCTGTCATACATTTGCAAGGCCACTGCCCTTTGGTTACTCCCCCACCCCACCCGCTTCACTCAATACGTGTCGTAATAGTTGTCATTTTCCTCCAAACTCAACTGGGAAAGGACACATAGCCTCAGGAAAGTTAAAGCATGCAGGAGGCCATAATCTAGGAGGCGTTGCTGATCCCAGGCACTGCTCCCGTTGATGTTGGCCGCTCGGTTGTCGGAGAGACCCTGACATGAACCACGTCTCACTCAGCTGTCACACAGTGGCCTTGCCTTGCGTCACATGGGTGTCTGGGGCATTTACGATATCTGCTAAACGCTACCTCGATCTCTGTTTTGCTCCGCTGTCTTGCCTCGGGAGGGAAACCAGCTTAGTCCATGGGCTGGAGGCATTAAATGTCCTGTGGGCTCTGTTTTAAGCCAGAAGCCTTTGTCTATGTAGATGTTCCCAGTTAGCTTAGGATAATACTGCGGTAGGCCCAGAATGAAGCTCTGTGTGTGTGTGCAAGCTGATTTTTGCATCACAGATGCATATAAATGAGAGCATTTCCACCTGAGACCGCAGCCCCCCCCCCAGCACTGGGTGAAAAACAGATGCACATTTATTTGTACGAAACAGCTGGGAGCAGAATGATATTTGACTGGTATTAGAGCGAGCGTGTGGGTAGCAGATAAGTGGGCCGGCTTTAGTGTCGTCTTGGTCCTGACGGCATGGGGATTTCGCCGGCTCCTGCGAGGGCAGATACCTCAGCACGGCCTGGATGCGGCAGATACTGACGCGGCTCCCCGTGAAGCGAAAGGTCAGATGTGTGCTGGAATAATAAGCATCAGAGGCCCGGCTGGGGATCCGTTAGCTGGAATTAAAGCGGCTTGGGCCTGGATGTGCTCTCCTTGTGTGGTAATTATTCAGCTCATGCATGGAATGGGCAGGGGCTGTTCTACATGCTCTGAACCATACTGCTGTTCTCAGTCACTTCTTAAGGCTAAGATGAAGGTCATTTAAAAAAGAAAATGTTCGCATTCATAGAGAAAACTGGGCATGTCCGCCCCCCCTTGCGGAGGTCATGTAGGGGATTTGTTTTCAAACAATCTCGATTGGCGAGAATGAAAAATATGGCCTCTGGGAGTTTAAATAGTGGCTGTCAAATTCTGGCCAAAGCAGTGATATTTATTATCTTCCTCACTTAATGCGTTTTCCGCACGCCGCTCCCACGCCCGCCGACCTTTTCCTGGGAAGCTCCTGAACCGGCGGAAGTGCCCACTGCCAAGGAGCGCGTTAGGCGAGCGGCAGAAATGCCAGACGACTCTCAGAGGGACCCCGCGTCTGTGCCTGGCCGTGCCACGCTGGGTGCAGGGGGGTCCCGACAGGTACGCCGGTAGCTCGGTGATCAGGGAAGGACGCCCTGCTCCGGAAGAAGTGAGGCGAGCGAGGAGGTTACCTGGGGAAAGCGCTGCGGAGCCCGTGCCGCCACATTACATAGGAAGGAAAATGACGGTAATGATTAAAAGACTTTAGAAACACACATCCAGCAGTTTGCCTCTTTCATGTGTCAGGGCTGAAGTAAATGCCTTTGATAGCAACACGACGGCTTTCCCACGTAATTGTGTTTGATCACGTTGTCACTCCCACGGGCTTTGTCATGCCCTGTGATTTCTATCCTTAAAACATTCGGAAAGCATTCCTAATGCACCCCACATTCCCTTCCCCTTCGGAGTTCTGAAGTGAGAAATCCCCACCCCCACCCCCCGATTTATCTGGCGAGGGAGATAAGTAAGAGCCCTTCCCCACATTCTCTTGCGTGCGCTCATAAATCGTGCCTGGGAGGGACCGGTGTCCCAGTGCCCCCGGCCTCCTCACTTTGAGAAGGGTGCGAAAACCACCCAAGCCCCCCCCGCCCCCTCCCACCGCCACTCCTTCCTGCTTGACACTCAGTGCTGTAGCACCGGAAGCTAAAATGCAACACGTCGACATGGCCGGCGTGCCGCGCGAGGTGCGAGGCTGCAGCCAAGAAGCACTGTCCTACGCATCCTGCCCTTGACCCAAAAATCGGGACGAGGTGTTCAGTGAAGCTGTCAGGGCCTCTGTGTTTATGCATGTTTGAGCGTCTATGCCACAGATGGCTGCAGTAGATGGGAGTCCTCTTCAGGACTAGAGGTGGGGAAAGCTATCCATCCACTCATTTCTGAAACCGAGGGGCTGTGCGTGCAAGGCAGGAACCACCCAGGACGGGGCGCCAACCCATCACAGGGGAAGGCTATTTCTTTCTTTAATTGCTATTTATTTTTACTTTGTAATCTTATGCTTCCCAGAACGTGCTGGGAGAGCAGTCACCAGCGAAGGTCTCCATAAGGCATGATGTAAAGCCTAATGTAGCGTTTGAAAGAATCAGGGGGACATATTCAAGATAACATCAGATGCATGTAATGAAATCTGCTGGGTGTGCGGAGTGTGAGTGAAGCACTGGGGTCTCACTACAGTTGGAGGCCACCATTACCAAGCACTGTAGGATATGTGCAGTACTGTATGGAAATACAATTCACCTTAAGAGCACCGCATTTCCACTGCTGTTTACGCAGGTGACTGTGGTAGTACACTGTGGTCTTTTTTTTCATGTGGTAAGAGGTCAATCTTGCCTGCTTGGAGACCCTACCAGACCATGTGACTAGGCACTTTGCACCCACCTCTTATTCGAGGGCATCGTTTGGCAAGACCTTTTTGTCTGCTTAGTTAATCCATCACCTTTTGCTAGAATACGCTGCTCCGCTGCTATCTACAGAATATGTCACTGTATGCTAGTGTCACATGGTGTAGCTATGGCTCAAATGTGCGATCTGCTCCCACATCCCCCAAATTTTCCGAGTTTCCGGGCTGTGGGTTTGTGTCATGCCTCTTTAGGATTCATTAAAACAGTGCTAAATGGGTAATTAATATGCACAGCACACTGTCAAAAGCAACTTCTGCAAAATGTTGTGCGACTTCAATCAAGCACTGCTGATAAAAATACGAGAAATTAATTCAATTCAGTGATAACACACCACTCAGTGTGGAACAAAAGAAACTATTTATTTGGAATATGCATTACCAGTACAAATTAAGAGACCATAAAACCTACACCTTGTTAGTTTTTTTTTGTCTTCTCCACAGAACACAAGTTTTAGGTTGGAATTAAAAAGACACTAACTGTGTTTCCATTTGTATACCTTCTTACATATGCAGAGGTTAAAGGTTGGAACTGGGCCAGGGGCAGGCTCAGCGATTTCACACTCTGAAATCTTAATAAAAAACAAAATGAAACAAATAAACAAAAAAGGAAGGAACATTCAAAAACACTGCAGTATTTTATTAAAGAACGAAAGACATGCAACAAAGAAAACATTTGATGTTTTACAAATTGCTCAGCTTTTTATGAGTTTTTCATTTTGTTTTTTTTTTTTGTACTTATTTTTTTTTTAAATTTTTTTATTTTTTTTGCAAAATCTGAAAGCATCATTACATGAGGCTTTTAATAATACCGTGGTATTGGACAGGCAATGTGAAAAGAACATTTAAAAAAATGAACGAGGGGCCGTGCCTCAGGGTCTCTGAGCAGATGCTGAAACAGAATTTCCCCTTCCATCCTCCCGGGGGCGGGGCTGGCTTGGGCGGCTGAGGGTAAATAACTGAGTAACAGAATTTCAAAGTGGCGTCTAACGGCTCCCACAAATACCGATCCTTCGGACGAGGAGACGCAAACGGGAAAAGGAGTGTGCCATGCCAAAACCATGACTGTGGCTATCGATGCTATGACTTTGGCAAACGATTAAAACCTTCTAATTGTAAATACAGCTATTTAGAGATAAGATTCAGTGGTACAAGTGTTTCCAAAGGATTTTTTTCTCAGTATATAATTTTACTGGGTCCTAATGTCACCTACAGAATGCATTCAGATCTAAATGGCGTATAAAAATATATACATTTTTAGAACTGTCAATCAGCAACAGTTGAGCGGCCTTCTCATTTTAGCTCTCAATAGCTGTATTTCAGCGTGCCGTCTGTAGCGCCAGATGTCACTGCCCTTTCTCTGATTTTGTTTGGGTTTTTGCTTTTCATTTTGATGGTATTTGGCGCTTATAAATGAATAAATTGCAGAAAACAAATGTTCACATCACCTTAACAAGACAGTGTCCACTGAAATCATAAGTACATTTTGTTCGCACTTCACATAAAAAAAAATCCCCAGTGAATCTTGTCCATAATGTGCAAGAGAGTCTCTCCCCATCTCCAGCCTCTATGTTCCTGTAGAATACTTAGCTGCATTTTGTATGAAAATGGATACCGTCCCAAAACGAACAAAGCAAAGGTGCACATCTACATATATATAGAACCTTTTGCGCTGGTTCACATATGAGTATGAGGGAAGTGGAAATTCCTGTGCTGTAACAAAGCAAAAACAGAGCGTTGGAGACGAGACGCACGGTCGCCCGTAGCGTAAGGACCACAAAAATATACCTACGTATTTTCTGAATTTGTGCTGTAAGCATGTATGCTTTTCCTCTTACAAAAATGCTAATGACATTGTGACTGCGTTTCGGTTCTGAAAATAACCAGAACACTCATAAATGTTTGTCAGTATTGAGATGGAGAGTGAGTTTGCCGGAACTCCAAGCTGTTAATAAAGCTGGTGACAGAGACCCTTTTTTGGGCTAATCTGGGATGGTCAGAGAAAAGGGCAACGTGCAAAGGTTCATAAACATGAAATGCACTATAATCACAGGGGAAATGAAGCAAAACTAAAATGACAAATTTCACATTTTAGATTTCTTGGCTTGGCTAATGGAAATGCCTGTTGCATACTGCATTTGCCACAGTTGGACAATGGTGTTGATGCTGGTTGACCTACTTGAGCTTCTAGGTTTTTTTTTCCCTTTAAAAAAATAATTTGATAAGAGGCGTGTTTAATGGCACAGTCCTGGTATTACCTGAATGGGCAGAACTGGAATTAACTGTAGAAATGTCTAAATCCTATTATCTTAATGACTTCCACATTTTAAGTAGATTCTGGCAAGACGTGATTTAAAGCACTGAAAAACAAACTCAGTTACTGAGACCCTTGTCATATATAAATATACTTTAATTGGTGTTCAATTGAATTTTTAGACAAAACCATATTTAATCATCTAGGGGATGTATCTGATTTATTATATACATTTTTAGCACCAACAGTGTGGTGGGGGTATACAGGGTTAATTTTAATCAATGACATGATGAACACACAATCTACGTATTTAAATGATCATATCTGTGTAGAACTTCAAAAAAAATGTAATACAGGTCAGATTACAACTCATTCTCTTATGCATTTACTACACTAAGTGTTTTGGTTAACAGCAGCATTTGGTTATGATGATACATCTTATGTGTAATGTGAGTATATGTCAAAATATTTTTGTGTAGCTACAGTGGATAGGTACAGTCTGCTCCGTTCCTGGATTACTTCATCGTCTACAACCTGTCTAATCATGGGAACCTGCTAAATTGTAAATTAGAGGCTGAATCAGCTTAACAAAAATGAAAGGAATGAGTTTGCAGGGAAGCATCTATTTGAAGGCCTGTTGCACCAATTGTTTGTGGCCTGGGACTGTGGCCTCCTCAGTACATATGCATATTAACCTCAAACCAGCTACACGAGACAGAAGAACATAAGTCTTGAACTGAATGAAAATAACCATCACCAGACATTCTAATTACACTGTATGCTGAAGCTTCTATGAGTTCTTATGACATTTAAGGGCCGGGAGAGACGCAGGACTCCCTTGGAGTTTTACATTAATCAGCTGTTCCTCCACTGTCACGGTGAACTTCTGCAAGTCTTTGTGTCGCACCATCAGTGGTAAGCTCGTGCAAAATGGATCATCACTTCCAGTCCGTTTGCTCTCCGGCGTAACGGCAAATTGACGCTCCGCTTTCCGCGTTTGGCTCTTTTCGGAATGAACAAAGTAAAGACTTTGACAGAAAGAACAGCTGGGGCTGAAGAATGTGGCCTAAGATAAATACAGGACGTCCTTTAGAGTCTAACCATCTGGAAGAACAATGGTGGTGGTTTGCTTGTTTCGGGAAATGAAAGTCTATGCTTTTTGTACATGTTTGTTATTTTTTTGCTGAGAGGTAGTGTGAAGCAATAGAAACATGGGTTTGCTTTTACAAATTATGAAGGCTTTTTTTTAATAGTTGTAAGTAGGTATTTTTAGGTATTTTATGACTGCAGTACTTACAGGGAGCTAACCCAAATCTCATGTTAAACTGTACAAATATTGGATTTGGTGAAAAACTCATTTTGATTTCCAGATATTTCAGAGTACCAGACGGTTCTACCCAGAGACCAGAGATGTCAGTGCTGTCAGTTGCCTTTTTTATTTCTTTTAAAGGATTCCCTTCTAACGGGAAACAAAACCTTTTTGTGTATTAACAGCCGGTTGACCTCCGTTCTGAATGGTGCTGCTGGAAAAGGCAGGTTGTGTAGTTGCTGTGGCGGGTGGTGTGGCGGAGGGATGGATCAGTTGGAGGTGTCGGAGTGGACGCTCCCGGGGCCCTCCGTGGGCGAAGTCACTGATGAGGGGGTTGTGGCATCCTGCCAGCCACCGTTTGCCTGCAGAGTAAAGCGGTGCGTAAGGTGCTGGGCGCGGCCCCGCGGGCAAAACCCATGCTGCTATTTTCAGACCAAATAATTAAACACTGCCCATTTTGGGACCAAAAACAAAAAATGTTAAAAACCAACAAGACGGCAAGGTGCCCCACACCTCTTTAAATGCTGAAATGCATCGGGCGACGCAAAACGAATTAAGAGGCATTTAGCAATGCTGTCAGGACGTGATTTACATGAGAGACAATAAACACAAATTATAATATTGAGAATGTATCCAGTGCTCTCAGGGAAAAAAAAACCAAGACAGGCAATGGAAGAATCAATTATAGCAAATTATCACATTGGAGATTGGAATGAATATATAATAGGAAACATGGAAGCCATTTCAAATCCCTGCGACAGGCCTGCTAAAGAGCATTTGAGACATTAATAGCAATTTCCATGCCATCAGAAAGGGCTGAAAATGGTCTGTGGCAGGCTCTTATTTCAAAGCCTGTTATTTAAGATGGAGGCAGTCTGTAATCAAAAAAAAAAAGTGGGAAAAGGGAGGGAGGGAAACTTTTTGAAATCTTCAGCGTTGGTGACACTCTGCGTCTATTTCGAGGCCATAATTATTGTTCTTAGACAGAGAATGAACAGTTCTCCACATAAATGCATTGTGTGTTTGCTTGGTCATTATAAGAGCGGGCACTCTGCCAATCTGTGACCGCCCCCCCCACCCCCCCCATGTCATGTAAACACGACCGTAACGCCACAGTCTGTCCACGCCGGCCCGACGGCGCACTCTCTCATCCCCTGTTATCAAATGAATCTCCATCATAAACACGTTCCTTTAAGGGAATTATCAGTATTGACAAAGAAAAGGGAGACTATGGAGAGGCCCCTAAAAAGGGTGCGCCAGGCTGCCGTCGCTTGGCGGTCCCGGGCCGCCACAGCGCCTTAGCGGCATGCCAGCGCTCGCCGCCAGAACCCCGGCGCTAATTAAAACGTATCGGAGAAACCAAAGTTCAAAATGAACATTTCATATTCAAATTCTAAAGGGGGCCCTAACAAATTTGGCAATTATCAGCTACAGTTAGCATATTAATTATTTTTAAATGAATTCATTTATGATTAAAATATTTTATTTATTTAATAGTAATTAAAATGTAATGTTTTAAATTCTATAAATGCTTTTTGATGAGCTTCTCTGTTTTTTTTTTTTTTTTTTTTTTTATGTGCAGGCGTGACCGGGTGAGCGTGTGTTGACGCTGAGCCCGGTCTGCAGCCGGACGGCTCAGGGGAGCGGGCGTCCTCTGAGGGACAGTGCTGCCTTGGAAGGCGGGCCTCTGCACGCGCTGCAGTTGGGCGGGCTTCTTTTTATCAGCATGCGGACGCAGGCACAGGACAGGCTCGGGAATACGTCCTCGCACTGCGGCTTGCTGTCAGCGCCATTAGGATGGCGAACGCCTGATCTGACCAATGTGCTTGGATCGCTGTCCCAAATCTACACTCGGCTTCCCTTGTGACTGTCTTATCGATTTTCCTTCATACGACACAGCCTGTCGCTGCAAATTTCCATGCCAGCCTCAGCCGCCGGCATCCCCCAAAAAGCCAAGCAGGGAGCACCGTTGCTTTCCACTGGCTAGCAGATTTATTTTTAGGGGGGCCCAGAGCTCAATTCAGAACAGTCTGTTCGAAAGCCACTCGTCCCCTCCAATGGAAAACCCGGGCCCGGTTCTCAGTGACATCCCAAACTAGTGGCTGTCCTAAGTGTCACCTGTTTCATGGATCCTCACGGCGGGGTGCCTACGG
Source organism: Petrocephalus schoutedeni (assembly GCA_026780765.1). Taxonomy (NCBI): domain Eukaryota; kingdom Metazoa; phylum Chordata; class Actinopteri; order Osteoglossiformes; family Mormyridae; genus Petrocephalus; species Petrocephalus schoutedeni. Next base: position 1,828,362 of record JAODKL010000044.1, read on the forward strand.
CCGCAGGTGCCGAGGCAAACGCTGATGGGCCCTGACAGGCTGACGCCAGCTGCCTGCGTGGAGCCTGCCCAACGCCGCGCCTCTCGCGGACAGCGCTCTGCCGGCAGCGTGACCAATACACGGCCAATCAGCTAGGTGACCGTGAAGCCAAGACGAGTCCCACTAAGTGGCATTCTGAGCCCTATGGCTTTGAAATAATTGGTAGGGGAAGGCAGTATTTAAAAAAAGAAGCTATTTCTCTTACGTTGATGCCCTGTGGACTGTACATCTGGCTCGCTGCAAGTCCGTCACTGTATCCGCCTGTCTGACTGATAACATGGCGAAGGGTATCCACCTGAAACACAAGAAAACAGAGGCGAAGGCCGGTGAGGCGACGCTCTGCAGCATACAAAGAGCAGAAGGCTGCCGCCCACGCTGGGAAGGTCACCCAGCGATCAGCACAGAAACATCCGAGCACCTGGGCATCCTATTTCAGTGTTACAGAAGGCAAACTGTAAAGCGCCATGTAAAATGCTGCACGACTGCTCTGCTGTGATCACGCGGCCCCAGCAAAGCTCGTTGGCATGCATGAGAGACATTAATATTTCAGTTTGTCAAAAACAGATGCAAGGACACTTGAACTGCCAAAGGATCAGTCCAGTGGAACTGGAAGCTGACCCGCAGGCCGGTTGTTTGCATATTCATGAAACACCCCACAGCATCAGCTAAATCAGACTGAGGGAGAACGTAAACAAACATTGCTAAGGGGGAAATCACGCGTCTCTCTTTGAGGAACAGCGGGGAGAAGTAGCTTACTGCAGCATGCTGGGCAAGGTTACCCGCCTACGGAGGATGAGAGAGCGCGATGTCGAGGTCAGAAACAGACACGCGCTGAGCCGCTTCCAAAACTGTCTGCAGTCATTTATCCCGAAGGTGACGATGACTCCAAAGACAGCTACGGGCTAACGGAGCGCTGGCCCAGACAGCCCTGATTAAGTTTAAAATCAAGACCGGTACATCTAGTTGCATTTACAAAGCAAAACCATGTAAACAAAATGCCCCGTGCAACACAGAGCTCTGCAAAACATTTCTGTAACAAAATCCGGCCAACTGAATGAAGCCGTGAATAATGCTCAGAGAGGATATTTTGCAAGGCATACTACTTAATACATATAATTCCACAATCCTAACCAAGAAGTAAGGATATATCCCCCCAAATAGTATATGTAAGTATGCAAAAAAAAAAGAGAGAATCCAGAATGGGCAAGAAGATTCAGAGAACTGCAGTCATACCCACTACTCACAGTCCACCACACAACATGGAGCGATTCACTGATAAGTCACCTCACACAGCATCATCTAACCTGTCCCTAGCTTACCTAACTCCACCTAGAAAGCCAGATCAATGCTGTACTTTTAAGGTATATGCAGCTGGTGTGGAGGTCAGAGGTTAGGGACATGAGAAGTCCCAACATTGCCAGCATTCATGTGAAATGTTTGCCCTGGTACCAGAAGCCCACAGGACAGTGGGCCTGAAGGGCGCGGGAGGGGTGGGCCACACCGTGCGTGGGTCCTGCTTGTGAGAGCAGCTCCATACCTGTGACTGCACGTTGGCTCCAACCTGGGCCCCTTGGTAGGAGTCCCCATTGAGTGACTGCACGCTCATGAACAAATCGCCGGAATTTGACATGTTAAAAGAGGCGGCAGAACCTGGAAGGAGAGAGTGAGCACCTGAATCACAGAGAAGGAGAAGGAGGAGAAACAGTCGCGTGGCCCAGGGGCCGCCATGCAAGCCCTTTGGGGGGGGGGGGGAGGGGGGTTAGTGCAAGCTGGCCAGAGAGAGGAGAAGAGAAGAGCACAGCCAAGGGGGGGCAGGTGTGGAGAGAACCTTCCCGCTGGGATGTCACTGCGGAGAGCAGGTGGATGTGGCTAGAACACAATGTCAGTAGTGACGACAGTAGGGTCTAACTATGACTCATATCCAAAGTCATGTGACGGACCGGCGGTAGACGAACAACGTATCACAATGTTCTCCCGCTACACTCCGTTTCCCTAATGGAATGGCGGCACCAAAAATGCAGGGCCGACGCTTCCAGCAGCATCTGAAAGTCCCCGGTTATAAAATCGCTCAGTCTAGCGGCCCGCGTATTTACCCAGAGATGACACCAAGCTGATGGGCGGTGTGGACAGAGCCGTATTTTCAGACCCTCTGCAGACCGCCATCAGGCCGCGGATGGCTTGACAGCTTCGGAAAAGATCGATTTTTTTTTGTGGCTGGCGATGAATAGTGGAGGAAGTCCTAATTGAATTGCGAGGAGACCAAAAGAATCTGCAGCGCGGCTTTTTTTATGGCAGAAACCCCCAGATGTTAAAAAGGACCACAGCTAAACTTAATTTAAAAAAACAAGGGGTTCGATAATCAAATACAGCTTATGACCGCATGACAAAAGACCCGGCTGTCTTATCAACTTAATGACATTCAGAAGTCCAGGAAGTGCTCAAATTTCCCTGGCAGATGGGGAAAATGGCGCAGCGGACATTACTGAGATGACGACATACATGCGGCTGAGGGGGACAGAAAGCAAATCACGCAACAGTAAGATGGGAGGGTGGCTCCATAGAGAGGCGAGTTAGTGAGGAAAAGACTAGGAGACTCGTCACTTGGAAAGGGGCCCAGGTTAGCTAATGTTTAACCCAAATGCTGTGTCTGTAGCTCCTCTATTAGGAAGAGACACATGGCATGTTGGCACATGGTAATGCTGGGTGTCTCCAGCTGTGACTCCGCCTTTTGGCTCTGCTTGCCCTCTTCAGCAGTGGTCAGTCTGCATCGGTGCACTTCTCACCCGACTGTGCACTGCCTACAGCGTAACCAGCTGTGGTTCTCTGTGCTAGCCTGCAGTGGCCTATTTCACTCTATCACATCAGGTCTGAGCTGTTTGTCTAACAGCAGTATGAGGACACAAGATGCCCAATTATAAATGCTTATAACGGCAGTGTGCAGTATGTCTGACAGACTCCTTTGCCGCTGATGGGCTCAGGGATCCTCGGGATTGTACACGTTAAGTAGGACGCCTCACCTGCCGAATTGGGAGTGGACGGCGAATTGGCTTGGCTACCATGGGCGGACGCGTTGGCTGCATTGACAGCGGTCTTGGCTGCGTACATGTTAGCCTCCTCCTGGAATTTTCCAATGTTTTTCTTGTATCGAATTCTCTTGTTTCCAAACCAGTTAGATACCTGTGGAAGGGGATTCGTTCATTAGGAAGGAGACAAACCAGTAGAGCTCTCATTAGCCAGAGCAGAAGGCAGCCAGTGTTGCCTTTACACACTTTCTTTCAGCCAAGACCAGGTTCTGTTCCCTCGTTTTAACAACTTGGATACAGGGTTACACAGCAGAGGTGGGATGGAATCTCCATTAAATTATACAGAATTATCATCGTCATCAAACCTCTGAACTTTTGGGGCAGCGCCGAGTGAGACTTTCTTCAGGGTTAGTTTTAGCCTTTTTCCAGTCAGTCTTGGGAACTGTGACTCGATGGCACTCTCCCCCATGGGCACAGCAGGGGTTCAGGAAGCAGCCTGTACCGCCCGCTGCCCCCACACGGCCCAGACGCCCCCGCAGCAGTCAGTGAGCCTGCACTCAAGGGCACCCCAACACGTTGTCCCGTACAGCTGGAGAAGACCAGCCTTTCGCCCACCTGCTGAGCGGGGGCCGCCCGTGTAGGTCAAGCGTGTGCGTGTGTCTGTGTGTGCGCGCATGCACTTAGTCAACAAACCCTACCACAGGATTCCAATTAAGCATTTTCAGACATGTTTCTAGATATTTATAAGGGTCTGATTACTTGTTGTTGTTTTTAAAAAACAGCCATAAGTGACCTTGACATACACTACATAAAAGCGAGAGAGAGAGCGAGGACAGGCTCTAGGACCATAATGGATTCTCAGGCTCGATACAAATCTAATCTGGTGGCAAAGCCTGGGCCAGACAGAGCCAGGGTTTGGGTTAGAATTCAAGGCAGGTGACAGGCAATGGCGTGAAACTGAGCACAAGGTCCCTGTCGATCAGACCAATGTGGCGGGAGGGGGGGGGGGGGTCTCCTGATGGATTGGAACTTGGCATGATCATCAAGAGAGAGACGGACAAGCTGCCATCGCTCACGTTCCAGATCAGCTGAGGTTATTGATGGAGTTCTTGGTTTAGCACTGAGAGAAGGGAGGAACCCAATGGGGAGGTGGTGTATGTGGGCGATTACCATCACGTATACCCGGGGTGTACAGCTAACAAAGCACTTGCTGCTATAATAACCACATCTGGAAGTTACCCTTAGCCTCTTACAGTTAGTAAAACTTAACTGCTGGAAAGAATATGAGTATTGATTTAAAACACCTGAAAATGGCAGAAACCACTATTACTGTGAGTCCTGGCAACAAGCTCAGAAACCCCAAACCTAATTGGTACTAAACATCCCTAATTTCGCTAAAATATATTCAGTATTTGGGGGTGTATCTGCGGCACCGTGGGGATTCCCCTTTACTGCAACGGGGAGGGAGCGCATGGCATACCTGCGACACTGCCATGGGGAGGGAGCGCATGGCATACCTGCGACACTGCGATGGGGAGGGAGCGCATGGCATACCTGCGACACTGCGATGGGGAGGGAGCGCATGGCATACCTGCGACACTGTGATGGAGCACTTCTTGGCCAGCTCCTCTTTGGCTTCCTCGCTGGGGTAGGGGTTGCTCAGGTGCGAGTAGAAGTACTCGTTAAGGATCTCCGTCGCCTGCTTGTTGAAGTTCCGTCTCTTCCTCCTACAACGGTGGGTAAAGATTTATGATAAAAAAAAAATGTATGGTATGTACAGACCAGGAGGAACCCTGTTTGAACCCTGCGTGTTCAAATACGGGCTCCCTACCAGCAACAGTGGGAGCTGTAATGCCATCCAAACAAGAAAGCAATCATAGAATGCAGAGCAAGCTATTTTTTACAAAATCATTTAAATGAGCAATTTTGCTATGTAACACTGGTTAGAATGGTTTATCACCAATATGCATGTAACAGGATGCGTGGGGGGGGTGAGGTCAGAGAGACAGAGCAGAGACTGGGCGGACGAACAGACCTGGCGTCCAGGAAGCGTGAGCGCAGGATCATGACGGCCTCGCAGGTGCTCTGCTTCAGCTGCATCTGGATGGAGCTGAACTTGCGGTGGATGATGCTCACCATGCGCTCGATCTCCTTGGGCGAGATGGGCCGCGTGCGCGACTGCTCCCGCAGCAGGTTCATCACGTGGGTGGTGAACTCGTTACACGCCTGCAGTGGGGCGGGGGGGGGGGGCGATGACTCACTCAGCTTTCAGCAAATCAATACGCCGGACACTGCGCCAAGGCGTCGCGCGGCATCAGCGCGCTCCGCTTAAGTATTCGTGTTTATAGCACGGCCATGATGATGTCATCGTGCGGGCTGCTGTCTGGTGATCAGCCACCTCGGAGGACACGGCGAGAGAATGTCCCACATGTGTTTGGACAACGGTGGAACAGCCGGTGCGCAGACATTCATTCGGACCCGACACTAAACGCTCTAGGCTGGGGTCCTTGGTGGATCACATTTCAGGCCTGACATGGGGACGACACAGAGGTTCTGCCTGGAACCTCGAGAGGTGCGGCCGCTACACAACAAACACAGCATGCGGAGAGACTGCACGGCCAGGGCCATCCATCTCCAACAGGCACCGCTATCCGTGTCGGAGGCTTTCGGGAGCCAGCTTCTGCTGCCCCGGCGCCCTTGCTCTGTTTGCGAGACTGAGGTGGGAACGTGTGACAATTAGTCATCTCCCTCTTGCTGTGTGTGCGCATGCATGATCGTGCGCGCTTGTGCATGTGTGTGTGTCTGCGTGAAACAGTTGGCACAACCTCATACTCTTAAAACAGATTCTGTGGTGTGAGAATTTGGCTTAGACCATAACAAGAGGACTGGGGGGGTCACACACACCATCTGGGTGGGCACACAAATATCAGGACATTTTCAAGGATACTTACCTGCATGTGCCAACAGGTCTCTGTGCTGCTATAGCATAAAGCAGCCACATTCCCAGACACCCGAAGTCTGTCTGAACAGTAGGTCTGAAGGTCTGTGGTTTTTTTATGTCACTGTCAGATTTTAACATTTGTAATGTTTCTTCTGCTTCAGTTCACTGTGAAAATGTGCTACATTTCTGCTTGTTTACGGTGTCCCTCCCCAGCCCTTTTAAAGACACATCTAATCTAGTGAGCTCTGAATAGCACCCCTCCCAGCTAACCCTAACCTCAGACTCCTTATCAAATAATTCGGCACAAGTGAACGTTAAGCTAGCAACAGGAATGTCACAGACTGACACAAACACAGCCAATGATATATAATTTGAAGTCAGTGTGGGAAAAGGCAGGAGCACAAAAAGGAGAATAATTAAAAGTTTTAAGGTAGTAAAAGTGACATCCAGCCACCCAGCTGGCCACCCACTGCAGCCGTTCTCCATCTGCATTGGGATGCTATGCTGTGGCATTTACTGCTAATCATTCTAACTGGGATGCCCCTGCCACTGTTTTTTACACTGTGCCAGCATCTTACAGTCAAGGTTCTAGTCCCAGCTCCCAATTATGAGGGAGAAACTGAAACCGGTAGGGCCAGGTTCAGCCCTATTCCTAGCAGGTACAGGTGTTTACCGCGGCATCACTGTCACCAGGCCAGGTGCAGCCCTATTCCTAGCAGGTACAGGTGTTTACCGCGGCATCACTGTCGCCAGGCCAGGTGCAGCCCTATTCCTAGCAGGTACAGGTGTTTACCGCCGCACCACTGCGCCAGGCCAGGTGCAGCCCTATTGCTAGCAAGTACAGGTGTTTACCACGGCACTGTGTCGCCAGGCCAGGTGCAGCCCTATTCCTGGCAGGTACAGGTGTTTACCGCGGCATCACTGTGACGCGCACTGCCACGGGTCCACCCGACCATCAGATTTGCATCTCTCTGATGCAAATGCATCCATCTACTTTCTGTGTTCCCCTGGGCCTCTCGCTTCACTCTGACAGTCACTCCAACAGCAGCTGGAACCCGACACCCATCCCTGTCAGGGCTGAGATCGACTGTTTACCCTGCATAAGCAGTGACAGCCAGCGTAACCCAGTGACGTTTCCATATATCTGCCAGTGACACATAGGCAGTCAGCGGAAGTATGGGGCAATGTGCCAGAAGGTGCACCTGTATTTGGCCTGAGTGACTCCCCTTATGTAGAGACGCTGTCCCTCTGTTGCCGTGGGTTACAGACCTGACTATATAAAATCAGTGTCATGTGATGGTACAGCTGTCATGCAATTTACATTTTCTTGTTCATCTTGGTGGCAGCCCTGACTTGGTCCACACGGTGCTTGCTTGGACCCCATCCTTGTCTGTGGGAAAGCAGGGGGCTCCGTGACAGACAGGTACAGAAACACTAGCATGTCAATCCCCAATAAATATACACGCTTCTGTGTCGGTGCATTCTCAGTAATCATCCCCCAAGCAATTTCCAAATGACACAGCCCCAAGGTGCTGATTCTGATCTCTCCCCCTTAATAGCACAAGGAGAACCTGTGCTGTACTTCAATGGACGGGTGAAGCTCGATAACGCGACAGCCTCGGAATAGATAAGACAAATTAATAAGGGATAAGATGAGTGGCGAGAAGCCGCTGCAGACCACAGCACGGGCAGCACTGGGGCTGAAGGGCAAGGGCAGAACAAGGGGGGAGAACCTGGGCCGCGGCACAGCCGTGCACAGCAACTGGGTCCCGGAACACATCAGTGCTCTCACGTCAAAGGGCCACAACCTGATCCCTGCTTACAAGTTCCTGGCCACTTTTGTGTGACACTCTCGCACCACACAGGAACTAGGACCTTTATGCGAAGTAAGTCCCATTGAGCCCACCCAGGCTCTTACCTGCTCGTACTTCTCCAGCTCAGTGTGGTAGATCTGGCGGATCTGGGAGAGTTTGGCCCGGTAGTCCGAGTGCTCGGCGGAGTTGTCCGAGCCGGCGCCCCCAGCAGCGGCGGCGGCGGCTGCAGCGGCAGCAGACCCGCCCCCTTTCTCTGGCCCAGACACGCCCTCGGCCAGAAGCATATTGTCCAGGCGCATCAGCTGGGCGTCCGGAGGCTCCTCCTCCTGTGCTCCACGGATACTCAACACTGGAGAGACAGGTGGGGTCAAAGGTCACACAGAGGTCACCGAGTTCAGGGGCAACAGGCCAAACACACCAGCAAGCAAGCAAACAGTGTGACCTCTCAGGGGGTAAGTGTGAGATGTTGACATGTGACAGTGCATAGGCCGGCCTCTTAGTTGCACATTTCCCAAACAAAGCTGCACGTGGACAGGCCTCCTAAACCCCCAGCTTGACCGTGATGCATCGCCAGTCCAACCACTCCTCATTTCATTGCCGTAAAAGAGCTTGGGCTACATGGTGTTTTGGCAAGACAGAAGATAATTAAACTGTCATTTCATCAATTAGAAGCATCAGCTCACAGCCTTACTCGAGCAGTCGCGCTCCTGGAACGTCCACGTTCCTCCTAAATCTGCACCACTGGCAAACCCCACCAACAAAACCTTTTCAAATCAACTGAACACACTAACAAAAGTGAGTCTGCAGAAACATCATCCGTCATGCCGCACAAAATACGGGATCCGCTGGCAGGGTTTCGGTTTATGAATCTCTGCCTTTTGGCCGTGTGTGGCTCTGCAGTGTCCCTCAGGGAGGGGGGCATGGGGGTCTTACGTTAAAGGGGGGCGTGAAACAAGCGTTTATGCTCCGTCTTTGTACCTGAAGAAAATTCTGCAGGGCAGCTGATTCATGCGGCTACGCAAACAAAAGTATATAACCCAAAAATACCTCAAATTTGTCTATCAAGGCAGATTATTTCAATGGCTATGAAGTATCATTTGAAATGGGTTCAATAATGCATTTGTGCACATTAAAAAAAATTCCCAAATAACCTGAACTGGCCTTTCACCAATACCTGCTTTTCACCTTCCCAGGTTGTGGAAACACCTGAGCCACCAGGATTCCTCAGGAACCCAGTCAACCTACATGCTGGACTGTGACAGCATCATGACATCCTGGCCATCCCCTCACCCCTGACAGCATGGCAGTCTCCCAGAAGGCCTCTGCAGCCTCGCTGGCTCTGTTCTTCTGACTGGAGACAAACTGTTCAACAGCATGCCCACTAGGGGTCTCCCTCAGACTCATTTCAAAGGTAACGCACCAGGTAAGTATTTTACATGCATTTCACAAGTACAAACAAAGGGATTTAAGATGCTAAGCACACACTCTTGAACTTTTTCTACTTGTTTGCGTTCATTAAAAAAAGAAAAATCTAGTCCCACAACAACAGTGAACACATTAAGGCACACCAGCCTCAATTACACATATCAGCAATTAAAAACAGTGCCAAAAGCAAATTAAGAGAGAAATCTTATCTTGTGGTTTTCTCTGCTAGTCACCCTCCAGTGAGCAGTAGCTCCTAATCAGAGTGGATGAGGTTCCACCTCATTAGGCCTGAGACTTTGGGGGGGCGTGGAGGCCTGCCCTGGCCTGCGAGCTGGCCTCAGCAGAAGTGCCCACTGGGATGAGAGAGGGTCCTGCTGTCAGCTCAGCGGGGGTGGGGGTGGTGATGGGGGTGGCGATGGGGGCAGACCCCTCGCATCCCTGGCAACGCCCTCACCACCCCTCCCGTGACTGGAACTGGAATGCAAATGTCACGACTGCTGGTGAGCGTAGTGAGGTCATGGGGTCACGCACTGGGCACAGTATAGGGGGGGGTGTCCTGCAAACATCCTGTTTCATCTGTGTGCGTGCTGTGGATGGAGGGAGTGAGGCCAGATAAAACCACCCCCCCTCCGCTGGCCACATGTCTCCACTAGGAGGCCTGCATAAACTTCCCACTCTCCAGACTGCACCCGTCCAACGTTGATGATTTATGAAGGCCCCGATTAGATCTGGCCAAACCTTCAGAAAAAGGGTATAAAACTTTTTCTAATGCTATAACTACCTCATAAATACCAGAGTCAATGAAGCAGAAAAATAAGCTCATAGTTCAAAGCATACAATTAAAAGTAAAAGGCGAGTTAAGGCCTCCATCATCTTCACATTTCCTGAAGTGCTCCTAGCCCTACCTATTACCACCTTTTAAACTGCTGGATCAACGGTTAACAGGCAGACGCAAGGAAGTCGACAAGAATCTGTGCTCTGATCCAGAGCGCGCAAGATAAAAATACCGAAGGACACAGTGAAGACGTTTGCTTACTCCTCTGGGACACTAAGAATTATTGGAAAAGCTCTAAAGGCACAAACAGTGGTGGGTCTGAGTCACCTCTGGAACCGACCCCCACAGCGTGCACACACACACACACACACACACACACACACGTACGCAGGCGCAAGCCTTGACTGTCACTTGGAATCACCAAGTATCCTTGAGTCCATACAACAATTCCATTACACACTGCAGCCCCTGTTTTGCATTTGCCAGTGTTTATTTTACTTGGCTGTGGGTGCTGCTGCCATCAGTCTTTT
>JAODKL010000044.1:1868435-1878516 GCA_026780765.1 Petrocephalus schoutedeni
GGGACACTCAGGCGGGAATACGGACGGGGACACTCAGGCGGGAATACGGACGGGGACACAGGCGGGAATACGGACGGGGACACAGGCGGGAATACGGACGGGGACACACAGGCGGGAATACGCACCGGGACACATAGGCGGGAATACTGACGGGGACACACAGGCGGGAATACTGACGGGGACACACAGGCGGGAATATGCACCGGGACACTCAGGCGGGAATACGGACGGGGACACTCAGGCGGGAATACGGACGGGGACACACAGGCGGGAATACTGACGGGGACACACAGGCGGGAATACTGACGGGGACACACAGGCAGCCACTCACTATTCCCCAGAAAACCCCAGATCCTCCCTGCCGTCTTCCAACACGGCTGCCTCTGTGATCCACGAGCCACGTGCTGGGCCCACTTCGTGATGCGAGTGGAAGCCACGGTTATTAGAGAGGACCTGGCCAGGTCTCCCAACCAATCTCGGGTACAGAACAGGAACAGCAAACACGCGAGCAAACACGGCACATAGACAAAACGGAATGAATATAAATCAGTAAAATAACATCCTTGATTTTTAAATTCTGGCCCTTGTGAGCCGTCGGGTTTGCCAGCTATGGGAAACACTGGCGACACTCAACAATCAATTCACTGCAAACCTGTTATCACAGCTAATTACCAAACTGCACAGCAGTTATACATTTCTTTAATTAGGCTCTTAAAATATGATTAACATGTCTCAATTATGCCAGTGATCATTTGCATAATTTATAAGGAGCCCTAATTGCGCACGGGTTCGGATTTTAAGCTTGGTAATAAGGAAACACAAAATGCATTACAGGTGTACTGGAGCGTGTCTGTTTGACTGCCAATATATGGATTCATAATTACAGGAAACTCCCCCTGACACACAGAGGAGAGCGGCAGTCGTGTTCCCTCCCCGTGCACTGTCCCCGGCGCGCTGTCCCCGTGCACTGTCCCCGGCGCGCTGTCCCCGGCGCGCTGTCCCCGGCGCACTGTCCCCGGCGCGCTGTCCCCGCGCGCTGTCCCCGCGCGCTGTCCCGGCCGCGCTGTCCCGGGCGCACTGTCCCCGTGCACTGTCCCCGGGCGCACTGTCCCCGTGCACTGTCCCTGGCGCACTGCCCCGGCGCACTGCACGGTCCGGGTTCAGCGGGTTCGCGCGGACGCACATGCGGGCATCACAGGCACTTTTCGGGTCGGCGTGCTGCCAAACAGGACTCTTCCGGTCACTAGTGGATGTTTTTGCACGAGGGGCCTCTTGTTTCTGCCAATAGCTTCCTGGATCATATTAGGAGAGATTTGTTGTCCACGGGTTATTTTATTTTTTTTCTTCTTTCACTTGACGCTGTTCATAAAAAAAAAAAAAATAAAATGACGATTCCAGAAATCCGTTTGCCACTGACAGAGTGGTATTTTATGCTTATGAACACAGAGGTAGTACAAAGAATAACAGTGAACTCTGACTGAGCAGCACCATCCCTCATAGGGGCTGATGCCTTCAGACGCTTCTGACGGCCTCAAATATTTCACTCTAATCCACTGGAAGGTTGGCAGCACTGGTAACCGAGAAGACGATTGTAGTCCTCGGGATGGCTGATGTGCGTGTTTGTTTGAGAGGGTAATAGGACTCTGAGGGGTAATAGGATATCAATGGACCCATGTCTCATAAAAATAGATACATGCCAAGCGTCTGAGCGAATTAATGACCCTAAAAATGCATTCAGCTCTAAAAAATTGTGTAATCACTCTAACAGTATGAATCCCACCAAATCTGTTTTTCCACCGTGTAACTCACTTCCGACGCTATAAAAACAAAAATATTACATTTACATGATTGAAGCCTAAATCTTGCCCTTAAAAAACATTTTCTTCATGAAAAAAGATCTTCGTTTTCTTTCACCAGAATGGCTGTAGTGCCGTCTGTAAATTCCCCCCTCGACCACCCCTAGAAAAACAAACGCCCTGTCACACAGATCGCCAGGTCTGCATATAGAGGCCGGAGCCCTCGCACACCCCCGCCATCAACAGACCCTTTATGCTCGGCACAGCCACGCTTTATTTCTTGCAGATTCTTTTTTCAAACACTTGGAAAAAATCTTAATTGTCTTCATCTGTATCAAATATGCAAAATGAAGAGCAAATACATTTGCAAACAAACCAAAGCCCTGCATTAAGGGCAAATTAATGATTCAACCCTAAACATGAGCAGCCATCTCAAGTAAAAAAGGAAAAGAAAAAAAAGAATTCTACACAAAAACACACAATCCTGAGGCTCTGCACTCCCGATCCTAATGACTGCCACCTCCCTGCCTCCCAGAGCGGCACGTCTCCCCTCGGAGCGGACGCTGCGTCCTAGCGGCTGGCTTTTTGATCTCCCCGCCGTTTCTCCATCGAAGGACGCCCCCAGGAAAAAGGACTTAAAAACACACGTCTCACACACACAGACACGCACACACGCGGCACGTCTCCTAACCCCAACCCTTTCTACTTTTGTTTCGTTCACAAAAGCAATTTCCGTGACACTCCGCTACTATAAATAGTCATATTAATACAAGAGGAAAATCAAAAGCCTGCACCCCCCCCCCAAACCCCCCAACTCCCCATTGTTCAAGTGCTGCATATGAAAACAATGTATAATAGCTCCATCTTCTGAAAGGGGCTGCTAATTAGAAAGAGCTCCAGCAGTACGCAGCTTCTTGTCAAACGGCACCTAATTGTCCCTTCAGATAAAATAACAAATCAGCCCATCGCTGACCTCCAGAAGAACGACTCAAAATACAAAACACTTGCCAATAAAAAGCATCCCATCGATAGAGCACATCCTACATGACACATAATACTCAGAGCACATCAAATATTAATCATATAAAAATGTACAAGTAATCATATATAGTAGAGAAAGCCAAATACTCAAATCTGGAACTTTATTTCTATATTTACAGTTAATAACGACTACTGATTACAATGATACCATTATCCTTTGCAGCAATGGTCAAAATCAAAGAAAAAAAGTTATTAGAAAGATGTTTGTTAAATCTGCGGAGATATGTCTGCCCCCTGCTCGTCGCCGGGGGATTAAGGAGGAGGGCGAATAACTGATTAAAAGAAAGAAAAAAAAACGGAAAGACAAAGGCACCCTCCTGAAAGGGCCGACTGGCCCGGCGGGAACATGCTAATCAGACGCTCCATTGTGCTCTCCCTGGGAGCGGCGGAGTCCTGCCGGCACCGGGGCCCTTTTCCGCTGCCGCCGGGGCCCGATCCAGAGAGCGGGGACTACCGCTCAAGTGCTCCACACTCGATAGGGACGCCCCACGTCACAAAGAGGAGAAAACAGCATGTTCGGCTCTGATGTATTCCTGCAGGGTTACACAGATCTCTGCCAGATACACGCACTGACGCAGTGTTGGAGCGTCAGTCCGTAATGTTTTTGCTTAGAATAACAGCATCTTGAACCGATTTTAATCGATAAAACCCAATTTAAACATGTGAATGACACTGGGTGTTTGGGAGAGGAGCGTGTCAGGGTTTCGCTGGTGCCGTCAGGAGTGTGGCCGCAGGCCAGGCCCAACCTCTTGGGGGACAGATCCGTCCGGGAGTATTTTTGGACTCGCCGAGGCCGGCTGGCCCCCTCGCCGTTTCGTAACACGGTGCGACCAGGGGAAGCCGCAGTCAAGGCGCACAGAGCCGCCCCCGTGCGCAAAGCGGAGCGCAAAGCGGGCCGGCAAGGGGGAGCGGACCGGGAAGAATCACAGCAGAGTAGAGCACCACATCTCAATTTACCGGCTGAAAGCGACGCTCTGCGCAGCTCCGCGTTTGTTTCTGCTGCCTCACAGTCCTCAGAGGGCGGGCTCCCCCGAGTCACGGCATCGTAGTCCCCCACTAACTGTCCGTCAGAAGCCTCACGGAGCCCCCATCATTATTACCCCTAATACTGAGCTTTATTGGGCAGCCGGCTGCGCTCTGATTCCCAGGGCTTTCTGCTAGCTCACGCTCACCACCTCCCAGCTAACTCTGCCACGCTAACTTCTAGTACTCAATAAGTCTTCTACAATGCTCTAAAATTCGGCTCAACTTGGAAGTTTTTTCTTATTGGCAATATATATATATGAAAATTAAATTGCACTTAAAAAAATGAGATACTTTCCCCTTTAAGAAAAGAAAATGCTGAAATATATATTTCAGGATTAAGGTTGAACTTTCAGGAATGTAATGTAATTTTTAATAGAGGAAGCGGAGTTATCAGCTTGGCCCAGGCGGACGCCACGAGCTTCCAGCCGCGGGCGCCCGCCACGATCCGCCATGCCCGCCACTCGCTCCCGCTCCGAAACCCGACACCCGGGGCTGCCTCTGCGACCCGAAACTGTACGTGCCGACCTCCTCTCTCCGTAATGGTTGCACAGAAACTCAGGCGGTCGCACAAGCGAATGCCGGGGACTCGCAGTGTTACGGACGCCAAATGCGGCCGGGGAGAAAGAGACACAAAGGAGTCAGTTGCTCGGCTCCCTTCTTCCCCCAGCATTCCACAGGGAGACGCCGTACGGGGCCGTGCTGAGTGTGGAGAGAAAATGCACTCGGCTTAAAGAAGTGTTCCTTCCTTCCCGCCGCCTTCCTGCGGCCTGACAAAAAGCCACACTTGTTTACAGAGTGCCCCATTCAGCTGGGCCCAGCTCTGTAAAAATACACAGAGAGGGTCAGGAGTTCAGGCCCGAGCTGCCCCGGGGCCGGACCTCCGCGCCTCCCCAGCTGTCAGCCAGAGAGGGCCTGAGACAACGCAGGCACGGCCGGGGGGGCAAGGGGGGGCGCGGTCGCACGCCACCGGGCACACCGGCCATTAACGTGCGATTCCGGTGCTTCCCGCGCTGCAGATTACCACGTCACTAGGCACGGCTCACTCACCGCCACGCATAACCTGCTCGCAAAATAAGAGACGAGGTTTAATTACTGCCACGGCCGTATGGAGGAGAGACAGTATATTAAAAAGGACCTGCAGGTAAGGGAGAGAGGGCGAGCTCCGCACACGGCGGTGAGGCCCCGGGCGGCCTGGCGAGCATTTAATGGGCACTGCTTTGCAACCCAGCCGGGACACGGCTGCCACTGTGTCAAAGCGCGGATGCAGCTCGCCCCTTTGAAATATAAAAAGAACTGACAGAAATGCGGGCCGCCGCACTCAGCACAATCCCGGCAAATGTCACCAGGCGCCGAGTCCTTCCCTCGCTCACGCTGGAGAATAATTTCAGCACCGGCTGCAAGGAGCAAAAATACATCCTCAAATTAAATGCGGAGGGACTGAATTACGGAGGCCAGCGGCGGCGTCCACGCAGGGAGACGCAGCTTTATACAGGGATCGTTATTTTTAAACCGTTTTCAGTGCCGGCCTCATGCCGCAGGTAAAGATACGGTGAGAACACAGCGGAAGGCGCCATTGCGGAGCCACAGACATGCGAACGCGAGGCAGAGCACGCAAAGGCCCGAATAAAATGAAAGCGCAGTATAAATCATGAACGATCCACTCAAAAACAGCACATGAATTTTCTATCTCAAAGTAAAACTTGAAGCGCCAAAAATAGATGGAAATAACTCACAGGCAGGGGGGTGGGGGTGCGTTTATAAATATCGCATGTGCAGAGATGAGAAACAAGTCTTAGGCTGCAGCATGCAGATTAAAGCGAAAGCAAAAGCAGGATGGAGGCCGTCCGAGGGTCCGGGATGTGGCCACCGCAGCTGCCGGCCTTTTTCGGACCCGGACAAGGAATAAGAATAGAGGCATATCTGGACTGCACCTACGCAGCTGAGCCCATTCGGCGAGCACCGGAGAGCGACTCCGTAAACAAACCGGGTCTAGTGAGCAAGGCCAGCTTCATTCTCTTTCATTCAAACTTCACGACATTATTTCTCACACTGTAAAAAGGAAAGTGAATCACAATACTTCATTAATTTATCCATTTAAATGTCAATCTTCCTTTTCCCGGGGTGCCGTGCACAGGGAGACTGCTTCGCCTTCGGGGCCTCAGACCATACATGATAAAGAACTCCAGCACAATGCAACATGCTACGTATTGAGAGAATTACCATCAGCCCTCCAACAATGGCAGGCATGCAGTTGTCTGGTGAAAGAGAGCAACCCCCCCCCCCAACTCCCCCCCAAAGGGGGGGTCCCAATTCGCAAGTCAAAGGAGTTCCCCTGCAGAGTTTTTATCTTTCAGATTCAAGTGTATGACTGCTGAAAATGAGCACCAGAGACCAAATTAAATAAAAACGTACTACCTTGCAAGAAGGGGGTGGGGGGGCGATGGAGGGGAGGATGGGGGGGGGGCAAAGTACAAAGGCAAATCCAAAAGCCCACACCCTCGCCTTCCGAACTAAAACGACTCGTTGGGTAAAATGGCTTCCTTGGGAAGAATTTCCTCCGATTGGAGGCAGCGGGGGAACAAACAAAGCAGGGAGGCCCCCATCCGAAAGCCCCCCCAGCTCACGGCTGCCAGCGGCGGCGAGGATCAGGGCCCCAGCAGTCAGGAAGAGCTCCAAGTCACTTTGTGCTCCGTGGCCATTCGAACTCTGGATGAACCCGCAGAAACGCCAGGGTGTAGCACACCCTGCACAAGCCGCTCACAGAACAACAGAGTGGGAAGAAAGCGGCCCAGCCAAAAGGCCCCCGCGGCCCGCAGACAGAGGGCGATTCACGGCGACTTGCAGGGGAGGAAACCTCCATAAAGCCGGCACGGCGAGGCCCCGTCATTAACGGCGGGCTGCGAGCCAGGCAGCACTTCACCGCAAAGGAATCTCGGTGAATTACACTTTGGGGCTAATTAGCTAGAAGAGATGACCTCGTTTACCTGGCCACTATCCACTTCCATTTCACGCAATGAGCTGGAGCAGACGCGGACACTGCCTTTAAATACTCAGACGTCCTAGGGAGTATTCAAAGGGGAACAGCACAGAACAGTACGGTGGGGGGGGGGGATCAACTACACTGCTACAGCAAGACGTGTTATTACCGACGTAAGGAGGTCGGCCGAGCGCCTCGGTGACACTCGCTGCATTCGCCACCCCCCGCTATCATGGAAATTAGCAAAGCCGCCGAGAGGAGCCTCGCAGCTCTGACAGTAACCACATGTGGCGCACCCTGGCCCCGGCCGGCCGGCCGGCCTGCATCTCTCGCCACACACCAGCGATCACAGAAACTAACACTGACGAGATGCAGAGCCCCACATACGGGCGCCCCCCCTCCCCCACTACCCAAGACCAAGTCGCCAAGAGGCTACTCCTTGGGATGCCAGGGTCAAGCCAGCCCTGTGCTCCCTCGTATACTGGGAAGACCGGACCCAACCAGGACCCCGTATGGAGAGAAGAGAGTACGTCAGCAGGCTGGCAACACGGCCAAGTATTTAACGAAAGCCGCCGATTCACGGCTGAAAATCCATCCATCCTCGAACCCGTGGCACCAAGGACTCCTCCATCACTCCACCTCACAGGTCTCTTCAACATTTCTATAAGGTCACCTCTGTCGATGTTGCAGCGCAGACAGGCTGTGATGCGTACTGAACCGCACATCTGATCCACCGCACGGCCGTGACAGAGACCGCGTTGCTGCACAAAATCTCCTTCTGACGCCTGGTAGAAACGCAGGGGGCTCGAGAGGGCAGAGAGCGGGGCTCCGGCAGGAGAGCATGCCGGCCGCCTCTCATTTAAAGGCTGCGTGGTGCTAAAATCCCATCAGGAGGATGTCAGCCATATATCTCACTTCTGCACTAATGACATTTCCATTCAATGTTTTAGTCAATATGAGTCAAGCAATTGTAGAGCTGCGAGTACATTACAGCCACTACTGCCTCGCTTCAAATTTACGTCTAGCAAAAAACACTGCGTTTTATTTTCCAACAACTGCCTGGAGTTAAACAGTGCGCTTAATTCACAAATACCAACACAGCGCAAATTTCTCTTATTTCATTTCATAAATGGGTGAAACTGTGTTAAATACACTTACAAGTTACAAGCAGCATACTGAAACAAGAAAGCAGTGATGGCAAAATGCAGGACCACTTCAGCTTCAAAGAAAATGTACTGTACGGAAAAGAACACATTAGGCAAAGGAGGTGATCTTTTACCTGTTTTTTCTTTAATTTCACATAAGACGTTGAAGAGAGCCGGCTTCATTCTGTGGCAATTCAAGGCATGTTTCCTAAAACAGAACAGGCAAGGCCGCTTAATACAATAGTGATGCATCACATGCGGCTGAAATGAGGAATTATTATTATTTCTTAGCACAGCGACCACACACCATATTCGGCAGCATAAACATGACTGGACAGTACGACTCAAATTCGCATATATGAAAATATTTAACAAGCAAACACAGTAATATTGCATGCAGTTTTCATCGCATGTGTATCAGATAATTATAAAGTAAAATTAAAAACGCTGTTTTCTGGTTTCGCTGAATCAACGCATAATTCCAAAGTAATTATGATTATTGTACACCCATTAGTTAGTGCTAATTTTTAAATAAGATTTCCTATTTATTTTATTTTTATTTTTGGAGAATTCGTAACACATCCAAAAATATTCCGTTTCTTAAAAAACACCACATTGCACCACATTGTTGTTATTATTATTATTATTAATAACAATATTATTAAAAGTATGAACTGCATTTGCATTATATTAACAAAGTCGTGTAATTTCCACCAATATTATTTTTGATATAAAGTTTTATTTGCTGTTAACTTTGACGGCAGCACACAACTTGTTCATAACGCTATTACAAATGACAACAATACTAATAATATAACAATAATAAAATAACGGCGATGATGATGATGGTGGTGATGAGACGGGCACGTCGTCGGCCCCCGGTGTCCCCAGCGCGGCCCGGTCCCCCCTGCGTCCCCCCGGTCCCCGCCCCCGCGTCCCCCCCAGTCCCCCCTGCGTCCCCCTCTGTCCCCGAGGCTCCGTCCCCGTCTGACAGCGTCTTCCGTAAACAGCGTACGGGCGGCGCACGTGTCGCCCTCCGCCTCGCGCTGTCGCCGCGGCCGGCCGCGTGACGTCCCGCGCGCCCTCTCGCACCTTGGTAATGGTAATAATAAATATTATTATTGTCGTGTCTGACAGCACTTGCTGGCCAGTGTGACCATGACCGCGCTGCCAGCTGGCTAGACGGGGGCGCAGAAACACCCGGCGTCCGAGGTGCGCGTTTCTGCCCGTTTATTTCCATGCACTCATTAATAAGGCGTCACCTTTTTATTAACCGAGTTAAGCTGTGCATGCACCTAAATGCACAAATTATTCCATGAAGGGTGTATTAATATTCCAACTTAGTGCAATAAAACTATCGCGTAAGGGTTAGCCCCATCTGTGTGTATGAAGCCGAAAGCGGCTGCAAATATTAAAACTGCCAGAAAGCAACACGCAATGGGACTTGGAGAGAGGTATCGAGTTAGCAGCCCGGAATATACAAGGTTAGCCTGTTAGCTAGCTGGGGGCAGCCCGATCCCCGACGCCACATCTCCAGATGCCTGCCACCCTGCTCTGTGCTCGCACACAATCTCATCCTTTGCAGCGCCGGCTTCGTGCTTTTCAAAGTTTATCCTAAATAATCGCGTGGGGATCGTCAGTAATGCGTCGTCTGTCATGCAGTCGGAATTTCCAGCTTCATTTTAGCAGCCTGCCTGCTAGCTCCTGCCGGCTCGTGTTAATTGTTTTACAGCCCTTAATTATACGGCAATTGTCATTTACAGCATCTCCATCAGACAGCTCACCTGGCCTGTGCTTCGTCCAGACTTTGGTCTGTGATGGTCATGATTTGCTGTAAAATGTCTCCGATGTCCTGCTTCCTCCCGTCCCCGTCCGTCGCCCCCGTGCCGTCCTGCATGTGCTGCGACAGGCCGGGGTGTCCGGCCATCCCTACTCCGTGGGAGTGCATCAGCCGGGGCTGCTCGTCCATCTCCGTCTCCTTCGCTGCCTGTCCCCCCTTCGGGCAAATTCCTCCGGATCTGTGCGCGTCTCCCTCCCTCCGATCTCTCTCCCTCCCTCCCTCCCTCCCTCCCTCTCTCTGTCTCTCTCTCCCTCCC
>JAODKL010000044.1:1960574-1972639 GCA_026780765.1 Petrocephalus schoutedeni
GGCCCGGCCCCACGGCCCGGCCCGGCACCACGGCCCATCCCGGTACCACGGCCCGGCCCGGCACCACGGCCCATCCCGGTACCACGGCTCGGCCCGGCACCACGGGTAGCCGCTTGGTAGCCGCTTTCCTCCAACAGTCAGGTGACTCAGTGCTCATCTCACTTATTTTTTATTGATTTTTTCCCTGCAGCTACACAGCTTCACCATTTCATCCATGAGGTCAAAGATAGATTCTATAAAAAAAGATGTAAAGGTGTAAAGGTGACCCTTTCAGCTGGGCCCTCCCACACATGCTGACGACTGCCTCAGACACAACTGCAGAACGACTTTGAGCCAATTGCCAAACAAAAAAAGAAAGTAAAATGAAAGTCACGCCAACAGGCGCGGCAGTGGGGGGTTTCCAAGCTCAGTAGACCAGGAGGCTTCACTCCCTGCCAGTGCAAATACCACAAGCAGGATTCTGTTTCCAGGGACGATGCCACAGAGAACGTTTCACCCCGGATCCGGTGAGCTCATGTCCGTAGTGAGTAACTACATTTCGGGGCCGAGTGTCCATACAGGATACCAGCACATGCGGGGGTACTCCTGGGGGAGCCCAGCACTGAGGTCTTAGCATCCAGCTGTTACTGCCCTCTGGAGCTCGCTTAAAGAATTGCTATTTTCAGCATTGACCTCAGGAAGTGATGGACTCTTCAATGTAGGTCAGCCAAATTCGTATTAAAGTGAGAGACACCCAAATTCTTGTACAAATATGAGGCCTTTCCCAGAATCCATGGCTGGCTCTTCCAAAATAAAATGGGAATGAACCCACCAGTGATGGCTCCAGTAATGGCTCACACAGGCTGCACCTTATTAAGTATACCATTCGGGTTACTTCAGGAGTGCTGGACATGAAGGCGACGCCTTTTACTAGGGGAAGGGCGGCTAACGGCCTTTTACACCATACAGTTTGTTCAGCTATTAAAGCAACGTGACTGTGCATTTTATGAAAACTATATGGCACATAATGCAATGTAAAAATTGCCTGCCAGGCATTTTTTGGGCTATTTCAGTTGGCGGGGTGAACGAGCTGACGGCGTAGGGTGATTCAGTGGCTTGTCCCACAATGGCCGTGACGCAGGAAGCCTCGGCAAACAAGATAAGGATAAACCTCACCGGTACAACCAGCTGCTCCGTGCCTTCATAAAGGCACCATGTGACTTCAGATGTTTTGTTAGGCAACCAGCCTGAAAAGGGTAACGCCGTTTCTCCCACAATGCACCTGGGGGGACCCTCGCAGCTCAGACACTTAAGCACACGGGTTAACAGCAAGCTATTTATATGGAAAACATCTTAGACATGGATTTCCCATGTTAAGTGAATGCCACAGGCAGACTTTAACCGAATCGTCTAGGTCGATTCATATAAGGAAAAAAAGTTGAAACACTGAGTATGTGGATCTTAATGTGGGTACCATTCCCAAACTACAGGATGTATGCACTGAATGTGGGTATATTCAAACTTGTGTGCACCAAGCTGGGCAAGTGAAGCAGACCTTTGTAATAAATTTATAGAAGTTAGAGTGCCGGTTTGCATGTATTCACCGCTTACATCAACATTTTTAGAAGTTAGAGAAGATAGAGTTTCCTGTGGGTAGACGTGGAGCCCTAGGTAGTGAGATACATTTTAGGCGCTTGCGATATTGTTTAGGATTCTTCAATGTAGGACTGTCGTGTTCTCGCGCCATGACCGTGTGCTAGTTTTTCCTAAATTAAATCACATTGATATCAAAGCAGGTCGGTGTCAAATTTTAAAAAAAAAAGTTTATTTTACAGGTCAAGATGTCCAAGCAGCCTTTTTCTGGGCAAATTAAGCCCTGACTACTGCCATAGATACAAACCAATAAAAACGCCATTTTATGTAGAAATAAATGTTACTTTTCCACAAAATATTTGGGGATAATAAGCCAATCACAGGATGCATTCAGGAGGTAGAACTGGCCGATTGTGCCTTTTGCAAATGTGAGTCAGAGTGAAGGTGGCCGTCCGCTTTCTGCTCAATTTGTGTTCTGACCTGAGATCCACAGTGGAGAGACCTCCATGCTGGATGAGCAGGCAGCAGAATGCAGACAGGCACACCGCCCGCGTCACGTTTGGGGTGGGTCTACGTCTAACAGGCAGAGCAGAATGCAGACAGGCACACCGCCCGCGTCATGTTTGGGGTGGGTCTACGTCTAACCTGAATAACCGCCGCTGTCTTGTTAAAAGGTGCAGGCCCGCTGCTCGCCGCCCCTACAGAGGCAGGCCTGCAGTGATTCAGCCTTCACTCTGCTTCTCATTAGCAGCACACTAACAGGAGGGGCCCCAACATTAACAGTAATTAACTACTTCAGAATACTATGCATTCACAGTAAGGATCCACTCAAGCAGGAATCCATGGAGACGCGAGGCGACCAGCCCCACCCCCTGAGTCAGGACCTATGAGTGTACAGACCCAAGCTAACCGTGTTCCCAAATGACATCCACAACCAAGCCCATCACTCCGCGGAGAGGTTTGCTTTGGCAACCACGAGAAATGATGGATTATGCTGCGATGATGGCTTGCAGCTGCACACACACACACACAGATGCAGGATACTCACAAAACATTTAAGATGCGACCTTTGAACAATATGACAATAGCAGCTACTGAGTAGTTATGCTCGGTTCACAAGTTCAGCTCAGAAGGGTAACAAATATGTGCTGAATAAGGATCCCGTGGACAGAGATGCGTACTGAATAGTTCCTTCACATGAAACACATGTCATTATGGCTTTCAGGAAACAGGTTAGATTCTCGGGGGGGGGGGGATTTGTAACTTGAATAAAATATGTAAAATAGTTGATAAAAATACAAAACTTGACTGGTTAGCCGTAATTTGAAACATCCGTTTGTTTGTCCTTTGCAGCTGTACATTTCTGAAGGCCGGAAACAGGCACCGTCAAAATAAACACTCCCCTGTACGTTGGCACAAAGCCTTATGCCCTTCCTATCTGTCTTCCACCCCAGTTTAGACACAAACACAAAAGAGGCATTTTTAGACACACAGGTTCATGTAAACCAGGGCTGTCAAACCCCAGTCCTGGGGGCCGGTGCCCTGTGTAGTTTAGTTCTTTCTCTGTTCCACCACAAACGATTAAGCTGAAGACCTGTATGGTAATTAGCACAAGGAGCTGGGAGGAGTTGAATCAGGTGTGTTAAACGAGGGTAAACCCGAAAATGTGCGGGACTCCGGCCTTCCAGGACTGGAGTTTGAGACCCATGATGTAAACCTGGCTGGGGTCTCTGCCATCTCCAAAGCATGGAATGTGGCATCAGAGAGCCTCCACGGACAAGCTGGGGTCTCCGCCATCTCTGAAGCATGGAATGTGGCATCAGAGAGCCTCCACGGACAAGCTGGGGTCTCCGCCATCTCCGAAGCATGGAATGTGGCATCAGAGAGCCTCCACGGACAGGCTGGGGTCTCCGCCATCTCCAAAGCATGGAATGTGGCATCAGAGAGCCTCCACGGACAAGCTGGGGTCTCCGCCATCAGAGAGCCTCCGTGAAAGGCTTTCCTATTTCTATATTACAAACTTCGTTGCCACTGTTAATCTTCGGACTTTTGACTTCCCGAGGTGAGCTTCCACATGAAACCTCAGCCCTCAGCCTCCTACGACCAGATGTCACGCTTTTATTGCTGTCAACTGACTCGTTCACCCTGGGTGAAATTGTTTTCTCATGTAATGAGTGATTATTTTGCAGCATCGTCAGGACTCGTAAGAACAACAATTCAAGAGGGAAAACAAGACAATAATGTGTCTAAAACTGGTCATAAAATGGAGAGGACAAGAGCACGCTTGTTCCCGTTCCGTGATGACGGACACAGAGATAACAGGACCTCGGCATACAATGGCTGACTTTGTACCCGCTGTGGGCCGGGGAACGGACTGTGAATGTGACGGCGCCCGTTTGCATGTTTTCGTTGCGTCTCAACCCCGACCGGCACAGAAATTGTTTCTAATCTGCTGACCTTTTTCCCTGAGATGTCTGAGCACTAAAAGAAACCAAGCTTAAAGATCAAATCTACAAATACTCGACTAAAACAAGATCTATGGAGAGGCGCAGGTGACAGTCCCAAAGGGCCTTCTCCTTAGGAGGACAGGTGGCTTTCATTTGATTCAGACACAATACTTCTTACTGGGACAATTCAGAAGAATCATTTATTTACTCCTATTTACTAACAGCCGTGCAAGGTTGGGTGTTTCTGCCAACTCCTACAGGAGGCACGAAAGACAGGGGAGAGGCCACCGGAACAGAGGCCAGCAGCAGGGACACCGCTCAAGTCCGTCCTGAGTGAAACCGGAAACCAGCATGACGCAAGTGCAAAGTCATGGTACTCTGTTTACATCTCCTACCATGGTAAGAGTATTGTTTGGTGAACCGGGGGCGTGTGACTTAGAGTGTCACGCTTCTCGGGTAGAGAAGGGCGAGTCGTGCGACACGCCTAAGCCAGTAGTGTCCCAATATTCCCAGAATGCACCATAGCAGCAAGTACAGGAGGAAGGCTGCCGTTATAAATTTGGTTTATTATATAATATTATTAGTTTCTTATCACAGGTCTGTTTTGGTTGCCATGTTTGCCACTGAAATAAATATCCACCACTTTTGTTAATACTCTCCTTACAAGGTCACAGAGTTTTTCAGAAATATTGCCTCCATCAAACTTCCACCATCTTTCACAGTTCAGAGGTTTTGTATGAGCAACCTGCCCAATTCACAAGTCTGGGAGAGACAAACCGGCCCGTTCTCTCTGCCTGCTGGGAGTCACAGGGCTCCTCGCTCAATCACAGGACTTTGTTGTATAGTTTCCACTTGCTGCTAGGTTCTCATCCCCACTGGGAGCTGGCCAGCAGGGGCACAGCCCTGTGCCTATAGAGGCCAGCTAATAATCCCCATCTGGTCCAGGCTGAGCTAATGAGCGCTTTGACTTTTAAATAAGGTCCTGTGTGCGTGTGTCTGTAAATAAACACATGTGTGTACGTATAAATAGATGCATGAGCGTCTCTGTGGATCCGAGATTGCCGGCCCCGTGGCTGCGCTCTGTGTGCTGGCCGGCTGCGCTCAGCCGGGCGCTCGCGGTTTGGACTCGCTTTCAGCCCTCAGCCTCACTCTAACCCCTGGTGATGGAGGCGTTTGGATTCAGAAAAAACTAGATATACATTCAGACATAACCGTTGTACGTTGAGGATTGTCCTTGTTTTTGCATAAGCAGGTATAGTATATGACTTTCCTCTTTAACTGCGGTCCCTGAGCACTACGACAGCTTGGCCACAGCAGAACACTCCCGTCTCCTTTGGGCCACTGAGCGAGGCCCTTCAGCCCCCAGAATGCTCCCAGCCCTGCGTTTGGACCCCCAGCTTTGCTCTGACCTGTGTGTGTCTCAAAGGAGAGAGTGGGATATATCCATCCATCCATCCATCCATCCATCCATCCTCCTGCGGCGACATCCCCCGGTCAGGGTCCCTGGGGAGGGGCTGTAGCCCCTACGTCCCGTTATACTTAACACAGCACCAGATCAAGCACAGCCAGTATGGAGGCCTTTCAGACCTGCTCTCATATTGCCAGTTACAGCCACTGGCACAGTCAGCAAGGGCCGTCTGAGCGGCACGCGAGCTGGAAGACAGCTTCAAGTGCTAAAGACGTAAACAGAGAGCAAGCCAGGCTGCTTGGATGCACAGTCCCCAACCTGCGCCAATCTATCAGTGCTTACTAAGTGTTTCGCTTCTCGTCGTGGCTGGGAGCCTTTCGCAGGAAACACGGCGGCTCCCCGGTCAGGATGCTGAGACTTCGCAGGACAGACACTCACACAACGGGCAATTTTGAGACTTTAAAATGTTACTGCATGTTTTTTTTTTCTTTTCGGCTGAAAGTACCCACTGAAAATAGAAGAGCGTCCCTTCATTCACCCACATGGGGGAATCGTGTCTAACCCATCCGGCTCTCCGTGAGACACACGCAGAGGTGAGGGCAAGCTTGAGGGTCAAGGGGCTGGGTTAGCCAGGGTCCGGCACCCCTGGAGCAATTGGGGCCCAACATGCCAGCTGTGGGGATCGAACCGGCAACCTTCTGATCATGGTGCAGACCTGCTGAACCACACATTCCCTCCAAGACTCAGGCAAACTCCACACGTATGGAAGCGGGAGTGGAACTGGAAGCCACATCCGTGGGGCGGAGGAGCTGCAGAGGCACCGGGTGACAATCGGAAAGTAACTGCATATCTCACTAGATTCCCTAAAGAAGCCAAGCGTCTAAACATCCGTCCTACGGAAAGCGTATTGCTAGCCTCTCTCCACCTTTCAGATGATTTTACTGAACAGAGCCCAGATGCAAATAGGCAAGACTAAAAGACGAAGTCATACAGGTGTCATGGACAGACATAATTAATAATCCATTGTTTGCCAAGATCCACAAATTTGATACAGGATCATGCTGTGTGAAAACACGTGGCCCAACAGGGACTGCCCCCGAGGGTGTGACGCAGAGCCCCGCGCCCCGACAGGCTCCATGGCGACAGGCTCCATGGCCCCATTGCGTGGGCAGTCTCAGGCTTGTGCTTTCCTTGCTGTTGTTTTCCAAAGCCCTTGAATCTGTTAGTAATGTATTTTTTCTCCATTTCATCTCCTCAGATGTTCTCACTTCTCTGGAGCCTTTATTACAAAGAATATGTTCTTGTCCAAAGTTACGTCTAGATCCAGTACTCCGCAACTGTACACGACTGTTCCGCTGGAAACCTCCCAGGGAAACTCAAGTTTCAAAACTTTTCACAAGTTTGAGATTTTAACGGTTTCGGACAAATGTTCAGCTCCGCTGGAGGCCGGATCAGAACCACCATATGTTTAGAAGTCAGCCGTAATTTATATGGCTTCAAAGAAGGCATAACTATTTTGCTAAGAGAGAGAATGACATGCTTATTGTGACAAAATGATTAAATGCAAACAAACCTGTGTGTAGAAAGATGGAGCTCAAGGGTGTCAGTGCAGCCCTCCATAAATCTGCAGCAGTATAGTTAATAATCTTATTATAAATAGATCATAGAATAGATTGGATTCGCACATTAGGATTACCATATTTCCAAATTCACTCTGAGAACGATTTCAAAATTACTAATTGAACAAAATTCTATTTCAGGTTTTTAAAAACACAAGACGCAATGCATTCTAGACTAAATTTAACAATTCCAGATGTGCTTTAAATACTGTATTGCACACTATTGTATGTATAATTCAGCTGCTATCAGAACATGGGGCAAGCACCTTCTGGACAGGCACCACAGCGGACAGCCGTGGGGCCTGGAGCTGGAATGGCTGGGGGATGGGAGGGTCAAAGGTCACTGAGTGATGATTCCGCTCAGGGCTGACCATCCAGCTTCCTCCACAGGTAATGGGATCTGACTCACCTTTCTCGATTTGAGGAATGGCGTACGTCACGGCATTTCCGAGGACCGGTGTGCATCCCGTACAATGAAGACAACGAAAAGATTGCGATAGAAGGCGAACATAACCGAAATGCAGATCAGAGACAGAACAGAACGATCTATAGTTAGTCCGAGCCCACGTGACACGCTCCAAAGATTCAAGATATCAGAGGTGGACACAGCAGAGGAAGGTAAAGAGCGTAAATGAAGAGAATTCGGCGTGACACTGACCTTATCAGGGCACGCAAACACGTCAGCCTTCCAGCTCGCTACGCAGAGCGACAGATTAGCCCTGTGTCTGCCTGCCCGTGACAGAAGCTCCCAGTAACAGCGAACCACAGGTGTGCCGAACACTATGAAGTCAGCTGTCTGATTGCAGCAGCAATTCCATTACCTGACGGTACTGTCACGCAGACAAAGAACCCACACAACTACTCACCTGTGAGGCATAATGTATTTAAATGAGCATATCTATGAGAAAATCGTCTTATTTCAGTTACAGATGAAAGGCAGGGAACACGGGGGTGCTTATGAATCTTACACAAAAAAGACCAAAGAGGATCTCTTTCAGGGGTAAGGAGGGAGGTGGTATGGGACACCTCACCCGCCTAAGCAGGTCCCCAAGCGGGCCACACCTGAGGTGACGTACTGTGGCTTAGCTCTGCCTGCCTGCAGGAGGGTGGGGCCTGGTCTGTCACGTTCCCGCTTACTGCTGCTGTCAGGCAAGTTGTACTCGATTATAGTGGAATTTAACCTTAATGTCACGCAACCCACCTACTGCCATGAAAGGCACTGGAGCGGACGCCTCCGACTCCTTCACCGCAATTCAGCTGAGGATCGGGTGGGTGTCAGGTGATCTTGACGGCAACACGCCAGCTGAGCCCAGGCCAGACGTTAAAGGCCGTCAGCTGAGCCGATCCTGCTCCGTCTCGCACGTCATCTCTGCTTCGCCTCTTTGTGAGACTCTGGCTACGATAGCATCTATATGCAAAGTCACACAGAAACAGAAACATCCCAGTCTATCAATGCAAACGCACAAAGTCTCGGTGTAACCCAACCGAAAATAACGTCGACCTCGCTGCGCGCAGAGGAAGGAAATGAACGGGAGACCCTCAGAGGACGAGACGGATCGGGGCCTGGATCCTGTCCAGCGTTTGGGCAGAACAGTGAGCACTTGTTGCCGGACAGCAGGCCTCGGCCCCCGGTCTCGGACGGGTCTCCGCGTGTCCCAGTTCCTACGGTGCTCACCTTGCCTTCCGCCCATTGCCTCCTTCACGCAGCTGCCCCCAGCTGCCCCCACAGTAAGTAATTAGCCCACACCTCTCTGCGGAAGCCCGATCGTATCTCAGGGACCGAGCGACACTCCAGAAACATGACACAGGAGACATCAGAGTCACATTTTGCAGGCTGATGGTTGGGGACAGGTCCTTGGGGACCCCCCCCCTTCCAATTTGCATTTTTGGACACACTGGACACTAGACAGCTCACATGGGTGGAGGGATGGATGGATCAACGAATAGATGATGATGGATGGACAAACAGATGGAAAACAGCTGCAGGCCTCTCTTCTGCTAAATAAGCACAATTTAAAGGTTCCATTTTTGGTGGCACCACGGTACCAGGTAAGCCCAGTGTTCTGGAACGTTCTGTTAACTGTGGAGGGACGACATCACCCTCGAAAGTCACAAGGCGCACACGGCGGGGAGGGGGCGGGGCTGGCATCTGCAGCAGGTCCCGTGTCGACAGCAGGGTGACGCCGTCCACATGGGTCAATGCGGCCTTTGATGTGAGCTGGGGGGGGCGTCCTGCAGCTGACACTGCACCTCGCCCCCGCACAGTGTGTGTGACCAGGGGCCTGCAGGCTGGCATGTGCGGGCCGATGGTACGAGGTGCCGCCCAGCTGGAGCCAGCGCTAACGGGAAACGGCCCGGGGCCTGGGGCCCGGGGCCTGGGGCCCGGCCTCGGCGGCTCTGTCCCGGGCTGGGACGGGTCCCACCTCCTCTATCCCGGGACAGGCCGGCAGGTCAGGTCACCGGGCCTGACTGAGCAAGAGGGCTTTCATTACACAGGGACACACTGAGTAAAACCCATAGTGATTATACACGCAAAGCTGCAGAGCATATACACAGCATATTATTAGTATTAGTATGAGTATTCCCATTTGCATTTAAGAAATAAGCCATGGGCATAATATTACATCTGCGGCCTTTTAACATATTCTGTGTGCTACCCGTGTTCCTGCCATGGCTGTTAATACCTGTAATGTGTCCAAAATCAGTTTGTGCCAGGAGCGGTGACGTTGTGACCCCCCCGCAGTGGGCGGGGCCACCAGAATGACCAATGAGGCGTGACTAAAGTGCACAGTAGTTCCACCTACAAAGGATTCAGGGTCTTGCACTGCGCCAGAAATGGACTGTGGCTCACGGTGTATCTGATGTGGTGAACGGGGGGGGGATATCGGCCCAGGCCGCTGCTTGGTGCCCGGGGCTCTGTGGAGGAGAGGGGGCTGAGAGGAGAGCAGTGAGGGCCAGTCTGGACCTCCGACAACTGCACACGATGACAAGGAAGATGCCCCAGTTCTTGTGTGCTTCCCGAGCAAATCGCCCCCCCCGATCCCGTACCACAGTTCTCACACTGCGCCCATGACGGGGGGGACAGTACAGCCCCGACGCAAGGACGGCTCAACCAGCTGTGCGAACATCGCGTCCTTCTTAGAGACCCAGATTAAAGAGGAGCAGGAAGGGGGAGGGATGGGGGGCTTCTGAACAAAGGGAGAGGGAGAGAGAGAGAGCAAGAGAGAAAGAGAGAGACGCCAAGAGACTGAGAGAGAGAGCAAGAGAGAGAGCAAGAGAGAGAGAGAGAGACGCCAAGAGACTGAGAGAGAGAGCAAGAGAGAAAGAGAGAGACGCCGAGAGAGAAAGAGAGAGACGCCAAGAGACTGAGAGAGAGAGACACCAAGAGAGAGAGAGACGCCGAGAGAGAGAGAGACCAAGAGAGACAGAGACACCAAGAGACAGAGAGAAAGAGAGACACCAAGAGAAAAAGAGAGAGACGCCGAGAGACTGAGAGAGAGAGACACCAAGAGAGAGAGAGACGCCGAGAGACAGAGAGAGAGACACCAAGAGAGAAAGAGAGAGAGAGACGCCAAGAGACTGAGACGCCGAGAGACAGAGAGAGAGAGACACCAAGAGAGAGAGAGAGAGTGACGCCGAGAGAGACTAAGAGAGAAAGAGAAAGCGAGGGACGCTGAGAGTGAGAGAGAGAGAGAGGGACGCTGAGAGGGAGAGAGAGAGAGAGGGAGAGGGAGAGGGCCAGTTATATAAGGCGAGATCCCTCCCCAAGCCCCTCGCGATGCAGCAGGCCGGGAGAAGACCCAGCCCTCAGACAGCAGGGTCCGCTTCTGCGGCATCTCCCCCGGCCTGCCGTCCCAGCCCAGTGGGGGGGAGGTGCGCCGGCGAGGGCCAGGCCTGCTCGACAGTGGCGGCGTTCACTCTGGGCCCTGGCTGTCCTCCCTGGCTCATCATCAGAGCCGCCAGCTGCTGAGGGGAACCGGCCTGGAACCGGCCCAGCCTCACTGCCGCCGGGCCGAATCAATCCGGGCAAATCTGTGCCGCCCGACACCACGCCCTTAAGCCGAGAGCAGCGCGAGAACTCAGCACACACACACAGGCGCACACAAGGTTAAGAAACAGACACACAAAGACAGAAAGTCAATTAAAAAAAGGGAAAATGTTTGCCGACTGGCAGGAACTAGAGCAAACCGGCCCCTGAAGCTCCGCCCCCATCCTCTGGCCCCTCCCGATTCCCAGACCTGCCACACCGTTTCCGGCTCTTGCGGCCAGCCACCCCGGATTGACCTGCTGGCCGCCCTTGATGTGTGCCAGGGCCTCGAGATCCCTCCCACTCAGCCCCCCCAGCCCCGTCGGCAAAGCCGGCCTCTCTTCCCGCTTCTCGCACGGTCAGTGAGGTCGGTGGGGGGCCGCGGTGGATTCTGACTGGTTCCCTGGCGACCGCACTGGTTGCTAAGTGGCCCGGAAACAAGTTAGAATCGGGGGGGTACTGTGGTCACACTGCTCACTTATTTCCCAAAATGACCGTCACTCTGTCTGGCCCCGGAGGAGGGTCACAGTCACGGCTCAGAAGTCGTTTTCACCATGGTAAGGGGCCCTGCAGAAATGGTTACACCGTATGGTTGTTCTTTAAATCATATGGTGCAACGGACGCCGTTTATACTGTGACACAGTGACAAGATAGCTGTGGCCACCCTGGAGCATTCTGGGAAATAAGAGCAGCTCTGTTTTCTCAGGGCAGCTCATGCTGGGTTTGAAGATGAGGAGGGGAGCTTTCCCCTTGCCGGCCCGACTCGAAGCAGCGGGGACCAAGAGCTGCACAGACAAGCTCCTGCAGGAGCAAACAACCCCTCCGTGACTCGCATCCAGCCTGCCCCCCGGCGGTGACAACGAGTGTGAGACCGCTGTGCGTGGTGTGAGACTAGTGTGAGACCGGTGTGTGCGGTGTGAGACTAGTGTGAGACCGGTGTGTGCGGTGTGAGACTAGTGTGAGACCGGTGTGTGCGGTGTGAGACTAGTGTG
>JAODKL010000044.1:1984575-1996267 GCA_026780765.1 Petrocephalus schoutedeni
ACATTTACAATACCACTGCTACTGTGACATTTACAATACCACTGCTACTGTGACATTTACAATATCACTGCTACTGTGACATTTACAATACCACTGCTACTGTGACATTTACAATACCACTGTTACTGTGACATTTACAATACCACTGTTACTGTAACATTTACAATACCACTGCTACTGTAACATTTACAAGCTCTTTAACTGCACAGCAGCATCATTTCCCTCCGGTTTGCCGCAATCAGCTCGGTGCCGCCCGGAGCCGAGAGCAGCGTGCGAGTGCAGGGCACCGGGCCAGGACTTCGCACCTTGCCTGCGCGGGTCTGAAATGTCACTTTACCGCCTGGCATCCCTAACTTATTTTGGGATCGCTGGCCAGCTCCTCCCAGTCCACACTGCGCCGTAACATAAGTCGGCTCAGATGGAGAAATCGCGCACAGGGGCAGCGCAGCAGTGCCGGGATTTATTAGGCCAGGACTTTAAGGTAAGCAGAGCAGTCGTGCCCGTTAGCCTCCCGGGAAGCCGAAGCGGACATGGCGCGAGAGTAGCCTAGGTCCCGAGTTAGTCATTTAGCAGGTGCTGGTCTGCTGGGCCGATATCGCGGGCCGCTGAGGGCTGGAGTCTCTCAGCATGGTGCATGGTGGCAGTTTTTACAGCATGCTGGCAATGACACAGATTTAAACCTGCCACATGTGAAAGGAAGATGCAGGAACAGAACAAAGTAAACCTTTTTAACCGCATCCGAGTTTTAGAAACAAATTGAAGTTACATTTACATTTTTACAGTTACATTTTTCTAAAGTTATATAGTGTTGTTTACTGCAACTGTTATGAAACCATATTTAGACAGTAACTTAAAGGCTTAGCACACATGACAGATAATAGCACCGCATTGGGGGACTGTGCTAGAAATTATTAATTAAGTCATGTAATTCTCAGGGGACCAAGGAGTAGGTACAAAAACACCCCCGCAATTTCGGAGACCAGAAAGGCAGAGAGATGGCCAGAGACACCCCACCACAGTACTCTCTGGAAAACGTAAAAAGTGAAGACGGGTTTCTACGGGAGACGGAGGAGAGAAATGGGAACAGGGGGCTAGGAGACAGAGCTGCTGGCAGCACCAACAGGGACCCGCCAGCAGAGGGCTCCACAAGCGGGTCGGATGATGGCGCCATAGAGGAACCATCCATGAGGATCCTTCTGGAAAAGCCGGCATCTATGAAAAGCGAGTGTAGCTTGCATGTCACAAACCGGACGTCCACGCCGGCCGTGCTGGAGGCGCCGAATACCCCTGCGAAAAGCGGACTGGCCCGTCCGGACCGCACAGGGGTTCCCACGGCGACCGTGATGATCAGGAGGCTCGCCGTGGACCAGGATGCGGTGGACCGGCCTCACAAGTGCCGGCAGTGCAGCCGGGCGTTTAAGAAGGCCAGCAACCTGCGCAGTCACGAGGGGACGCATGGCGGCCTGAAGCTGCATGTGTGCGAGTTGTGTGGCAAGGCCTACGCCCACCAGGGGACGCTGCAGCAGCACCGGCGGCTGCACACGGGCGAGCGGCCCTACCGCTGCCCCTTCTGCGGCCGCACCTACGTCTGGTCCTCCGACTTCTGCAAGCACGTGCGCACGCACACCGGCGAGAAGCCGTACGCCTGCGCCGAGTGCGGCAAGGCCTTCCTGCGCCCGTCCGACCTGCGCAAGCACGAGCGCAACATGCACGCCAACGACCGGCCGCTGCCGTGCCCGCAGTGCGGCCAGACCTTCAACACGCCGCTGTCGCTGCTGCGGCACCAGCGCGGCCACCTGGGCGAGAGGCCCTTCCGCTGCCCCGACTGCGGCAAGGACTTCGCGGTGGCCAGTCGCATGGTGGAGCACCAGAAGGTGCACAGCGGGCTGCGGCCGCACGCCTGCGACATCTGCTCCAAGGCCTTCACGAGGGCCTCCAACCTGGCGGAGCACCGCACGCTGCATTCCGGCCTGCGGCCGCACAAGTGTCCCCAGTGCGGCGTGGCCTTCGCCCTCCCCTCGCGGCTCGCCCGCCATCAGCTCACCCACGCCGCGCGCTAACCTGCCGCGGGGAACCTCCCGGAAACTTCCCGCATGTCACGGGGGACCGTCTGCTTTACGCTGGCGGGGGCTCCCCCCGACACGCTCCCCCGGCCCGTCGCCACTGCCCATTTTGGGTTCTCAGGGGCAACGCGACACCCCCCCCCCCCATAACCGCAGTCTCGGCTCGTATGTCCGTCAGCCGCGTACCGGCTGAGCTCAGACTTTCGTTCTTAGCTCAGAGCAGCAGCCCACAATTACGATGCGATTTTAAGCTGCATCTGCAAAATCACAGCTTCTGCTGAGTGGGACCTTCATGGTTCGTCTGAATGCTCCATGGTCACTGATGCAGCCTGCAGTCACTGTTCTGTACACTGAAGTGCCTCGAGTAA
This sequence comes from Petrocephalus schoutedeni, assembly GCA_026780765.1. NCBI lineage: Eukaryota > Metazoa > Chordata > Actinopteri > Osteoglossiformes > Mormyridae > Petrocephalus > Petrocephalus schoutedeni. The sequence goes on from JAODKL010000044.1 coordinate 1,987,007, forward strand.
AGAGCGATTTCCCCCACGGTGTCGGTGTGTTTTTCTTGCCTGCATGTAATTACAATCTACCCAGATTACTATGGTTAAATTCTGAGAAGTGAGGCCATTTTTACCACCCGACGGAACCTCAAACAAGTCGGGAATACAATACAACCTGTTCCATCCCCAAAATTAAAGCAATAAAAAAAAGTGAATGATAAAAGACGTTTTCTAAGATCAAGCGAGCAGCCACGCTGTCGGGGGGCCCTACGGTGGACGTCCTGGGGGCTGCCAGTCGCTCTCACCCCAGCGGACGTCCTGGGGGCTGCCAGTCGCTCTCACCCCAGCGGACGTCCTGGGGGCTGCCAGCCGCTCTCACCCCAGCGGACGTCCTGGGGGCTGCCAGTCGCTCTCACCCCAGCGGACGTCCTGGGGGCTGCCAGTCCATTTCTTCTCCTTGGCCAGTGTCAGGTCAATTTGAACTGTATCGTCAAAATATGCAGGCATGCAATGAAACAAAACAGCGTGTATCTACTAAATAAATATGGTGTACAAAGTGAACCTTTGGATTAGGGCTGTGCACTGGCATTGCCTGCACACTCCCAGCTCAGAAGCGTCCTTGGACAAACCTTGCCGTGCACGATAAAGTAAAACGCGAGGCAGTTCATGTCATGTGCGTCTAATGAAGCGATCGGTGCTGGTGGCTGATGAGCAGTTATGAATTTAAGCTGTTCAGTGGAATTCCAGACAGAAGCAGGAATGTGCAGTCTGGCGGTTACAGGCTACCCGAAGCCGCAGTCCCTCCCCAGACACTGCGCTTCTCAGTAAGCTTCCCTTCACCCAGTGGAAATTCCACACCAAGTCCCATGGAGATCTGATGCTCCCTAATTTACCCCACTGCCAGGTGCTGGAAATGGACGAGTTTAAGTTACCAGCCACGGCCAAAGGAGAGCGATAGCGAGGCCCTTTTACAGCCAGGGCAGCCCAGCCGATAAATGACGCCACTTGCCTAATAAACTTGGCACGTCGCATGTTTGGCCGCGCGCGGGGACGTCGCCGGGCACGTCGCATGTTTGGCCGCGTGCGGGGACGTCGCCGGGCACGTCGCATGTTTGGCCGCGTGCGGGGACGTCGCCGGGCGGCGTGAATGACAGCACTTGCCATTTAAAAAGCAGGTATGCAGACAGACAGGTTTAGGGCAGAGACAGCAAGCGGGATAACCCTGCAGTCATACTGCTCGAGCGCCGTCAGTAGCTACGCTACGCTTTACCATCCCTTACTAAAGTTACAGCTTGCAAAGTCTGGTTTGAATCCTGTGAAACACCAGAACCTTTCCAGAACATCCCAGACTTGCTAAGCCACTGATGAATGGGCCTGAATTTACCTACATTCCCACTATGAAATGGCACATGAAATGCTGATTGGCTTCCACCACATTCCTATCACTTCTGTCACACCTGTTGTCCAGAACCCTTTGCCAAAAGCAGCCCAAAGCCCTGGTGATTGGCTGGGCTCCTATCAGACATGCCAGCATGGACCAGCAGGTGGCGCTGTGTTACACATCCTACCACTGGTCCCTGTCACAGACACCTGTGTTAGTGACACCTTTCAAACACACGGCCTCCCTCTGTTTACACTGAGCCGTCTCCACGGAGACCATGAGCTGAGAGACTCCGTGAGAACACTCCCCAGGAAGGATGTTTTCATGCACTTAACAGTAGGAAGAACCTATATCAAATCAGGTGTGTTCCACCAGAATTAAAAGTTAAAACAAGCTCCTCTGAATTTCCCGATGTCAATGTAATGCACAGTGAGCTGATTTAGACTGGACTGCTTAAGTCGACTGGGTCAGTCACAGTCGACACAGGTAACAGAAAAGATGAAAAATCACTGCATGACAACGAAACACCGTCAGGAATGGATCCCGTTGTGCGAGACACTCTCCCCCGGCCCATATCGCCATGGCCTGGAGCGCCACTCTCTGAGCGCGCTCACTGCGAGTTATAACCGTCCACGTGTTTCAGCCGATACGCGCAATGCCGCTGCAGGCTCGGCGCTGACAGGGACTCGCCTCACGTTTCCCCCCTCACACGGCAACTGTGGTCGGACAGTATGGACACGCACACACACACACACAGGCACAGCAAACAGGGCGGGCTTTCTGTTATACGGCAGAGGGAGCCTTACTACCAGCTTTATTGGATATGTTACTTGTTCTGGTTTAAGAAAAAGCTATTTTTTTTTAACGCCCTGCCCACCGAGGACGAGCCACGGTGGTACACAGCTGCAGCCAGCACTGCCTGATTACCGCGGTACTCCCAGCATCTCCACGCTGGGTTCCTGACAGCAGGGAAACACGACCCCATCTTTCTGACACGTGCTCTGCTCTGCCAGCATGTATATATAGGCCTGGCCGAGTTAGTGACTTGTCTAAGGTTACGTGACTCGGTTGATTACTTTAAGTCCCAGACCGTGATACACCCCCATATATCTGTCAGCACACCACAACTCAGCCCACGCCCCAGCGAGGCAGATCCCAGGACATGGGAGACCCCAGAAATAAAGACAGAGCAGCAAGAGTCTGCGTGACACACATTCACACATGTACATGTGCTGTGTAACACGCTTTCACACGTGTATTGGCTTACATGCAGCCCCCTCTACTGGTCCTGGAGTAGCTATCTTCATGTAAAAGAGACACATGTGAGACATGAATACCGCATGTTCGTAAGTGCAGGGTGACATCGCACCACTCAAACATACACGTGGTCCCCAAAGTTTGGGCCCCCTTCTGGCTATAAACAGTCACTACACTATAATACTAAATCGCCATGTTCCTTATTCAGAAGATTCTAAGGATGCAGCAAACTTTACAAACTAAACACCAGTTACCTGGTAAGTAAAGATGCACCAGCAATTGGCGAAGTTAGAAAAAATGTCTGTTGTGTAGAATTATTTTAACGTTGTTAGAAATGCATTTTGCAAACGTCGCTCCGCGATGTTTCACAAGGAGGATCTAATTTACTAATAAACATTTCAAATTTAATTGCTCACCTTAAGGCGAGACAGAAGAGAATGAAGACCTTTTGGAGAACAAATCTGTCCCGATAGGTACGGCCGCAGCACTGGCAAGTAACACTAGTCTGTCAGTAACGCAGGCGTGTGACGGTGGGAGAGAATCCTGCAGACAGAGCAACAGCAAAAGATATTAGGGAGTTTATCACGCTTGACGACCAGGCCTTCTGTTATAAATCTCATATATGATGTATGTAAAATATGCTGCTCTGGGGCGGTTGCTGCATGCCAGTCGTTTCCTTACCAAAAATAAATATCTATCAGTGTCATTTTTCAAAATAATCAGCTATCATTGTCAGCCAGAAGTATCCCTCCGTGATCAGAGAAGGTGATTCATTATGTGCATTGCTAGTGGTAACTCATGTGGGAGGGGGAAGCCCTAAAGAGGGGTCCTTCGTTAACACCTGAAACTTAAACCAATTAAGTGCTTCAGATTTACTTGCAGCAATCAAGTAACAATGATGGAGCAGAAGGGATGAGATCTTCGCCTCTCCTGAGTCATGCTGTTCACTTAAGTGCTATAAGTGACAACACTCCCATTATTAACCGGGTGTCTCTGAATCACCGTCAGCCTGACTCCGCTAAAAGAGGTAAAGGACCTCCTCGCTAAACGTGAGACAACAGGAGCACAGAACAGCCACTCACTTTACTTCCATCCCACTCGCACTACCTTAAATACGGGCACGCTAACCGGTTCCACATACCACCACACGACCTCTGACCCCAAGATCCGCTCAAAAATAAGTAACGCCCTCAATCAGCGCGGCTCGATCCCTGCATCACGCTGACTTGCACTTCATTTGACTGTTAAAGTGTGCCTGCAGGCCGGAGCAAATCAAAGCTAGCTTTAGAGATACCCACCATAGTGTCTGCGGTAAGAACGGGAGGTCTCATTGGGCCAGAAAGACACTGACATCTAGCATGGTAACACCTGCACACACAATCCAGTGTCAAAGTATGCAACAGTCAGAATGTGAGAGAGAGGCGTTCAGAGCGAGTACACCTCAATTTGCATCATCATAAGGCTCTGCTGTGCCTCTGAGTGTCGAGATATCAGACATAGATATCACAGCTATCACAAATGCAGATATCACAAATAGGAAAGTCAGGCTGTGGTAAAAATCTACAGCACTGCCGTAAGATCCACCTCAAAGCACGGTGAGCCCGGGACCGCAGGAGATTTCAAGACTTCCATTACAGTTATTAACATGACAGATGTTTTTGGCAAAGCCAATATAAGAGGCTTGGGGAGCAACTGGGGTTTGGCTCAAGGGCCTAGCAGTGACACGATTACTCTACTCCCACCATGGGGCTTGAACTCACAACTTTCCGGACATGAGCACAGAGCTGTGACAGACTGAGCTAGTGCCCCCCCTCCCCCCTCGAGATGAATAACAAGCTAGGAGGGGCTTGGCAGAATTATGCCTTTTTTCAAATGAAACTGAACTGGGCGAGAGGGATGGTGTATTGGGTAAAACAATCCGTCACCACTGATGGTTCTCAACCTGGGCCTCCCCCTCCCCTCCCCTCCCCTCCCCTAATCCAGTCCGCAATTTTGCTCGCCGAAAAGAAGTAATAAGTGGAAACAAAAGGAGCAGAATCAGGTGCATGGCTGGTGGAAAGGGACAAAAACACGGACCGGCCCAGAAGTGGCCGGAACGATCAAATAAGGGTCCTTAATGAAAACAGCACCTGCAGAGTATTTCATAGTGAGGTTACAGTGGGAGAAAGGACAGCTGCGGCTGGCCAGGAGAAGCAGACTGGCTCAAGGAGGCAGGCAATCTTCAATCTTCTCTGGCAAAACGTCAGGGTCCATCTGCTCCAACGGACAGACCACCAGGTGCCCCGGCAGAGCTTAACGCGTTCAGTTTCGGTCAACGCAGTCGTGAATCAGGGCTCCAGGTCCCCACCCTCCCATGACATCATGGTACGATCCTGCCGTGTCAGGCTGATCTGTTTATAGTGATTTGGGCTGTTGGACACACAGCGGGAGGGGTGTGTCCCTGCCTACTGAGCCACATCCTTGTTAACCCGGGGGGCACTTTACCAACACAAATCCTGTTTCGGTGTGTCACGCACAGGAAATCAACTCCTACGCGCTGATATGACAACAGAGCTGCCTTTCAGGCTTTGGGAGAGATACCCACAGATCATCCTCACCGGGGAAATGTGCGGACATGCTGTGCGCCCGACGCCTCCCCGTTCTGCCACGATCGGAATGCGTCTGTTGTGCCGATATGCCGTTTTAACTTTGAGCGAATGGAAAATCGACATTCCCAGGCATCAGTGAACCACATTCCACAGCACGTTGCAGTTAACTGAACGGATCGGAAGTGATTAGCTGGCTGTAAATTCCTGGCGGGATCAGTGGGGTAGCCACCTGCACCTATCTGATCAGACATCGAGCTCCTCACGCCGAGGAAACGGTGTAAAAAATGGGGTAATAGCACAAGGGCACGGTCACTAGCCACGGTGACGTCAGGAAGCTGCTGACCTTTGAACTTTGTGTGCAAAAACACACTCTGACAGGGTTGATGGGAAAGCTGTGCTGCAGCTGTGCCTGTAGGTTGGCAGAGAGCACAGGCAAGGGCCAGATAAGATCCTGGACGAGCAGCACACAGCCCTGTACTCCATGCGCACAGGTGTGACTGCCCCACCCTCAAAGCCGGTGAAAAGGAGTCAGCAGTTTCTCACGAGTATCTGAAGCCGCACATGGACACTTCCAAAGGTTTTATACCACGAGGCTCCAAAACAACGGAGTCAATTAGCCGCGACTGTGTGGGAGCAAATACCTGCGAAAACATGCATGAGACGGGCCAAAAGAGGAAATGCGACCGTGATCAATGCGGAGTGCGCAAGCCGCAGCCGGCATGCGCGGCACCCCGCCGTGCACGCTATCTCCGAGGAGAGCGACTGTAGCCTGGAAAGCAGGACGGACGTGCACTACCGCAGCGGAAGCAGGAGCTGAGCTCAGAGCAGCTTTGCATCCAAAGTGAGCTGCAGCGAGGCTTCAGCAAGCTCCGAGGGCCTCGTCGCCGCTCCGGCGGCCTGCACACAGCGTCAAACTGCAGCTTCTGAAGCTACGGCGAGCATCGTTAAAAGTTCACTCAAAACCACCCACTACTGCCATTTTATTTTTTTTTTGGTTCAAAGATCTTGTGAGGGGCTTTGGGAAAGCATCCATACCTTAATTTTTGCATTTTACACAGCCCCACACGCGTCTTCAAGGCAGCCTGGACCACATCAAATCCGAGACTTCTGTCGGGCAGAGGCAGTAAACGGGCCGCAGAGAGCAGCACATAAACTTTACAGCACTGCACACAGCTTCAGACATGGATATTAATCATCTGCTCTGACGTCTTGGTGCTATTTGCTGTGTGGGTACTGACTTGAGTCTTTTTCCAGGCCTACTTTGGCTGGTGGCAGCGTGTGTGTCCGCGTACGCCTGTGTGTGTGTGGGGGGGGGGGGCCTTACACAGAGAACTTCCCTGTCTTTCAGGAGTTCCTCATTCGTCTTGATCAAGCATCAACTGCGGTTTAACTACCTTCCCACACAGCACATGACGCAGATCACTGAACCCGTGTTGACATACCCAGCCAGGTTCAGCCAAATGGACTTCTGCTGTTCCGCCAGCGAAAAGGTTCAGTCCGGTTGGTTATGCAAGGCCAATCAGTTCACCATGCACACTGAAACCATTACACAACTTTGCCGAGTTCCAGTGCAAACCAGTACAATCTGTTGGCAGTGCGTTTGCACCCAGCAGGAGCAGTACACTGTGTTCCTTTGACTGTCAAATTTGCAAGGGTCATTCTGCCATTTTTATGTTAAAAATCACACTTAAAGGCTCACTTATGCAGAGTTAGGCAAATGTGCAAAGCGTTGACTCCTTAGAAACTCCTTAGAAAAAGTGGGGTGCAATCTCACGTGAGCAGGGGCACTTTAGCTCAGAAACCAAAAGCCGGTGTGGTGTGCAGTGTAATGCAAACACAGGAGAGGTGAAACCAGAGGTGTAATCTTGCTGCTGAATGCAGATGCAGGCATCCTACAGTCAGCCAGTGCAGAACAGCACCAGTGTGAAGCAGCGGGCTATTGTTCCGGCGTTTAGCTCCGCCGTCAGAGCAGAGAGGCACAAAGCACGCCTGGATTAAGGCGTGACTCGCTACGGGCGCTTTTCTGTGCAATTTGCATGTACATTAAAAGCAAAAAAAGACAGATACCCCCTCCCCATTTCTGTACAAATCGATGGAATGCTTTGGGTCAAATGACTTAAACTTTCAAATTCGCATCACATTTCTGTACATGCATTTCATTCTTTATAAATAAAAGACTAGGTTGTTTTTCCAGGGAAATTCTAGTCTGTCTGTTTTGTTGACTGACCGAGCAGCATTTCAAAGGTGCATTTTTAATCACATGGCTCCCAGACTCCTACATCTGCAGCATTATTCCCTTTGCTGATGTTGGCGTGACCTGCAAAGCGCCACTTTTACGTGCAGTTTACCTGAGCGCCCTGGCTACAGTGATTCATGCCTATTGAAGGACACATAACTCTAGAGGTGGCCGGTTTCCACTTTCCATCTCTTGCACGCAAACGGGTAGTAAACACGGATCACCTTGCCACGGGACGATGCCTCCGCGGCCCCGCTGACGTCAGCCGCTCACGTGATTTCGGCGTGTCGCAGCCCTCGGTCTGTATGCAGCTGCACAGGTGCACGCAGAATAGTCGCTTTTATTGTCTGATAGCGCTGTCAGCTGGCGGCTTCAGCCCCACGCAATCGGCTCCGTCTAATCAGCACTGGGCTCATGACTGCTCGCCTTCTCAAGGTCACTCGGCGGCTTCCCCCACCTGCCGCTCTGCCTCTGGCCGGGCGAAGGGGGTTACAGACGCACTGGCGGCGTCGGTCGTTTTAAGGGTGTGATTTTTGTGAAATGAGAGTAAATGGCTTCACGTGCCCAATGAGAGTAAACGACGTGGCCGCCAGGGGTCGCGATTGGTCTCTGTTTACTTCACGCTTCCCTATAACTTTAAAGTTTGAGCATTGGTTTGTGGAACTGAAAGTGTATTTAATGAATATCCCAGATATGCTTAGCAAAAAGGAAAACGCATTAAAAAAAACATTTACATAGACGAGTAATTGCATGCAAACCAAATATCTTAGCCCATAGCATTCTTTTGGAATGATATTAATTAATACTTATAGTTATTATTATTATTATTAGCAGTAGTAGTAGTAGAATTGCCTGTGTGTTTCCTGCTTTAAGGCTCCCTGGCGAGTGCTTTGCTGGTTGCTAGGGCTTATGACACACTGCCAACGCGTAACGGGCCACGCCTGCTCTGCCGGTTCTCGCCAGTCACATCAATGCGATCGTGTACTTTCCGGTTAGACGACCAATCCCCATCGGCCAAACGCCATCTCCCGCCCCAGATATTAGAATACGACCAATAGGGCTTAGCATGCAAATGAGGGGAGAATAGAGACGCTGTAGTTGCGAACCTTATCTTTGACTACCGGTTTCGAGTCCCTCAGACACACTGGCTGACGTACAGAAGAGGCTGCATCGCCGAACCGCGGATAGCGCTTACTCGGGACTTCTGATCCTTTGCGGAGTTTATTCCATTTGGCAGCCTGGGAATATCGAGCCTTTAACTGGATTTTATGTGCAATATGACTTTTGAAGAGTTTAGTGGAGATCATTCTGCAGAAAGGTAAGATGCACAGTTTTAAAAGCCCTTCCAGCGGTGCACTGGCAAAGTGTCTTAGCGGTCCGTGCGATAGATAAATGGTGAATAACATGCAGTTTCTAAGGTAAAATGTCCCTTTTCACCTCGGGCGCGTCACTAATGCACGCGCTCTGCAAGGAAGGAAACTTTAAACGAGGCCGATTTCCAGCGCGCACGTCTCGCGCCCGCCGGCGGCTCCGTTGCTCGGCGCGCGCGCGCCGGCTCGCGGGGCGGTCGGCGGCGACGCTCGCGCCGCCAGCTAGTTAAGGCGGAGCGCCGGGTAGAGTCGCCCTTAACTAGCGGTCGCCGTGACGTCATAACGCCCCCGTTATCGCTCGTCCCGCGTCTCAGGATGGACTCGGTGGCCGATGCCCTGGAGGAGGTGCTGAGCTCCGCCGCGCCGCAGGGATGCGTGACGGTGGGGGTGTACGAGGCGGCCAAGTGGCTCAACGTGTGAGTATGCGAGTGTGCGCCCCTATGCGCCCCCCCCCCGGGC
>JAODKL010000044.1:1996943-2007917 GCA_026780765.1 Petrocephalus schoutedeni
GACCCGGACGACGTGGTGCTGTGCGTGCTGGCCACGGACGAGGAGGACGCGGGCGACGTGGCCCTGCAGATCCATTTCACGCTCATCCAGGCCTTCTGCTGCGAGAACGACATCAGCATCCTGCGGGTGGAGAACATGCGGCGCCTGGGCGACATCCTGGGCGGCCTGGGCCCGGGCGGCGAGCCGGCCGACCTGCACTGCGTGCTCGTCACCGTACGTGCCCGCGCCCGCGTCCCCGCGCATGCAAGGGCTGTTATCGCGGCTTGATGGGAGTCGGGCTGTGCGGATTGGGCATTCTCAGACTGCCCGCACACATCCTGGGAGACAGCCCTGCAAACAGCCTTTACAGGAAGCAGGGTGACTAGTCTTTCTGCAGCAGGCCAATTCCCAAAAGTACTTAATCTCTCCCTTCCTGGCCCGGCCTCCGCTGTCGCTCTGACCTCAAGCCTTGCGCAATCCAAATGTAGTTCAGCTGCAGACTTCTTCTCAGAATTTGCATGTGCTCTACTGACTGTGCCAATTGTTCTCTTCAGACGTTCTCAGTATGCTAACACTCGCCCCTGCTTTCTTTCCAGAACCCTCACCCTTCTACTTGGAAAGATCCAGCTCTAAGCAAGGTAAACCGGTTCTGCCGGGAGAGCCGCGGTTTGGACCAGTGGGTCCCCATCATCAACCTCCCCGAGCGATGATCGCAGAGCCAGGACAAGGACTCCAACTCTGGAAGAGATGCACTGGATTTGTGACGCAGCCGCGGTCCGCAGGAGAGGACTCCCGCAAACTGATGATGAAATTCACAAAAATAAAAAGGGGAAACATTAACAGACAGAGAGCAGAGCCGCAGCCTCGGCGAGAAGAGGCTGGATTTCGGCTCGACTGGAGGAGTCGCGTTCCTAGCCTGGCATGGGGCGCGGAGATTTCGGAGGAAGGAGTCTGTGTGCCCTCAGGAGGACGAGGAGCACAGGAAGCCAGGGGTGGGGGGTGAGGGGGGAGGCGCCGGCGGGTCGCCAGCGTATCAGGGCCTGTGGATCAGGACTGAGCCCCCAGCTGGATTTCAGGACATACAGAAATGTTCAAATATGCCATTACAACTGTTTTACCATTGAATGAATTCTGTTGTTGTTGCTGTTGTTATTATTAGTATTACTATTATTATTGTTATTATTATATTGTTATTTGAAAGGGAAGCTCTATAATGTCAGTGTGCAGGACAAGCTGTAGTCTTTCATATTTTACAGGAACTTTCCACATGGTCTTTTTTTTGTCTAAGTTATTTTGATTGTATTAATTTAAATGTATTTATGTGGCGGTCACTATAAACCCCCTGTAAAGCAGTGGCACAGGCATTTTGTCGAATAAAATGTTTTGCATGAAAGCTGTCGCCTGCACAGTGATTAAGACGCCAGAAGACGGGGGCCACCTGCTTTAGCTGCGTGCCTCAGGGGCCAAAATCTGTCACTGGGGCCGCGGAGATGTCCCCATGTCACACTGTCAACCGGCCATCTCCCTCCCCTTCAAATAAGAGATGTGGAATGAACACTTTCTGTTGTGTTTCTGCCAGCTTTCCTGGTAGGTCTCAGAAAATCTGTGCTGCTATACAGTAAGCAGTGTGAGTAAAGCGGGAAGCTCCTGTTCCTGGGGCCCCTGCGGGCATCGGCGTGCAGGCTGCAGGCCCACACCGTCACAGCGCAGCCTCTCCAATCTCGGGCCTCCGCTTCCAGAAGACGCCCTGGCCAAATGGGGGGGGGGGCTGCATGTTCCTGTGCTGGTGTGACGTCAGCAGCCCTGACCTCAGCCGTTTCGCTGAAGGCTTCTGCAGCAGCAGCAGTCACTGAACCTCACAGCACACTCTTATATCTACAGTGAGGGTTTGGGCTATAGCTCAGTGTGAAGGGAGGATCAAATAAAAAGTCAGGCGGTTGTCAGGATTGTGACACACGCAGCCCCGCCCACTCCCCACAGTCCCGGAGAATGCCCCTCCCCCTTCCATTGATCCGCTCATCCATGCAGAAGGACGGAAGCATTACCTGCTCTTTGGCTCAGACGTGCTACATGGAGCAGTCACCTCGTGTGCACCTTCTGTGCGGGGAGGGCGACTGGGCGCAGGGGGGAAACCAAAGACAACGTGTCCCATCCCTGCTGGCGACAGGCCGGTGGCTTCACCTTACTACCTGCTGCATTTCAGAGGCTGGGGCTGGCAAGGACCCAAGGTGATCACAGACCAGCCTCCACCATCTGCATCAGCACATTTAGGCAACTTCATGCAAGGATTAGCAATGCGTTCCTGGACATCAGTATGACAAAGTGTCTTCCTGAGCAGGAAGCCGCTGGATTTCCACACGATGCCTGATTTGTCAAGCAGACACAGATCTCTCTCCGTCTCTCCCCAGACTGCACGTGCTCCACTAATTTCCCAGTGATTTGCATCTGTCTGACCCCCAGCGCCGGCCGTATCTGGCTGTCATGTCCCTTTGTATCTCCACACACTTCATCTCCTGCCAGCCCGGAGAGCAGAGGCTGCAGATGCTGGTCTGGGCCGCCACACAGAGCCTGACCATTTCCCAAAATAGCTCCCCTCCTTCAGAATGGAAGCCAGAATTCCTGCCGCAGCTATTTTTAGTAAGCGGCCCCCACCCACCCATCCGGGAGCTGCTGACTGTTGCCGGGCCATAAATAAACCCCCCAGCGGGAGCCCACACAGTCCAGGGCAGCAACCCCCCCCACCATCGGACCCTTTTTGTGAGGCAGGCCTGTGGTCCTGATGAAAGGCAGCGGCATATAAAACACTGGCTGAGTCAAGGCTGTGCGGGCCGGCAGAGAACGTTCCGGAAGTCAGCCTCAAAAGGTCGGGCCCCACTCACAGGGCGTGATTTATGCTGCTCGTTAGTGATCCGCGGTCTCTGCCGGGGTCCCATCAATAGGCCTCCGGTGTCAACGCATACCTGAGCGGTGATGCCTCGCGTGGTTGGGTGGGTGTGTGTGACGCAGCCGGGCTTGGCATGGAGCCCGCGGCCCGGGCCGGAACACTTTTAGCCTCCAGAGACGACGGCGGATGTGATCGGGCACACATGTGAGGGTGAGTAATGCCCAGTAAGGGGGCTTCAAACGGGCCGCTCCGAAAAACACCAACGTGATGCTTCAAAAAGTCCCTGTAAGTGATGTTTGTTGAGCTGGAAAAGAAAAACTGCAGGCAGTACTATCCGGTCCAAAAATCTGAGCAGCGGTAGGATCAAAAGTGCCGACTCCGACCCCCCCCCGTCTGGGTTGGGAAGCTGTTGCTTACAAGGGCAGAGTTGAAGCATTCCCCAAGGCGGACTGTGAACGGGAAGAGCTTATCTACCGCCCTCCTCCCCGCTCCCCCACGCTCCGCCACGTGCCTCGACCCCTCAGAGCTGACTGCTTCACAGTCCACAGGAGTCACGCGGCGTCGAACCCGAGCTCAGGAAAGGAGCTCCCCACTGCCTGCCTGTAAATCAGGTGGCGTGTAAGAATGTGTGGCGCGCAGGCCGCTGGAGATAAGCACGCCTGCTATTCAGCCAGCTAATGCCATTCAGATAGTGTTTATTGGTGAGACATTAAATGTGCTCCTTTGCAGAACACTATGTGCAGGCAGGAAAGTCAACTGCCAGCAAGATAACTGGTTTGGGGGGGGGGGGGGTTCTGTAAATGTGTCGGGGCAGGCCAGCGACATTAACAGGAAGAGCCAGCCAGCACAGCACAAAAGGCACGGTGTTCTCCCCGAGAGAGCACAGACAGCACGCTGGCTGACTGCAGGTCGAGAGGTACGCAAAGCTGCTGAGGGGTCTGGGCCCATGGCGGGTGGCAGACGCACTCAGTGCCACAAACACGGGAGCAGGATTCAGGGCTTGGCAGAGCCGGGCCTGCTGGGCTAGGCTAACGTCATTTGCTGCCCGCTATCCCCATTAAACAAGCTTCTTATCTCGATGACACCATATATGACCACATATATACTTCCCCGCATCGTAACCTTGGTATCGCACCAGAAACAGTTGGCAGGTCCATTAATGTGTAAGCTGGCAGGTGACCCGGCCTTAAGGGCGGGTTTGGCCGGTGAAAGCGGTAAGAGGTGATGCTGTTTCGTTTGACCTGGATGGCGATGGGGGTGGGGGGGGGAGCTGAGACGGGCCCCGGGCCAGGCATGGGAGAAGCGACAGAGATCTGTCTGCAACAGCAGCTTTCCAGAAGCCAGGAGGACAGAGGGCACCGCCCACCCCAGCACCCCTAGCGACGTGCCAGGCAGTGCTAATCGACGTGGCCAGTGTGACATCACTTCCTGTTTGGGTCCCGCGCTGCGCTCCAGCTCTGAAACACATGTATACACGCAAACACACACACAAGACAAACTGCAACAGATTTATGTTTAATAAAGTAAGAGCAAATTCCACGTCTACAGTACCAGAAAAAATGTTTCTAGACTTCATAATTAAGAAAAACCTAAAATCTAAAAGAGGTTTAAATCCACCACTTACAGGAGTAGACTTGGCAAAAAATGCAGATTTTTTCTTTCATTCAAGAAGCCATTTTTCATTTGATAAACAGAGCCCCCCCCCCCCCACCCCAGGGCACAGTGGAGTTCGTGAAACTGCTGCCTAATTCCAGGGATGTAGCAGCAATGTGGAACCGTGGTGAGAGTGGCCATGATGGCACTGCATTTATGCCACTCCACATGCCGGGTTCGAGGAGGCCATCAGGAAGGGGGTCGCATCACAGGAAATCGCTGGCAGGGCTTATCCTCAGTGGTCAGAAGCTGAATACGGCTGTAAACATCAAAACGTTAATGCTCCCCGTCTCATGGGGGATTCTGAGCCCCGGGAAGGGGGCGAAACCACGCTCCCTAAACACCAAAAGAGGACCCCCCTTGGGCATCGACAATGCTTAGAGCGCTGGGTGCGAAATACAATCAGGCACTCGGGTTGTTTCAGTATTCCCAGAACAAACTGTACACAAGATGGCACACGTAGATCTGAGCTCCGTCACACACGCTACGTGAGAAGACATCAATTATTAACAAACTGACAGCAAAGTTATCCCTCATAACTCTGTAAGGCATCTGCATTTAAAGGGTTAAGGTTATCCGTCCTCTCGGAAAACCGCACACAACGCTGGTTAGATCAGCTAAGCTAGACATGGAACAAGGTATCAGGAGCCCAGAATGTATGTTGCCTTCCCATACAGTACTTAATGTCCCCAGCACAGGTCAGAATTGTTAAAGAGGCGACTCACAGGCCGCCCTGGAAGAGAATTACATATTAATACGGTGAGCACTTTCAATCAGGAGGACTGAATACAGAGGTTACCTAGTATTTTGATCACATTTTAAAAAGACATATATATATGCTGGAAATAAGGTGAATATAGGTTTAGTGGTTGGGAAGAGAGGGCAGCCCCCCTCCGCACATCAATTACATGTTCATTCACTTTTCGGGGGCGGGGGGATTTCAGGTGTGTTTCAGAAGTCCTAGCATTCTCCTGCAAGATCAATTGCTATCTGTTGCAATTAGTTTCGATTACTGATCCCAGGCTTAATTCTTACTGTTTGCTAACTCTTAGCCTTTAGTTGTAGAATTATTAAAAAAAAATACAGACAGACATCTGAACAGTCAGACCCCTTCATTCGGACTCTGCCTCGTCTGAGTGAAGGTCAAAGCTTAGGAAGGGGCCGGGCTCTCCCGCGGATGCACGATTAAGCGCCCCAGTTTGCACAAACATAACATCTTGAGGTGTTTATTGGTGGGACGCGACCTTTGACCTGGCAGATCACCGCTGTGACTTATGGTCACCCAGGCACTCCTTAACAATGCAGGCCTCTTGTGGGGATGTAGTCATTGTGCATAGTGCTACCACTTAAGAGCTGTTAATTTCTCTGTGTAGAGAGCCTTTCCTAAGCCCAGTGGGAGTTGTGGTAATCGCCTACACCAACGTCGATGTCACTAAACATCAAAGGCCTCCCAAAGCAGAACTCATTACTCATCCCTCGCATGCACATTTCCTCCAGAATGATCCGTGGGTCTTCCCTCACCGCGATGAGCGAGGCTGTGAAGGGGCACTAGCTGCAGTTAGCCGGGACATTTGCTTGTTAAGTGTGGGGAAGATTAGCGCATTCTTGTTTTTAATCAGTTTGCTGATGATAAAATAATAAATGCCATAAAATGCAGGAGAGGCGTCTTGTTACAGTATAGTGCAGGGTTTTTTGTCCTTGAAGGGGTTTTCTGAGGCAGGGATCCCCATCAGCAGTGGGTCGTACTTGGCACGCTCCCCGCAGTAGTGCATCAGGTCCGCGGAGGCTTTGGACACCTGGGGGGATGGCAGGCCGTGAGCCGGCTTACCAGAAGACCTTTCTGGGCTGCTGTTTATCAAGTACAGGATGTTCTCAGGGTTCTTAGAAGATGGGCCACCCTCCCACCCCCGCCTTTGATCGCCTCCCTGAGGGCGTGCCGCGGGGGAGTTGGGGGGTGACGGGTCTCACCTTAATCCGCTCGATGTTGGCCTCTATCCTCAGCTGCTGAACAGCCCTCCGTGCGTGGACAATGTTGTTGGAGCTGGGCACTTTGGACGACATGCTGGCTGAGCGACCGACCTGCCCGCAGTGAGACACAGCTGGGGTCAGGGAGAGCCACCTGGGAATGGCGGCAAAGGTGGAGGGGAATGGGCGGAGCACGTACCCTCCTCCGGCACCGCGAAGTCACCTCCTGTGGCTGTGCTATGTCGGATCAGAGCCACTCCTGCAAGACAAGGCAGGGCAGCTTTGAAGAAACAAGACTGAACCCCCCAGGCACCCACTTACAGAAATATTTTTCTGGGATTTGAACCAGCAACCTTCAGATCACAGCCACAGTGTTGTAACCTGCCGAGACACTCGCCATTCCCTGTGTCGCACAGCACCAGGACGCAAGCCAGCACCAGGATGGAGGAGTCCAGCTCTATCTAAGTACGTATCAGGCTGAACTTCCAAACTTGCCACTCATCGTGTCACTGTGAAAAGGCAGGACCTGCCTGGAGGGGGCACTCTCTGGCTCACCTAACTGGTCCTCTCCCACTCCCCACCCCCTCTCAGGTCCTTCTGGTGACAGTGGACCATGGGGAGTGCATCGCAGGGCGCTCCAGCCACATGCTCTGTGCCGAGTCATGCCATGTATGCAGGAAAGGTGACGCAGTCACAGAGGCCTAGCCGAGCAGTGGGCGGAGTCAGCCATGCCGGCGTGCACCGGGCTCACGGTCGAGCAGACCAGAGGCCGGCACACTCCACCAGCATCACAGTCCTGCCCCCTAAAGGACAGGGAGGGCTGCTGATAGAACAGCGATATGACAAAGATACATCATCACAATGCAAAGGGAATGGTTCTGACTTCCCAGGATCACCATAGCAACTCCACATCAAGGCTGGTGCTGCCACCTCGCAAACGACATAAACTGACGTTATCCCGACACATTAAAGTTCAGCACCCGCGTCACCAAGCCACGGACCCGGCCGAGTAAATCAGCCAGAGCTGTGAATGGTTAGCTCGGTTCCCTTGGAGACGGCAAATGACACGCGTGATTGCCTGGGGGGGGGGGGGGGTCTGCTTCCAGTGCCCTCTTGGCAGTTGTGAGATAACAGCATGGGGGGTCAGGGGTGCAGTTCACATAAATCCAAGGGCCAAGTTGGTCTTGAGGCTTCTGGAAAGGGGACCAGCTCAGTTTGCATTTTCAGACAATGCACATTCAAACTCCTCCCAAAGGCTATTAATAGTCTGTGCGCCCAGCCTGGCGAGGACAGACAGGACACAGAGCAATTCAGGCAGCCCAGTCTGTGGCCCCCCCCAAGAGCGCCACCACGGCTGGGTGACGTCAGATGGCGCCCTCATCGGGGAAGGATGATTAAAGATGCATCTGGGCCAGAGGGCCAGTGGAACAGGAAGGGCAGTTAGGAGGCCACCGGGAGGGACGCACCGGAAGGGAGCCGATGGTTATACTACAAAGGAGCCGGCGGCTTGTTACTCATCTCCATCCTGTGTGGTGTTAGCTACACAGAACAGGCAAGAAAGTCCTCTTCTGGGAAGCCAGGTTCTAACTGAGCCTGCCGATCATTGCCAGGCTTACATTCGGACACCAGTGAAGCTTTCAGAGCAGGCCGGCTGACACCTGTGACAAAGAGCAAGCCGCAAGGATGGGCGGGGCCAGTGAGCGGTGGGCGGGGCCAGTAAGTGGGGGCGGGGCCAGCGGTGGGCAGGCGGACCCGGCGCCAGTCACTGGCTGACTTGCGTCAGCACGGCACAGGCATGGCCCGAGAGAGCACTTTAGCGAGCCCTGAAGGTCGAGGCACGCAGCCAAGCGAGGAAGGCAGTCACACACGCCAGACCAGACGGTCCGGAGCAGGAATGACTCTGAACTCACACCCCACAGGGGCAGAGAGTTCAAACCTCCCAGAAGAACCTCCCATCCCCAGCCCAGGCAGCCAGTGCCGGGTGATTCAAGGTGCCACTGCAGACAGTGACTGGTGTTACTTTACATGACGGGTAATGTCAGCTAGTGTGCCAGCTTCTCACTGGAAGCGGAGATCCAACCTCAGACTGCTGCCCAAGTGTCTTCAGAGTTCAGGCAAATCCTTTCTGGGGACTCCGAGTGCTCCTCAATCTGGGAGTGCTGACAAATCCAGGCCACGCCGAGGGCCGGGGGGACACGGAACATGAGGGCAGGGTCCACCAGCGCCTCGCAACCTGCTCACTTCCCAGGAGGTCCCAGTAAGACCACGTAGGCTGTGAGGGGAGTCTGCCTGAGGGGGCAGACGTCATGGAGACCACCCCAGGTAGGAGAGACCCCATAGCAGTCTGCAGGACATATCATTTGCCAGCTGTCTGGTCTTCCCTTCAGGAAAGCAGAAGAGGGCCCCGGTGCACTGAGTTACGCAGTGTGATGTCAGTGTGACGTCAGTGTGACGTCAGTGTGATGTCAGTGTGATGTCAATCATCCCGTAAGCTTCATCCTCAGTGCCAAGACAGCCATCGGGGGTCCAACTGCTAAGCCGTTGCACCCCACTGACTGAGCTATAAAGCAAACTGACTGGCAGAGGGGTTCAGGGATACGCTGATAGGGTTACAGAGAAGCAAGTGTGCTGAAGACTGAGGGCCACCATTGGGACAGTGTGCACACGCGCGCACACACACACACACACACATACACACAGACACACACACACATACACACAGACACACACACACACATACACACACACACACACACACACACACACAGACACACACACACACAGACACACACACACAGACACACACAGGCAGAGCCACAGATGCAGACAGAGCCACACGCACACAGACACACACACAGAGCCACACACACAGACACACACAGAGTCACTCAGTCACGCAGCCTAGTAACAGGGCAGCCCATAGGCTGGCGGTGGGGGGCAGCTGTACGTTAATGGACTGGGTGGAGGCCTCAGACCATGTGACACCCCCTCCCCCGGCTGCTACATACATCCTGCCACTGTTTAGGCATCAGCAGCAGAGCCCTGGGTTTCAATCCAACTCGCCCTTATTAGCGGTAATCTCCGTGACCCTGATGCTATCTGGGGGCCAGACGGGCGGAGACGTCACAGCAGCCATGGGGGTACGGGGGGGGGCACCCCCTATGCACTACTGAATGCCGCACAAGGCACACCATCTACACCGAAATGAGCAGCTGCCATGAGCAGCTCCAGACTGTGACTCCAGCGCGAGTCCTGAGCCAATGAGCTGTGATTGAATGCTTTTATTCTTCTTCACTGCACATAGGTGCCGGTCTGTCTCTCCGTCAGTGGTTGCCCTAAATAACTGACACCCCCCCACAACACACACAAATTTAACCACTATAAACTGGAAATAAAAAGTGACAAGAAGTGTGGAGGAGAGAGACTTGGTCAACAATACGTGCCACAAAATAATAACACGCACTAGTGCATTTATAAGACATAGATACACAGAGTGAGATCCACGCCTAGGGAAACTGGCCAGTCACATTAAAGCTTTTACAGCACGGGCATTCCATCCTTCCTGGGGGGCCCCAGACCCCCAGCAGCCGCGGAACGGGCATGCATACGCGCACTGGCGATAAAACACGCGAGCGAGAAGACAGAGGAGGAGGCTGGTGGAGAGGAAGACGCAGGTGATGGAGGGAGTGCAGGTGCAGAGAAGGAGAGAGCGACTGAGCCAACGAGAAGGGCAAAGGCCGCCAAACCGCGCCCTGGTGCTGCCAGCTGAGGAACCGGACGGCACCGCCAAACCGCGCGCTGGTGCTGCCAGCTGAGGAACCGGACGGCACCGCCAAACCGCGCGCTGGTGCTGCCACCTGAGGAACCGGGCTGAGTCTGGAGCCCCGACACCTTCCGCAAACTGCCAGAAAAAAGCAGTTAACACCATACGGCATACAGCTTGAAGATGAAAAGATTTCCATTCCTTTGTTTTTTTTCTCTGTTCCATCTTTACCTCGTCCAAAGCAGGACGTGCTGTCTGCACGAGCTCACACGCCGCCCCGGCACAGCACTCCTGGCACAAACTGTGAGATACAAGGACTCTTTCATCTATGATGAAAAAAAAATGACAGATATTTTCCCAGTTGCTGTGACGCGCTGCTGAGTCAGCGCCCTAAGCAGCCTGTCGTGGCTCCCAGCATACAAGCGTGCATTTGTCTCGGCCGACCCACGGCGGGCAGGTAAGTGAGGCGTAAAATTAACAGGCTTCTCCCAAACGAGGGGGAATCGGGGTCGGCGCTGCAGATGGCGCCGCGGTGCAGTGGGGCGTGGGCCCCCGGCGGGGCGGGAGGGGGGGGCGTTATTTTCTTCCCACCGCACACCCAGCTCCCCCACCCCCCTGGCTTGCTGTGTGGCCTCGACCACAGATGGAAAACTTCAGCAAATCAGAAAAAAGAGGGGTTGGGTGAAACTCCCAGGTCTGCAGATCCGGCAAAGTCAGCAACCCCCTCCTG
>JAODKL010000044.1:2045662-2061531 GCA_026780765.1 Petrocephalus schoutedeni
AAAGGGCCAGCCTGCTATGGGTTGTGACCATCTCCACCGTCTTGGTCTGGCATGGAATGGGCAGACCCTACGGGCAGTGCCACGATTTCCTGGTGGGCCCTGGAGTTTTTAAAAGCCGTAGTCAGTAATCTCACTTTTCTCTTCTGTAACATTTTTTCAGGCTATTCCTGGTTTTGGGGCCGCTGGTGTTGATCAAAAGCAAACTGCTACTCCAGGGGAGGGATGCATTAGTCACGAAAACCAATGAAAAAGAAATGCCAAAACCAGCCAGCGGGCGGACCCTCGCGCAGCCGACCGGCCACATTCCTGACGTTCCAGCAGCCGGACCGAGTGAAATTAGAGCAGCTAAGGCATAACTCAAGCTCCACCCATCGTGCTGGCCCTGCTCCCCATCGGGGTGCCACTGCTCCCCATCGGGGTGCCACAGCTCTGGGAGGAAGGCCGAGAAACTTCCAAAAAGGGGGGGTCGGGCTTTTACCAACCCCTCCTTGGAGGAAGTGCCCAGCCTGGAAACACCAGGGCAGTGTTCCAGCCGTGACCTCCCCCCCTCCCCCTTTTAGATGCGGCCGGAGTAGCTGGAGGGGAAAAGGTAATCCGTAAAGCTCAGGCGAGGAATGCATGCAGCGACGGCGGCCCACATCCGGGGAATGATCCCTGTTCTCCAAGCAGAAAAAGGTGCACTGCTTCTTAGCATCAAAATCATATTCAGCAAGTAATGTGAATAATGAATAACTGCACTTTTAAGAATATCCTTAGATTTAAAAAGGAAGAGCTTATAAGGCAGAGGCTGTGGTTGCCTTGTGCTGCCACGTATTCATTTGCCAATCTGACATCGACGTGACATATGCGAGATGTAGCATTTCACCGTCCATTTTTGCCTCCGCCGCCATGCCACCTGATTTATGTCCCGTTCCTGTAATTGTACGGTTGGCTGCTTGATGTTTCATTGCACATCAGCAGGAGTTACTCTGCAAAGAACTTTGATATCCAATCCACAGCTTAATGGCAGGAGGGACACACTCACCTATCTGGTTGTTGAAGTTGAAGGCGATGTCAAACTGTAAGATGACGAGCATGAACTGGAACCAGGGACTCATCTCCTTGTTGGGAAGCGGGACGTGGACGGCGAAGACGATGTCGTTGGCCTGCACCTTCATGGCCATGGCCTCGCTGAAGTCGCGGATCTTGTCGCACTGGTTGGGCCCCCAGGGCATGAACCAGCCGCTATGGTGCTTGTTCACATCCATGCATTTTGTGGCCAGGTAGTGGACCGCAGTCGTTGGGCTGGGAGCTGGTTTGGGGAGGACAAGCAGACAGGTCAGTAATGGAGTTTGCGTAATTAGACGGCCCCCCCAAGCACCCGAAAAAAATGCCAAACCCAGACGAAATCCATAAATGGCACCTCTGGTACTAAACCCTCCCGTCCGGCTACACCCCCAAGCATAAACACTGTGGGAGTGGGAGCTGGACGCAAGTCAGGGATTCTGCTACTCCCAGTAAACAAGGCTGCATTCCTCAGGGACCACATGTACGTTTGTCTGGGGGGGGAAGGGGGGGGTTAGTCGCCTCATTCACCCTACAGTCCCCACCCCCACTTCAATATACCCTCATGGTCAAAGCCCAACACAGACCTATCTCCCATGCTAATGGCACCAAGCGAAAGCCCACAAGGTAAAAACCTGCTCCTTAGACCACACATAGAAGGACGGCCAGGGCCTCCCATCGTCACATGGGGAGAAGATCCCGCCCTGCAAGTGGCCCAACTGATTGGAGAATAACGTAAATCAGAAGGGAGCTGTATAGCAGAATGCCCCGGAAGGTCCGGTAGCTTAATGTGATCAAGCTCAGAGCAAGTACATACTCTCACGTGGCGTCAGGAGCCGACTATAACGCCAGTGTACAGTTTGTTACATTACAGGGAGGGTAATTAAAGACGTCTCCATCTCATTTAGCAAAGGAAGTCGCACCGCTACACTACAAAGACACTGTAGCATTAGCATTAGCCGGCGCTAAGGGGCTTCACTGCTGGCTGAATTCCTGGCACAAAATCTCCACTGTTGGGCCTCCAGTTTGACGCCCCACATCAAACACAAGCAGCTGCCTGTCCCTCAAGATGAGGCAAGTTCTCGTCTCCCGAACCCTTTGAGGAATGAACAAAAGATGAAAAGGAACCACTCGACACTGGAAGATATGAGTGCAGGATGGGGGGGGGGGGCACCCTCAGTCTCTGAAGCTCGGTTCTCGGGCAGCTGGAGGGTGGTGGAGGGGGGAAGCTGGTTTGTTAAGTAGCAACTAATGGAAGTCTTCCTGAGACATTCTGGACACCTGAGGCTGTAAATGATGCAGAAGTTAGAGATGTGGGCCTGTGCCCCTCCCCCGGCGCCGCGGGCAGGAAGCCTTTGATCCAGAGCGCAATCTGAATGCGACTGGAGAGGCATAAGGCGAGAGGGGCGGCTGATGCCCGGAGGCCCGCGGCACCCGATTAGCACTCAGGATGCCAGCTCAAAGCGGGGAAAATGGCAGGAATTAAAGGGCGTACAAAACACTAGGCCACAGTCTCACTGGGTCAGACGGCTTCTCTGCTCACGGCTCTGCAGGCATTGGAACAGCAGTAAGATAAAGTCCACTGCTAAATATTAAGCACAGCACTTTCAAAGCCAACCCTGTTAAAAATGTATGTACACAAGTTCCACAATCCTGTGCACCCCATATGGAGACAGAAACGCTTTGGGATTCTCACACACACCAGCAGCGCTGCTGTAACGTTTGGCACCTTAGCCGGGTACGTTTAAAACAAACAAAAAGAAAAACAAACACCAAAAAACCACACCTGCTGAACTCAACATTTTGGGTCAAACCGGCACACATGGTTCCCACTTTCCATTAGCAAACACGCATCAAGTTATTTGCAGAATTAAAAAATAATAATAATAAAAAGAAAAAAAAATCAATACCACAAGATAACGACAGAAAATGCCCCTAACATTACTCCGTTTTTACACAGACTCTGGAAGCGAGCACCATGAAAATGATTCGTCCTCATTGTGGCAAAACGAGATTAAAACACATCAGAATTCAAGAAAGCAAACCCTGCTGCAGGCGGAATGCACCCGGCCGAGCCAGAACAGGCATCCCTTCAAATTCCCAGCCCAGTGAGTCTCCAGCTTTGGCCGCCTTGGTCCCCCTCACCTCATGTGGCGTTTAAAGTTGTCCAGTAAGGAGAAGAGCAGTGTGCCCTTCTACTCCATTACCCTGGCCACCACCAGCCAGCAAGCAAACACAATGGCGCTGGGCTTCATTAAATCAGACGCAGACAGGAGGGCCCAAATAAGCTAATATCTCACCACAGAGCCAGAGCCAGGCCGAGGCTGACTGGGTCTGCTCCAGCTGTCCAAAGGCACAGGGACGGCATCGCCAGGCAGCACACCCCGCGTCCAGCCCCAATAAGCTGCCATGGTACCACACAGCCAGAGAGTCACCATCTTCTGGCAGAAAAGCGAGTCCAAAAAGGCTCAAAAAGCGAGCAGAGCACATACCAGCCAGGTCTGGGGAATTCTGCCTGCAAATTACACCTAATCCCCAGTCATATGTGGCTCAGATTAATACACACGAGAGACATGGGAATTGGGATCAGTGACGCTGCTTGTCCTCCTACACAGAAGCGTTTTCCAAGCTGCTCCGGAATGGAAGGGCTATCAGGCGGGAGCAGGGGAATGGGGCCCGGGGGTAAGGGGCCCGGGGCGCGGGGGCGACCGCGCAGGCGGCGGGGGCCGGAGCCCAAAGGCAGGGGGCCGCCAGAAGTTAAAGGGGCGGCTGCCTTCTGACAGCCATACAAGCTGCCGCTTTCATCTTGGGATCTCACCATGTTCAACAATCCGGGGCTCCGAAATTCCTCTCCGATTGCAGGGGGGGGGGCATCAGCCAAAAGCATCCCCACCATTGTCATTATGCAGACACACCGTCTCATGTGCTTCGGGAAACGTTACAAAACAAGGAATGATTACAAAGAAGACAAGGAATGATTACAACCCATTATGCATGATACATTCCGTGAGCCAGCGTGGGGACGTGGTTTGGGCCAGAGCCCCACGTCCGACTCCGAGCGAGAATCGCAAGCATCTCATGAAATAAAACAGAGAAACTACATTACAGGGCTGACTGTTCGGCGGAACTGGTTTGGCCTTTTAAAAGGAACGTTCCCGGGCTGCGACTATAATCAGTCCGAGATTCCCTGGGCGTCCTGGGTCCGTGAGAGCGGCTCCGTCCCGGTTACCGGCGCTTATTCCCGCATGACAATCCCGCAGCGATCCCGCTTTCCCATCGGACCCCGCCGGACGCGACCTGCCTTCGCCACCAAGGACATCTCCGCACGCCCGGTGACCTCACGGCGCAAAGGAAAACTTTAAAATCTCAGACCTGCACAAGTTTCCTCCCCGCAGACGCCACGCTATAAATGCGGTATAACTAGGACCAAACTTTCTTCTCGTTGCTGCCGAGATACGTGCATGAAGGGAGCGTCGCCGGGCTCCGGCGCGTCTGCGGCGCTTCCCAGCACAATAGGAGCCCAATGAGATCATAGGAGCCGGACACCGATACCGCAACAGGCCGGTAACAAAGACGCGGGCAGCGGAGAAAGTGGCGCAGAGCAGAACTTACCGATCAAACCCCCGACCAGGAAGGAAAAGACCTGGAAGAGGAGCAGCGCGACTCCCACGATCAGCAGCTTCTTCGTGCTCATGTTCTCGATGATCGCCCCGGCCATGGTCAAAGTTTGCGCAAAGCTGGCAATCAGCGGAGAGAAGCGGCCGCACCCGACGCGCCGGAGCCCAGCAGTGACTGCGGGCGGCTCTCTAGCGCCCCCCAGCTCCTCCGCGGCGCACTGTGGGGGGGCCGGGATCGGCGTCACGTGACCGGCGCTTTCACACCCCGGACCGGCATCTCCGCTCCCCCGTTTGCTGGGATCTCCGGGACAGTCACCGTGACGCTTATTCCTCTATGCGCCAATGCGCTTGTCTTTCTGGTTTAGGACATCCTTCTCCATGTGATCTTTGCCACTCGTTACATACAGAGAGTAACGCAGAAGCCGTCTGATGGTATTCGTATCTGAAATTACGCGAAAACATCAATTTTTCAGATTGCTGGGGGTAGCAGGCTTGTGCTTATTTCACCAAAATGCAGCATTAATATTTGAAATCCACCACATTAGCTAGTCCCAATCTTTCACAAAGTCAAGACAGATGTAGTATCTTTCATTTAAAATGCATGATTAACATACCAATTAATTGAATTAAAATGAATCTGCCATTCAGATTACTTAAATTGTTTGTTCCTAGACCATCAGCCTGCCAAATTTTATCTTACAGCACAAATACTGTAACAAAGCAGTCTAAAAAAACAAATCTCTGTTTATTTATTGTGAATTAAATGTTTCCGTTAAACTATATTTTATTGATTTTATTGTTAGTATCAAAAGTGCACTGACTAGGATTTAAGAGTGTAAATATAACATTAAATCACATGAAATGTTTTTGCTAATTTACAACAATTACAGAACAGCTTTTTTGGCTGTTGTGTGTTTTGGAAACCCTGCAGGAGGTTTTACTAGCCGTCAGCTGTCTTATTGGCACATTTTCTGATTTGGGGTGTGAATTTCACCACCGATGTTCTCCTTGTGTGGGTGAAAACGGGGATCCAGTGGCATTATGTGCATTTCAGTGACTTCAGCCTAGTAACCAGAGAGCAGGTCTAAAGCGTAGCACACAGGATACAGCATTCAGGCTCTTAATGAAGGACAGAAACAAACTTCCACTTGTATTGGAGAAATATTTGACCAGAAGTATCTGTACTTTGACTTAAGTAATGGAGTTACTTTGTACCCTACTGGGAGTAGCTTTGGTTTCAACATTGGTCGGGACCAAATCTGTACCAACCCTCGCGCCCCCCCCCCCCCCAAAAAAAAACACACATAGTACCCCGCAGTATTGGTAGGGTTAGGGTTTCCAAAGCTACTCCCTTGCATTTGGGACTATACTATAACTTCAACGGCTGTTAAACCACAGGTGCTGATATTTCTGTAGTTGATAATATAATAATTGTGCAAACTAAGTACAGGCCGCGGTGCTATGGCCATGTAACTAAGGGTATTTGTGGGCCTGATATCACAATGGAGCACTGTGATACCGCGAGTCGCATGCATACAAGTGTAGTTATTCATTGACGCTGGTGATCTTTCTGCCAGGGCATTTAATGACTCACCTGTTCTTTCACCTCCATGCACAGGTGCACAGAAAACGTAAAGGTTGTCTTTTAAAAGCTGTGCTCGAGGTTTCCTGTAGCAGACTGTGTCCATGCTCTGTTTTCCGTTTGTATACACCCACCAAGTCATTTTAAAATGTATTTGTATGCCTTTTGAAATTAGCCTATTTATTCATATTTCACATTGATGATTGAAATTAGATGTTCTGTATCTGTTGCCAATTAATTCTTTAAAACATTATTTATTGCTATTGTGTTTCCTTACCTACCTCACTTGCATTTTTATTTGAATTTAATGAGGCTAAAATTAATCCACATTAAATGCACTTCGCACCATGGATTACTGCCATAACTAATTCTGGAGCAATGCATTTGTTATCGATAAACAAATACATATTAAACAAACAAACTCTACAAAAAACAAGTAAAATTTCATTTTATTTTTAGATGGTGGTCTTCATTTGCGTTATTCTGCCTTAACAGGAGGATGTTTACACTGTGGTGTAAACGCCCCTCTCTCCCATTTGGCTAAAATAAGCATGCTTACTAATGTCCATGCCCATGTCCATGCAGTAAGCTGAAAGTGTAGTTCTGGTTTCTCGGTCACGCCTTTTAAAGCCTTGGGACCCCATCAGAGCCGCTGGAATGTGGCTGTGATTAATACCCTGCGGCCCCCAGCTGTGATTCACTGCATTGGGTAGTGCTCTCCCGCTGCGACCCTCAATGCATTGAGCTGAATAGGCCCCGACATGCATCCCCCTTCTTCCAAAGCGGCCCGAAACAAGGGCTGCCATGGCCACGCCCATCCATGGAGCCGGAAAACCACAATTCTTCAAGCAGTGACAATTTGCCTGTGGCCTTATCTGTCATACAGCAGAAACACCAAGTTTACAGCCACTGGTGCCCAGAAGCTGCAAAGACAGACGGTGAGAGATTCAGCAGTCGGTAGGCAGTGCAATGTTTATATTCTAGTGACCAATTTAAGATCGCTGAAACTATTATAATATGTAATCATTTTATATTATTTATATTATTATTATATGTAACATTAAGATGGACTTTATTGAAGGGGGAAAGTCTTATATTTATCACTGTTTTTAAATAGAATTATAGTATGTATTTGATTTATTATACATTTAAAAATGTGTTATGGAGCATGCAAAGCCTGGGATGGGGGGAAATATTATTCTTGCACCAGGCAGCGACAATACTGATTATAGGAAGTAGTGACTTATACAGACTTATACATTTTCTTTTTTAATCCATAATTGAAAATTGTGTGCAGGCTGCCATTGACAATTGATGCAGGGCGAGATAACTGGTCATGGCGACAACAAGTGCTACGAGGCGTCTGGAGCAAATCACTTAATTTGGGCCAATAAGTCATAGAGCAAAGTCGTGATTTTTCATTTCCAACACCTGCGTTACGTCACGTTGGCTCCTGTAACAACGCTCCAGTTAATTACATATTATCGTTTGATGCACTATTATATTTTTTTGTTGATACTTTAACACTTAGGCCTACTCATGAAGTGTAAGTAAATTAGTGGGGCAGGGCTCCATGCATATCAGCGTTTCACTCAGATAGTTAAACAAACGCCTTGACCGCGATGGCGGCTAGCAGCTCTCACCACTGCCATCTGCCCATCTTCTTTGTTTCTGCTGTCATCAATTATTGATCTCTGGCCTCTGGTAGGGAAAATAAAAAAGCTTTTATCACCTGCTCTCCGTGAGCCTCCTCGGGACCCGCAGCCAGCCTGCCGGAGCAAACACACTGCACACTGTCCCAATTAAAAGCGTCTCTCCCCCATGATGATAAAGACTCACAGCAGCAACATGGATTTTTACTTCAGGAGGAATAGAGGCATTATAAAAGAATTTCTCCATCTGGGAAAAAGGGGAACTTTGTTGAATTTGGGCAGGTGGGTATCTTAGGGCCAGCTATCCTGCCAGCTCATTATAATTACAGCTCCCCCCTGTGGCTAAAGCCAAGAAACCAGCCTGCCTGATTTTCTCAAGAATGTGCACTTAGCTGCCGACATAAATCACCCATGATCATGTCAGTCCTGTCAGTAATTGTTTGATCATATACAATAAAACATAAGGCTAACAATTACAGATACACAAAGCCATCAGTATTGAGAGCATATCCGAGATTCAGCAAAGTGATTTGCTTCAAACATGAATGAATGTTCTTGTTCAAGTCCATATTGTACGCCACGCAGTCTCATGTATTCATGGCCATGTACTTTTCAAAACTCAAAATTCACAGCGCTCTATTTTATCTAATTTTCAACATCAAGAAGTGTACTTTACCTTAAAACATATTACACCAAAAACAAGTAAAATGTCCACATCTTATAAAACAACTTTATTGCTCAGAGTATAGCTTGTGGAGAGGCATTGGGAACAGGCATCGCAGCACCAAGCCACCGGTTGTTACGAGTCAATGCGTTTTAACATCACCTCTTAAACAGAATCTGCCCAAACACTTCCGTGATAAACTTACATTCTGCATCTATGTGGCTGTACAAAACAAGCCACCTCGGCCCATTAGACAACTTGACAGCTTCACAAGTGAAACTTCCTGTCACTAAATTTTCTTCTATCTTTGGTTCTGCAAGACAAAGTGTCCCCCCTATGCTGTTTAGGGTTATTACTGCAATACTGACTCAAGAGGGCCGGCTAACCCTACAAATACAATGATGACTTGGAAATACATAAGTCACATTTTAATTGTATTTTATTTTATTTTTTTTTTACAAAAAAGGGAAAAAAACTGGTAAACACCCGCTTTTCAATAAGAATGTCTTGTTGCACCAGTTAATACAATTTAAAGCAAAAAATGAACAGGGGCAACATTTAAAGGGGAGTGTCCTCCCACACTAAGCACTTACCCGACATTTAAAGGGGAGTGTCCTCCCACACTAAGCACTTACCCAACATTTAAAGGGGAGTGTCCTCCCACACTAAGCACTCGCCCAACATTCAGGAGTATATCTTCTAGTCTTAAAATGAGTGTTGAATTATCCTTCAACGTGACAATGGCCAAAAAAAAAAACTGCACCAAGTATTTAGAAAATAGAGGGAAAAATGAATAATCAAAACTGAATATACTTCAAAACTGGTGATAACCACATGAGGTGAGACGCGGGGAACCAGAGAGGAGCTCTGGATGGTAACAGAAAAGCCCTTGGAGCTAAAGCAGACAAGGCAGTTTGAACTAAGACCAAAAAAAAAAAAAAAACGGGAGAGAAATAGGTCCCAACACCGGCGGCCTCTCCAGCCAAGCCGCAGACTCAGGGGGGCTCGGATGGCGGCCGCGGCGGCGACCTCGCAGGCCGGGGCGGGGCAGCCTGCGCGCCGGCGAGGTCACATGTCGTCCTCATCCTCTTCCTGAGAAGAGCCGGCCTGCTGGGCGGCACTGGCCGAGGCGGCTGCCAGCTGTGCCTGCTGGGCTGCCTGCTGCATCTGTAGCCACTCCTGCTGAGCCAGCTCAGCCTGCTGCTGTCGGGCCTGAAAGACACACAGGCAGGGCGGCGTGAAGGCAGCACCACCCACCCACCCAGGGGCCAAACACCACTGCACACAGGGGCCAAACACCACTGCACACAGGGGCGGGGCGGCGTGAAGGCGGCACCACCCACCCAGGGGTCAAACACCACCCACCCAGGGGCCAAACACCACCGCACACACCCACCAAGGGCCCAAACACCACCCGCACACACAGGGGCCAAACACCACCCGCACACACAGGGCCCAAACACCACCCACACACAGGTACCACCTCATTCCCGTCACCTCACCCAGGTGTTGAGGCCGCACAGACTTGCACCCACACACAAGCACTATAACCCAAGCGAGGCTCCCTCGGCCAGGGACAGGCGCCTCGCCGGGCTTTACCTTGGCAAACAGTTCCTGCTGCTGTCTGAGAAGCTCCTCCTCGGGGATGCCGAGGTTTTCGAGCCGAGAGCTGGCCTTCCTCCGCTTAAGTGCTACCGTTTTACACTCCTGCAGGACGTCCTTCACCTCGGCGATGTAGGACGCGAAGCCCAGGCTTTCAAGTGCTGGGGGAACAATTACCAGGGGTTACGCGGGACGGGGGGCGGCCTGCGGGGCGGGGGGCGGCCCGCGCCCCCACCATCAGCGCCGGACCCGGGGACCGACCGCGGCGGCCCGTACCGTTTATCACATGCTCCGGGGAGATGGTCTTCTTCTCGGACTTGTTGCAGATCTCGTTGGCCTCCGAGGAGATGAGGTGGATGAACTCGGTGCAGCAGTTCACCACCAGCTCCCGGGCGTCGTTGGCCACCCGCACGTTCGGGAGCGTCTCCTTAATCATCTTGTTAATGGCCGCCCTGGGTATCGTGAGGTCGTCGTCGTTCCCCGACGAAGAGGCCATTATCGTTACAGAGCACGGAATCGCGACACGAGCGCCGAATCCTCCGGGGTCTCCTTCGGGCGGCGGCGGCCTAGAGGGTCCGAGTCGCCGGCTTCGGCCCCGCAACGACGGCGGGGCTCCGGGAGCCGAACAATGGGCGTCGGCGGACGCCGAGGGAGCGAGCCGAAGCCGCGGTGCGAGGCGAGGAGAGCGTCCGGGAGGCGCGGCGCGGAGGGGCGGCGGCGCGGCGGCGCGGTTCCGACACTCAGGGCGCTTTTTGTTGTGTGGCCATGAGCAGCTAACAGGCTAACGGGCAGCTAACGTTAGCCGCGGCGAGCGCTTCCGGCTCAGCGTGCGGCGGCGGGCGGCGCGTCGCTCGGCATTTTATCTCCGTCACCGGAACGTCGGACCCGAAACGCGCAGCGACGGGAGCGGCGACTCAGTTCATAGCAGCGCCTGGTGCGCCCCACAAAACGCTGGCCCGGGATCCCAGCTCGGCGGAAGCGCCCTCCCGTGACGTCACTCGGCCCGCGTTCTACTTCCGGCACAGATTTGTGGCGCATGCGTATTTCTAACTGCACGGCTTTCGGAAGTTTCCCTATACAGAGGTGTAGTTGAAGAGCGTTCGCGAGGTTTTCTAACCGCTTATCCTGTTCGGGAACAAGTCTGGCATTCCAAAAATGGCAATATACATTCAAAAAGAGTAATATGGATCGCATTTTTTAAAATTGGTTCAATCTCAAATATGACTTTTTATGCAAATGTGGTTAGTTTAGCTGACACTTCCTCATAAATTACTTACCACCAGCTTAAGTTATGCAGCCACTAGGGAGCCCCCTGCCCGCCCACCGGCGTGTCTGTGCCCGCTCACGTAATCAGGTTTGAAAGTCAGATTTATGCACATGGTGCGGTTTTATCCTATAAATAAAACTGAAAATATGCTGGGGCTGTCAGGATCAGTGAACAGGCAAATTTATACAGGGAGCAAATGCCTCTCGGAATGATGTCAGGAATTTGTTCAGATTAAAAAACGTATTTATTTATGTAACTAATTTGGTATGTATAATTTAGGTATCCATTAGAAACAGATGCTACAAAGTTCTTCAGAAATACAGGAAGTGACACAGGTGTGGAATGACAGCAATGGAGCTCCGCCCAGTGTGACACCTTAGATGCTTATTGGTGGGTTTGTGACGTCACCATCCTCAGCTGTGCGCTCATGAGCGCCATTTGGATGACGACCTTTCCGCACACAGCCCCACCCTCCCCGACAGTCTCTGCCCACTAGATGCCTTAAAAACAGGACGACTTCATTAAAGGCTGAAACCCCTGAGAAAATGTGCTTGTTGTACTGAGCTTTAACAGCACATCAAAGCAAAAAGGACTTACGCATGTTCTAGTTTGATTCAATTATCCAGGCGCTTCAAAAAAAATCCCCAGATGACAAAGTCAGTATTAAATGCGATGGTATAATTTCAAATAAACTACTGTTGTCGTTTTTGCTTATGAATGAGAATGGCAAAACACAAGCTCCTTTGAAAATCCAAAATGTTTAATAAAAACCAAACAGCATTCAGTTCCAAAGGCCACTGAATTAAACTATAAAATCAATTCATTTAACAATATTGGACCCACGTTAAATCTCAGCTACAGCTGCGAGCATTGCAGAGTTTAAGGCTTAGAAGTGAAGCAGACCCAGAGATTTTTTATATATAAGCAGTAAATGAGTATTTAAATAGTTTTTAAAAATTCCTATTTTGGCTGCAAATGAGGTGCGTCGAACCTAATAACCCTTCCACTATAGGGTCCCAATTAAGGAAAGGCCCTTCTGTACGAAGCCTTCCGTGGAAAGCAGGTTGTAAAGCAAGTACAGAAATATATTATACAGGTGCGTAGCATGTCAGCCTAGCTTGGCACATCCAGGACTGCAGTTACTGTGTAAGTGCATCGACACAAAGCAGTCGCTGAGACTATGGCCCTGCGGAGTCTAGAACTTGGCCCGTATGCGGTCCAGGGGGTCCGTGTGCCACATGGTGGGGTCCCAAGCCTGAAACCAGCCGGTGAAGGTGGGAGGCTCTGCGCCCTGCTTGATGGTCACGATGGGCACTCCTCGGCGCCCGGAAGGGTCAGAGGTCACATACTCCTCGGCTGAAAATGAGACACAGCGAACGTGATCTGAAGCAGTTTAGCTGCAGCCCAGCCGCAGAAAGGGCCGGCAAAGGGGGTCATACTCGTACCGATTTTGGGCGATCCGGTCTTCTCCACCTCGTTTGCTTCATTGCCAATCCAAAGGAAGATCTAGGAATGGGAAAATGTAGGGGGGCAAATGTATGTCAGATGAGCTGCAGATCCTACAGCTCAGTACCAGCTTGGCACTTTGGGGCTCCAGTATACCTGGTCCCAGGTGTCCAGCAACATGACATCATCCGGGGCGAGGTCAGACTGAGTGAAGTCTCCAGGGACCTCCTCTGCCTGGGAGGCGGGCCGGAAAAGAGAGAGAGGGTTAAAACATCAGCAGGTAAGCGGGTGACCCCTGAGGCCTGTAGACTGACACCCCACGCGCAGCCCCCACTCACGATGAGCCGTCCTGTCTTGTTGGAGCAGCCAAACAGACGAGGGGGCTTCACCATGCCCTGCAAGGCCTTGGAGGTCTGGTATTCCTTCTTCCCACCCAGTGCAGTCCAGAAGGCAGCTGGGGGAGAAAATGTGCTTCAGACACGCGGCACAAATACAGGCCCATTCCAGCTAGACGCAACATGCCAATAAGTACAACACTTGTACAGAAATCACTCAAAGTGACTGTAACAAACTTAGCTGACATTTCTGTCCAAAGCAACAGCCTATTTATCCCACCAATGTCTTTAATACAACAGAAGGGATCCTGAGCCTGCAAACTCTGGCTTACAAAGTGATATCTCTAACAAAGTGATATCTCTAACAAAGTGATATCCTTAACATGCTGCCTCTGACTCATCATAGTAATGGTCCACAGGCTGCCCCCTACTGGCCGCTTGCAGAGAGCATTTGAGTACCCCCCCCCCCCACCCGCCACACCTGGCTCCTTGCCCTCCGCCACATTGCTGGGGCTCCCTCCCAGCACGCTGGCCACTTGCTGACCAATGGTCACTTCGTCGCCGCTGGCACCGACCCCCTTCCAGATGAAGGTGGAGGTGGGGCACTTGAGCACGAACACGTCATTGGTGTTCAGGCGGGACGCACAAGGCTCCACCTGACGGGAGAGTGACAGGAAGTGCTCAGGCTGGGCGTCTCACCACTTCCTGTTTAGACGACTGAACAGCGATGCTGCTGACGCTGCTGAGGCTGCTGATGTGTAACACAGTGACAACCTTATGTATATAAATTTGATTCAAAACTTAAGCATTTATGTTTGGACTGTGTGGCCTTTGGACTAGGTTATGACAACAAAGGCAGTACAGACAGGTAAAACGATGAATGCAGAGCAAACAAATAGAATCCTGAAAAATAGAGGATTATGAGATATAATACATATGATTGGTATATAATATTACAACAGTTCATCTAAAGTGACTTGTCAAGCTGGGATCCTCTTGAGGGCAGCAGAAGGGAGGCCTTCCTGGGAGCAGTGCCCTAGGCAGATAGCCTCACCTCCACGGCGCGGGTGGAGTTGCTGGTGCTCTGCCGGATGTGGAAAAGGCGGGTGGCTCCCGCCGCGCTCTGGCCGCCTTTGCGGGACGTGCCGCCGCTGTGGATGATCATGGGCTTCTTCTTAAAGAGACTCATGAGGTGTGCTGGCTCCTGGCCCTGCGTGACGCGCACCTGAGGGGGCGGGGCAGCAGCGGCTTGTGGGCGGGGCCGTGACACTTTTCAACATTCAAACATTTAATATGAATGAAAGTTACAACCTGACTTAAACGGCAATGTTAAAACAGGCATATAAATATACATTTAGTAACTGGGAATAATTTGTATCATGATTGTTTTTTTTGTGGGGAGAGACATGCTGTCAGGAGTCCCGCCCACCTGGATGGGGGCTCCGCCCATGGAGTCATCCAGCTGGACCATGATGAAGGCAGAGGCCGCCAGCTCGTCCTGGGTGGATTTCAGGCCCTGCCTGCAATGCCCCATATTAACATATTAATTCCGTTAAAATTCCCCCCGCTGCAGTTACATTTGTGATGTATTATCTGCCGGACCTGTACATCACTCTGGACAAAAACAGGCTGTGCATCAGTGACCAGGGGCACCATATAGAACAGGGAGCTGACTAGGAATTATGACTAGAAGCCTTTGTCACAGCCCAGGATCACACCTTTTTTGATAATGAATTGTGTTTGGGGCAATGTGTGCAGTCTGGACCAAACTCTGACCTCTAGTGGTTGAAATGTGTACACTCACCAGTTGTAGATGATGTGCTGTTCCCTGCTGCCCTGCTTGTAGCTGTATAGAATGAGGTAACAGTCACCACCAAAGAACTGCCCATAGCTGGAGGGGTCCACCGGGACTTTGTCTCCACCCTCTATACGCCAGATCTACAACCAACACACACCGTTAGGCATCCAGAAGCCACTGAGGAAAGTGGCTTTGCCATTCCAGCCAACCACGACCTCACAAGCCCCGCCAAGTCACACCGGCAAACAGGAAATCAACGCCCCCAGTTATAATCTATTATGGCTGCACCACTGAAGGCCGGGAGGTTTACCTGGACCTTGCCAGAGCCATCATCCACCATGCCATGCTGAGCCGCCATGGCCTTGTCAGAATGCAGGGACGAGGCATCGAAGGGCACCTGCTTCACCGTCGCAATTTTGCCTATAGTGTAGGCCTGGGTGGGGCCTGTGGTCTGATCCTTGTCTTTCCAGTCTGAAAAGAACTGCTTAAAAAGGGTTGTCTCGCCCCCTGCTGGCATCACTTGGATCTGCATGAAAAAAAAATTAAAATCTGGCATGTGGAAATGACCCAAGATGAGATAGATTACAGTGACGGTTTGGGGTCCCCTGCTGGCCACAAGTAGTCAGAACACTATTGGGCTTGGGGGGGAGGGGGGGCAGATACAAAGCCAGCCCTGCCTGTCTTTGTTCTGAGCTCTTTACAATGCAATGTTTTCAGTGCACAAGGGCTTGTGGGACGGTACAGTCAGTGACTGTGGGACGGTACAGTCAGTGACTGTGGGACGGTACAGTCAGTGACTTGTGGGACGGTACAGTCAGTGACTGTGGGGCGGTACAGTCAGTGGCTTGTGGGGCGGGACAGT